>VZQC01007672.1:0-121992 GCA_009823505.1 Rhizomys pruinosus | reverse complement strand
TCGAGCAGTTGTGCCCCAAACCACCACAGCCAAAATGGGTCCCACCATCCAGCAGGGGGGCTTGTATGTTCAATCAAGTTGATCAAATGAGTGTCCAGACTATATTGTTGTAGTTTCACCATTCACCCCAATCGCAGCCCTTACATTCTTACTGCGCCCCCTTCTTCCGCCAGATGTTCCCCTTAGGCTTAGAAAAAAGGGCACAGGTGGATGAGAAAAAGCAAAAATTTTAAACCCCCTTAAAGAAAGAAATGGAAGAAGACCTCAGAAGATGGGCAAAAACCCCTCCCATGCTCATGGATTGCGGAAATTAACATTTGCTAAAAAATGTCCATTTTCACCCAAAACTCTTTGTATAGATTTTTTAAATGCAACCCAATCCAAAATCCCAAGAGTTTCTTAACAGACATGGAAAAAAGTCCTTTAATGGCTGAGAAAGAAAATGCAGCTTTGCAGTGAGTAGGATGTACCAGAAAGTGCCAGCAGAAGGATTGACTCCTCTGGGCATTGAAGGGAAGAAATGCCTCAGATTGCTGCAGACATCAGGCCCCTCTCTGGATCCTACTAGTAACAACTATTTTTAATGAATCCTAACAAAGCTTACCTTCTAGGTGCCACAAAGGTTTTAATACAAGAGACTTTCTTAACTCCCCCCCCATAGAATAAAGCAGTCACTTTTAACAGAGAACAAAAAATTGAAGGGCGTTTGCTGGCATTAAAATCACTAGGAGCTCTGCCCCTGTGATTACAAACAAGACCAGAGGGGTGCGTCAGCCCCTGAGCTGTCCCCAGGGCCCTCAGTGAAGCCACCACTCACATGCACAAAGGACATGGCTGTAGAGGCATCTTTGGGGAGGCAGCACTGGACACACACAGTGTCATCCGATAAGGATGTGTTCTTCAAAGTAGGGCAAGCGGATCGACAGTCAAAGAAGAAAATGGGTCATAGGCCTCAAATGTCACCTGAGTGCTCAGGTGTCATTTATTTTCTTGTGGAACTGGGAATTGAACCAAAGTCCTCACATATGCTAAGCAAGAACTCTACCACTGAGCTACAGTCCCCGTCCAGATTCCTGGTCTTCTTAGTATTGGATGAGACCATCATTTGATGCTGAGGGAGTGGGAGGGGTTTTAATGAAGAGTCTAAGTCTGATCAGCTCTTAGAAACCTAGAACTGTTTCACTGGTTGCTTTGGTTGAAAACAGAGGAGAAATTATATCTTTGATGGGGACCATCTGGCCTCTTTCCCAGTCTCTTTCTTCTTTTGTGAAATAGATATTATGGTAGCCCCCAGCTGTGAGGACAGCCCAACCTTTTCTATCAAGAGCTGCACTGCACCATGGTGAAGAGGCATCCATGGAGGTTGTTGGGACCTAGCCAAACCTCGAGACTGCTGAGCACATCAGGGTTTATCTTTACAAACCCAGATGAGTCTTGTGTTCAGCTCCATGTGTGTTATTTTAGTTATTTATTAAAAAAGAAAAACAGCATCTCTTCGAGCCCAGTCTAACCTGGAACTCCCTGTCATAGAATAATAGTGTTCACATCTGTTATGGATTGAATCATGGTCTTCAAAAAGGTACACTGAGGTCCTATCTAGTTAGCTTTCTGTGGTAAAAACACTGACTCAAACCAACTAGGAGAGGAAAGGGTTTATTTGGCTTACGGATTATGGTTCATGATGAAGGGAAGCCAAGGCAGGAACTTAGGCCAAGAACCTGGAGCATAAACCATAGAAGAAAGCTGCTTATTGCTTTCTGAAGCTCTGGCCTGAGCTCAGCCTGCTTTCTTATACCCTGACCTGGAGTGGCACCACCCTTAGTGGGCTGGGTCCTCCCACAGCAGCCAAAAATTAAGAAAAGTCCCCACAGGTGTGTTCACAAGGCCAATCCAATCGAAGCAATTCTCCAGTTGAGGCTCCCTCTTCCTGGGTGTATCAAGTTGACACACTAAAGCTATCCAGCACAGGTCCTGGTCCCAGAACTTCAGAATGTGATATTTAGAAAGAAAGTCTTTGCAGATGTATTTGAATGGAGATAAGGTCCTTAGGTTGGACCTTTACCCAGCTGGACTACAGTCCTTATTAAAAAGGAAATGTTGGACTCAAGACAGTGCACACATGAAGAGAGAGGACTCTGAGTAAGGAACACAGAGAAAAGCCAAAGAACACCACAAATGGCAGCTACCTGGGGGAGATCCCCTTCCCCCCTTCCGCCCACCCCACCGGCCTGCAGCCTCCAAAGGGACCAGCCCTGGAACAGCGTGGACTCTAATCTCAGAACTAGGAAGCAAACTCGTATGGCTTAAGCCACTCCATTTCTGATGACTTGTTATAGCATCCCCAGATGACTAATATGCTGTCAAGTAACCCTGAACCTTAAGGAAGGTGCACTGAAATTATCTCATGTCACTTAGCTGATGCCCACCTCAGAGCACGGTGGGGTTGCAAGGATCCTTGAGAGGTTGAAGAAATGTACATGAAAGTAATTTAAATTCTCAAAGGGACCTGGGAATGCTAACTGTTGCTAAGAAGTAGAGGGTAGGCTACTGAGACAGCTCAGCCAGCAAGTGCTTACCACACGAGGAAGAGGGCCTGAGTTTGATCCCAAGAGCTCACATAAAAAAGCCAAGTGTGGTGGCCCATGTTATGATAACAGGGCCGGGGAGGCAGAAACTGACAGCTCTCTGGGACTTGCTGGCTGGCTACCCTGGCCTGCTTGGTGAGTTCCAGGCCAATATGACACTGTGTCTCAAAGGGCAAGGTGGGCAGCATCCTGAGGAATAACATCTGAGATTGACCTCTGCCCTACACACCTTCCCCCCCACACACACACACATGTAGAAGGAAAGGCAAAGAGGCTTCTGGGAAATGGGGACATCAACTGAGTGGAGAAGACAACTCTCCCAGGGTGCTCAGAGAAGTCCTTCCAGCCCTGCATCATCAGCTTGCTGTGTAGGAAGCACAGATAATAGACTCTGTCATTGTTCCAAGAAAACTAGGATCAAAGTGCAGGGTGTTTTCAGCTATAATTCATATAAATGAATTTAGAAGAACATCTGGCCTTCTATTTCAGGTTGATATTGATCTCTCAAGAGTGAGCTATTTAGATACACTGTCTCCAGTGGAGAGACCACAGAGACATGCAGAAAATGATGCCCCAACAGGAATTTGGGGAATATTTAAATGGGAGTATATCCTGGGGAAGAGAGATTTGGGCCAAGATTTTGCTAGATGGAAAACTCCAGAACTAGATTTCTAGTACCAAACTTAGAAGCCATGGGAGCTCTTCTATCTGGAGACAAGAACACAGCTTGCTTTCATCACTGGAGAAGCAAGTACAAAGCTCTGACTCTAGGATAGGTGTCAAAGGAATTCCACCAGGAAAGAGGGAGCGTGAAGATTCCCACCCCAAAGAGTAGGGTGTCCAAGAGGTGCTCTTTTGTAGAAATAAACACATATGATCAGACAAGACACGTGTCAGCATGGAGTGGCACTAGACTATCTGTAATTCTTGCCATAAGAAAAAGCAAAAAGCAAGTTAATGAATTTTAACCTTCATGGTATTATTCTTCTAAACGCAAATTTATTTGTGAATTATTTTTATGTTTATGTGCATACAACTGCATCTGTATCATGCAATCCCCATGAAGGTCAGAAGAGGGCGACAGATCCCCTGGAACTGGAGTTAAGAATGGTTGTTAGCCTCCGGGTGGGTGCTGAGAATCGAACCTGGGTCTCTGCAAAAACAGCCACTGCTCTTAACTACTGAGCCATGTCTCCAGCTCCAGTAAATGCAAATTTTGATATACCAATTTTAAAAGAATAGTAGAAAATTACATTATTCATTTATTTATATGTGTACATATATTGACATATGTGTGCATGTGTGTGTGAAGATGCACATGTATGTGCATGCACCAGAGGCTGATGTCGAGTATTTTCCTCAATTCCTTTCCACCTTATTTTTTGAGACAAAGACTGTCACTACAATGGTTACTAAAGTGTTGCTGTGATAAAACACTATGGTCAAGATTTTATTCGGCCCTGTGGGCCTTCACTATGCTCTAACTGAACTTTTAAAGATAACAACATCACAGTCTGGGAAGTTAAAAAAGAAATAAAAAGTACTGTAATAACTCTAAAAACACGTAATTATATCTGAGAATATAAATTAGCAATTGTAAGTTTTGAATATATTTACTGACAAGCTACAACAATAATGAGAAATTTGTCACTGTTCCCATTACCGTGCCTTTAATCCCAGCACTTGGGAGGCAGAGGCAGGTAGATCTCTGTGAGTTCAAGGCCAGCCTGGTTTACCTAGTGAGTTCCAGGACAACTGGAGCTACAGGGAGACCCTGTCTCAAAAAGACCCTGTCTCAAACAAAACAAAACAAAACAAAACAAAACCAACCAACCAAACAAACAATAAAAACCCATTTATTTGGCTCAGGGTTCCAGAGGGCTAAGAGGCAGTGGGAGGCAAGGTAGCAGGAGGCGGGACAGAATGCTGAGTCGCACATCTTCAAGCACCCCAGAAAACAGAAAGAGCGACTGAGAGGGGGCAGGGTTCAGAAGTCTCCAGGCTGCGCTCAGTGACGCTCTTCCCTGTGACCCTCCACTTACAGTGCCACTGACTGGGGCCAAGTATTCAAATGCCCGGAGCCCATGGGGGACAGTCCTCATTCAGACCCGAACCACTGACCTGGAGCTTACTGATTTGGATGAATTGGCTGGTCAGCAATTAACAGGGATATGCTTGCCTCCACCCGCACGCACCAGAGTTACAAGGATTACGCAGCGCCACGCCCAGCTTTTACGTAGGAACTTGGGATCTGAACTCAGGTCTTCATGCTTGCACAGCAAGCAAGCACTTGACCAACTGGGACTCTCCCCAGGCCCCAGAATGGCTGTAACTGTTGTGCAGTTATCACACTCGGCCCTAATCTGTCTTTACGCAGTGTCACCTGTGAAGATGACGTGCCACTGGCATGCTGGGAATCCAGGTTCTACGTGTCCGTGTCTAACAGTTTCCACTCCGTCCTGTCGGCTCTTCTCACTGTGACAGCGACTGACCCCCTTCCGCCTCTCCCTGCCCCCTTTCCCTCTGGCCCAGGCCAGCTCCACTGGCACAATCATTGGCCTTAAAAAGAAACAAGAGTCTGAGAGAAAAACTTGGGAGGCAGAGGCAGGCGGATCTTTGTGAGTTCAAGGCCAGCCTGGTCTACAATGTGAGTTCCAGGACAGCTGGGGCTACAGGGAGACCCTGTCTCGAAAAGACAAAAGAAAAAAAAAAAAGAAAGGGAGGCTGAGTTACCTCGAGTGACTCCAGAACATGCCCAAGACACAGCACTAAGTGATTAAGGAAGTCGTAGAACCATGGACATCCCGTGACCTGATTTTGTACAATGAAAGACACACGTGTATTTGCACTCAGGGAAGGCCTGCAAGGAGACCCCAGAAATTCTTAGGAGTGGATCCTCTCTGGGAAGACAGTGGTAGAGGAGCCATAACTGAAAAAGAGCTATGATTTTCCATCTTATACTGTCATTTCCTGTCACTAGAATGTTCCATCGTAAGCACGTGTCATTGCCCTTACTATTAAAAGAACTGGTTGAGTGTAAGGTGTGGCAAGATCTCCCCCATCCTACCCGTTGTAGAACCTTGGCAAATGGATGCTGCCCGGTTCTTCCCAGCTGAGGTGACCGTGGGGTAATTATGCTCTCCGGGGAGGCACCTAGGGGAAGAAGATATGCACAAACCCACCCAGGCATGACCGAACAAACCTCCCCATCCATCCCCAGAGCTCTCTGCACGGAACTGAGAAATTGCCCAAGCAGTGTTCTTTCTTCCTCTCTACATTGGCAGAGTGACTGGCACGCCCCTACTTGGGGTGGCCTCCCTCAGATGCTAGTCTTGATCTATAGAGGCCTATGCCATGCCAGCTGTCTGAGGCCCCCAGAGCAATGACAGAGACATAAGGGGTCAGGCTCTTCCTCATGCCCTGACAGGATGTGTCAGTACCTGCTTGTTCTTGTAAAACTAACGATACACGTTACTGGGGATTTTAATAGCCACGCAGGCTTGACAGGTCTTTGTAATCATGGGGTAGGTCTTTGAGTAGTAAACAATTAAAACAACAGGGTAACAGGGAGCACTTTTTTTTCAAGGTATTTTTTTTAATTTTATTTTTGTATGTGTATGAATGTACTGTCTACATGTAGGTCTGTGCACCAGTGTCGTGCAATGCCTCGGAGGTCAGAAGAGGGTGTCAGATTCCCCTGGAACTGGAGTTCTCCTGGAATTGGAGTTACAGACGGTTCTTAGCCGCCATGTGGGTGCTGGGGATTGATCCCAGGTCCTCTGCAAGAGCAGTTGGTGCTCTTAACCGCTACGCTATCTCTCCAGCCCAACAGGGAGCACTTTTTAAGTCCATGCTAAAACCCCAAGATCCCCCAAGAAAGCAGTCTACATTTTTAAAGTGCTCGTTTATTTTTTTTAATTTTTAAAATTTAACTTCCTAAAATTTTTTAAATTAATTTATTTATTTCTGTATGTGTATGAATGTACTGTCTGCATGCAAGTTTGTGCACCCGTGTCGTGCAATGCCGCAGAGGTCAGAAGGGGGTGTCGGATTTCCCTGGAACTGGAGTTCTCCTGGAATTGGAGTTTCAGACAGTTCTTGGCCGCCATGTGGGTGCTGGGGATCGAACCCGGGTCCTCTGTAAGAGAGATTGGCCGCTCTTAACTGCTAGGCCATTTCTCCAGCCCCTATTTAACTTCTTATGTGTATGAGTGTACTGTCTGCACATAGGTTGGTGCACCCATGTTGTGCAATGCCATGGAGGTCAGAAGAAGGCATCGGATTCCCCTGGAACTGGAGTTAAAGATGGTTCTCAGCCGTCATGTGGGTGCTGGGAATCGAACCCGGGTCCTCTGTAAGAGCATCAGTGCTCTTAACCGCTGAGCCATCTCTCCAGCCCCTAAAGTGCTATTAATTGAGTTGATGATGGGATACAGAAAGGGTACATTGCCTTTAAAGCTTCAAAAGTGAATGTAAATTCTATGAAAATGGAACATGTGAATAACAATTTCTTCTCAAAAGAAAGTAATTATTCTGCAGCTTTATCACTGGTGCATAGCAATAACAAAAAGAGCTTAGCTCTGTTTCTTTTCTTTTTTTTTTTTTGCAGTGCTGGGGATTAGAACCCAGTATTCTTGCATGCACTGGGCAAGCCCTCAACCCCTGAGCTGTTCTATAGCCCCATGAGGAACAGTGTATTCAAGAACTAAGCTTGTAGGTGATGATCACAAAGGCTAGAAAAAAAAAAAACCACTCTGGGGGAAAAAGGACCAATATAATGGGATGCTGTTGCCCATAAGAGGATGAAGTTCTGTTATCTGTGATAACTCTAGACTTTCGTGACTTGTCTAGAAGGACATTATGTTAAGTGTGGCAATTCAGACACAAGCATGAGGACCTGAGTTCAGATCCTCTGATCCCGTACAAAAGGGCATGGCAGCATACATCTATAACTGGAGCACGGAGAACAGGAAGACGGGTGGGTCCCCAAAGCTCGCCGGCCAGCCAGCCAAACTGGGGAGTTCAGTGAGACCCGTCCTTGTTTTTCTTAAAAAAAGGAAGTGGAGAGCATAACTGTGGTTACCAGAGGCTGGGGGCGGGGGAGCCTGGTCCTAGGGAGAAAATGAAATGACATAACTAACCAGGCACGAGGAGCAAGTTCTGGTGTGCTGTTGTATAGTGGCATAATTATAATTAATAATAAGATATTGCATATTCTAAAATTGTTAGAAAAGAGTTTTGGTATTCTCATCCTAAAGAAATGATACATATTTAAATAATTGTCCCAATTTGATCAGGATGTAATATGTATTGAAACATCACATTGTATTCCACAAATACTTGTGATTATTGTCTGTTAAAAAATAAGAAATGAGGGAAATGGACTCTAAGCATGGTGTCCAGGAATTTGAGCTTTGGCACACAAACTTAGGAAGGAGCACAATTTAGCTCCTAAGTGTTTGTGTGTATGTGTAGCTTTGGAGTATTGGGGTCTGAAGGACCCCTGCAGTGGCTGTCATCCCTGGGGGATTCCAGTGTGTGAGAAATCCCACCTTCCTCCCAGTCTTGTCATGGGTTGAGTTCATACACAGGCCAAGGGACTACATCCACTCGGGTCAATGTGGCCCTTTAGGGCCCAGGGTTTGAAGTGACATTTGAAATGTGATGGTCTCCCTCTGAATGGCCCCTTCCCTGGAGCCCTGTCATGTGTTGTCTGGACTCACAAGGCCACTCTGGATGATATGCCCTGAGGCAGAAGAGAGGCAGTGAAGAGGAGCTGAGCTGTACTCCAAGGACAGGGTTGAAGGTTCCCAGGAGGCCCTGCGAGCTTCCTCCCTCTCTGCTTTCCTCTCATGATAGTCTCCTTTGTATGTCTAGACCCGTGGTGTGTGTGTGTGTGTGTGTGTGTGTGTGTATGTGTGTGTGTGTGTGTGTGTGTGTGTGTGTGTGTGTGTGTGTGTGGTGTACTCAGGGGCTGGCACCTGTGTATGTGTGGAAGTCAGATCCCCTCCTGTAGCTTTTTTCCATCAGACAGGTCTCTCATTGGAGACAGCAAGCCCAGAAGATCCGTCCGTTTCTAACTCCCATAATGTTGAGGCTGCAGGCACAGGAAGGGCATGCAGGCTCTCATGGGAGTGCTGGGGATTTGAACTCAGGTCCATGCTTGGGCAGAAAGCACCCTTATCCACTGAGTCGTCTCCCCAGCACCCTCTTCTTTTGTCTGACAAAGACTCACTATGCAGCCTAGGTTGGCCTCAGACTTACAGCAATTCTCCTGCCTCACACTCCTGCATGCTGGAATTACGGGTTTCTCATTTTTGGAACCTAGAAAATCATATTTGAGACTTCTCAAGGTTAGCTTAGCTCATTCCTTCTCAGTGAAAGAAGTGTTTATGGCTCAACAGGGATGTGGCAATGGGTTATTTGGGGCTGCCCTGGCCTCTTTCTCCAGTACGGACGTGTTACCCAACTGGGCATCTTTTTGGGAAGTCAGAACAGCCTGCTGACTCCGTGTCAGATGCACAGGACAGCAGACAGTGACTGTGTTTCAGAGTCCAGTGAGTATAAACAAAGGGACAGAGGGACATGCTGGCTTCAACGTCAGGTGGATAGGGCTTGGAGGACAGGCCATCTGTAAAGCTTAGGGGGTCTCTGGAGACCTTTGGGTCTGAGAATTTAGCACAGGCAGACACACTATGGCTGCCTGTCAATCCCACAGGGTGGTAAGCATAGCCTACCAGGAATTACTTTAGTGTCTGAACTCACTTGAACTTTGCTCTTCTTGCTTCTACCTTCCAAGTGCTGGGATTACAAATGTGCACAGCCGTGCCCAGTTTGTGCTTCAAACATGCTAGGCAAGCGCTCCACACCACAGCCCATTAAGTGTGTATTGACCGAATGACTGATTAAAATCACAGCTGTTTCCAACCTTTTGATATTGTGACACAACATCATCTACAAGGTTCACTCTCAAGGACTGCACAATCAAGCTACAAATATTCTCACACTGTTACAAGTATATTTACAGTTTTGTGTTGGGCTCCATTCATAACTGTCTTCCTGAAAATGTGGAAGGCAAATGTATGCCAGGCAGGAAAGAAGGGGTCGGAAGAATTGGAGAGAAGTGATTCCCAGCACCCTTGTTGGACGGACGCTCCCTGCAGGGGCCACACGCCCTTTCAGTTGGCCTTCCCCAAAGGCCTCATTATGCACCCATCACAATGTCTGTGCCTTGGTTTTCTCTCAAAAGAGGAGTCTAGATGTGTGTGTGTGCATGTGTGCGTGTGTGTGTGCGTGTGCATGTGTGTGTGCATGTGTGTGTGTGTGTGTGAGAGAGAGAGAGAGAGAGAGAGAGAGCGCTAAAAGTAGAAAAGTGAAATGGGGATTATGAGGGGCCTGTAAGAGGGTTCAGTGGGTAAAGGTACCTGCCACCAAGCCTGATGACCTGAGTTCAATCCCCAGGAAGGAGAAAACTGACCCCTGCAAACTTAACCCCACATTCAGGTTGTGGCATGTGTATGTGAGTTCTCTCTCTCTCTCTCTCTCTCTCTCTCTCTCTCTAATTAACTAACTAAATAAATGTAACAACAAATTAAAAAAAAACCAAGATGGACAGCTTCTGAAAAATTACATTAGAAGTTGACTTCTGGCTTACACATGCCTACATACACATGTGTATGAGCACCTGTATAGATATGTGCACCTGCATGTGTGCACATATACACATTAATAAAATGTAATAAAATACAGGAGATCTACAAGCAGAAAGTAAAGTGACAGAAGGGAGGATAGAAGGTGGAACAAGATGGGACGACGGGGGAAAGGAAGACAGAATATGGTTTTTCTTATATTCAGAATGTACGTTTAGTTACACATGCACACATGTGTGCACACACACAGAAAGCAGAAGGGTACTATTTGAGGGAAAGAAGGGGACCATCAGGAGGGAGGAGGGACACAGATCTTACAAAAATGTCACAGTGAAAGCCATCCACTGTCTCTGGGCACCTTCCAGCCCTCGCTTCCATCCTGGTGTGAACACACACTTGCCCTAGCACATGTACAAAGGAGTGTGAAGCTGCTAAGAGCCTGACCCCCTCCAACTCACTGTAGGGTTAGACAAAACCCTGCAAGATTCCAAGCTAGGGAGGCGTGGTAGGACACACTTGTAATCAATCCTAGGACCCACGAGGCTGAGGCAGGAAGATTGGGAGTTGTGGGTCAACTTGAGCTGCATAGTGAGTTCCAGGCCCACCTGAGCTTCAAAGCAAGACCTTGTCTTAAAAAAAAAAAGTCTGGGGAGGCCTTGAAGGGCACCTGCAAGATGTGTCCCTCTGTGGTTACAGAGAGGCCAGTTTCATGGTTCCAGGTCTGGACACTGACAGCCACAGTTGACTGTGAAGTAGTTGCTTCAACACTTCCGGAGGAAACCAGAGCGAGGGTTTGGTTTCCACTCACACTGAGCAACTTCCTCCCAGGGCGCTCAGATCCAAGCCTGCCCTATTAACACAAGCAATCCAGTACCACCAAGAGGTGTGGCCACACGGGCACACCATCCCTAGGCACCTTCAAGAAACAAGCAAAGAGAAAAGCTAAAACTACTGAGGCTGCCTGAGGTCAGGTGGGCAGTACCCTAGGGCTATGGGCCCCAGTGTGACTGCCCCCTGTGGCTTCTGTCCCCATACCCTGCAGTGCAGGGCGGGGGGGGGGGGGGGGGGGGGGGTGTCTCTGAGCCTTCCTTCCTAGGTTTAAATCCCAGCCTTGAGCTGATTCTTTGGAGAGCTGAGTGAGTTTCCATATTTGTAGAATGGTCATAATAATCTGCTCCTACCTGATAGGGTGGCTGTGATGATGAAAGGATTTAATGAGCACCGAGGGCCTGGCACACTGTCCAATACCTCTTTGTCCCTTCCTCCACTGATTTTTGTTGTCAGTACTGGGGATTGAACCCAGGGCCTCTTGTATGCTAGGTAAATGCTCTACTACCAAGCTATACACCAGACATTTTTCCATTTTTTATTTTGAGACAGGGTTTCACTAAGTTTCCCAGACTGGCTTTGAACTCACTCTGTAGTGTAGGCAGGCCTTGAACCTGCAACCCTACTGCCTCAGCCTCCTGAGTAGCTGGGAAGATGGCAGGCCTGTGTCACTAGGCCCAGTCTGGTTCTATGCTGTGACCCCAGACTTTAGCACTAAAGTGGACTTGAAGCTTGTTTTGAAAAACAACCTAGCTGGGTGCGGTGGCGTATGCCTTTAATCCTAGCACTTGGGAGGCAGAGGCAGGCGGATCTTTGTGAGTTCAAGGCCAGCCTGGTCTACAAAGTGAGTTCCAGGACAGCTGGGGCTACAGGGAGACCCTGTCTCGAAAAGACCAAAAAAAAAAGAAAAGAAAAAGAAAAAAGAAAAACAACCTTACAGAAAAAAATGTAAAAATATTTGTATGACCTACAAATAGTCTTCAAATCCACTAAGGATTCTTATATCTGCTTTATCTCTGTTTTCCCCCCTCTGTTTATAAATACCATAGTTGGAGTTTTTGTTGTTGCTGTTGTTTGTTTTTTGGGCCAATGTCTCCCTGTATCCTCTGGAACTCACTAAGGCTAGCCTCTATCTCACTGAGATCCCCTAGCATCTGTCTGTTAAGTGCTGGGATTAAAGGCACGAGCTACCACTTGCCTGGCTCTTTGTTGTTATTTCCGCTGTTGGAATCTTTTATCTCTCTCATATAACCTCAAAGCGATTATCATATTCAGGGACTTCAGCTTTAATTCAATGCTGTGATCTGATAGACAATTCATACTCAAACCTCGCCAGGTGTCACAATGAATCAAAAGTAGAGGAATTGTTTCCCTGCTCCAGATGTAATCCAGAAGCCAGTCCACTACTCTCCATTATCTAAAATAACTCTTTAGTTTTATGTTATCTTCTATGTGGTTCTCTTCTCTTCTCTCTCTCTCTCTCTCTCTCTCTCTCTCTCCCTCCCTCCCTCCCTCCCTTCCTTCCTTCCTCCTTCCTTCTTTTCTTTCTTCCTTCCCCCTTCTCTCTTCTTTCCTTTGTCTCTGACTTTGTCTCTGACTCTGTCTCTGTCTCCCCTACTTCCAACTCCTACATGAGCAGCCTCACATGGCATCATTTCTAAAGAATATGGTCTGTAGAATGCTCCTCACATGGCCCTGCCTGATTTGATCCTCGTGATCAGGTTCAGATTAACTCTGGGCACAAATGCTACAGAAATGGTGTTCTCTCAACAGATCATGCTGGGAGGCACATGATGTTACATTTAACCTTTTGCAGAGCATTTTTGAGACTATAAATATCCTGTCCATATTAAACTCACCCTATTGGATTCTCCAACAGATCAGAAGACTTCATAATCCATCACATGGGTGCCCAGTCTGTAGCTGGAGTCTCCCAGCAGCCCTTCCCAGGGCTTTGTCCTGTTTGCCAAGTTCCTCCCCAGCATTCAGGGACCTGTGGGGCCTACGTGCCCCTTCCTTGTCCATCATAGGTTCATGTGGAGCAAGGACTCCACACATGCTCTTCGGACCAAAATCAACTCAAAGAGTGTGATCTGAGGTCCTGTACATCTCCACAGGGCAAGCACTTCAACAGTGATGCCTTTCACAAAGGTTCCCTCTGTGCGTCATCAGGATGGGGACTTCCAAGAACACACATGGGCTTTCATCTGCCTAGTGTGGGGAGTTCAGGAAGAACTTTGAATGGGTTAAATGCAAAAAGGAAGGGAGAGAAGGAAGGAAAAAAGGAGGGAGAAGGAGGAATTTGATGCGAATGAACCTCTGTAAACCATCACTCTAGTCCACCTGCCCATGTGTCCCTCGGACTCCGTGTGCGGGGACTTGAGTGCCACTGCAGTGTTGAAGGGTGGGACCTCTGAGAGGCAATTAGGTCACCAGGCTCTGCCTGTCCTGAGTAGATTAATGTCATTACTCCAGAAGTAGATGAGTTATCACAGGAATGGGCTCTGAGTACAGGGAGATATGTTGCTTTTTTCTCTAGCCCCGTGTACCCTGGCCCTTCTGCCTTCCAGCCATCAAGACCCTCACCAAACAGGCACGTGTGCCTGACTGCAATGCCGGTCCTTGGGAAGCAGACCGAAGTGGCTTCTCGAAAGCTTGAGTCCACCCTGGTCTGGATAGTGAGTTACAGGCCAGGACCCAGGAAATGATGAGGGTGGAGTACACCAGCTATGCAAGCATGAGCTGCAGAGTAGATGCCCAGCGGGCATGGAAGCCTACTTGAATTCCAGCACTCAGAAGGCAGAGACAGGGGATCTCTGGTGCAAGGCAGCTAGCAAGACCGGACATATTGGCAAGCTCCGGTTCAACTGAGACAACTCGCCTCAACCGATACTGTGCAGAACAATCAACGCAGACATGCTTTTCTTTTGGAGACAGGGTCTCTCTGCAGCCACAGCTGGCCTGGAACTCACTATATAGACCAGGCTGGCCTTGATCTCACAGAGATCTGCCTGCTTCTGCCTCCTGAGTGCAGAATTAAAGACATGCACCGCCACACCAGGCAAGGAAGACTCTTGATTGTCAACCTTGGGGGCCTTCACATGCACTTACATACATGTGCACATGCACCACACACATGTGTGTACATACATATACAAACATACACACACATGTAGGCACACACACATAGTCACATGCAAAATAAATAACAATAACAAAAAACCCAAAGCAGGTTCTTACCAGATATGGCTCGTCCACCAGGATTTCTAGAACTGTAAGAAGTCTGTTCTTTAAAAAAACACCCAGTCTCAGGTATTCTGTGACAGCAGCATTAAATATACTAAGAAAGTGTTTGTGGTAACAGGGAGTAAAAGACTCACCTAGGTCTTCCTCCTTAGATAAATGTTAGGTCTAGGCTTCCCAGAATCCCAAGGGGCACACAGGTGCCCACTTCCTCCAGAAGCTGTCAATCTTCTGACCCCTTCCCCTGTACCTGAGGCCCCACCCCATGGGCATAAATGGGTGGACCCCAGCATCTCTCTCTCTCTCTCTCTCTCTCTCCTCTCTTCTCTCCTCTCCTCCCTTTCTCTCGTCTCTCTTCGCCCTCGCTCTCTCTGCCCCTCTTTCTGCCCCTGTCCCCCCCCCCACGTGTCTGCAGGCAGCTCACACTGGCAGTCCCACATGGAAGTAAAGCATGTTTTTGGAGTGACCTAAGCCTCATGTGCCTTTTATTGGGATTCCTTCCTTTTTATAACCTAACAATAAAGAGATGCAGTGGAGACAAACTCATTTCTTCAATACTCAATAAGGACGCATTGTGGCTGGGCCTATTCTAAGAGCTGGAGTTACAGCCCTGAGGTCAAGAAAGTCCCTGCACTCCAGGAACATAAATCTTAGGTCTATCAGACAAAAATCTCCCACATGCGTGTATGTGTGTGTGTGTGTGTGTGTGTGTGTGTGTGCGTGCGCGCGCACCTGCGCACATGAGTACAGGCCTCAGAGCTGTGAGGGGGTGCAGGGAGACACTAGATTCACAAGTGGTGTGCGAATGCATTCCAAAATGCAGTCAATTGAAATGAAGGCACAAAATAAAATCAGCAACAGGGCATTGCTTGTGGAATGTGCAGACACACGATGCTATCCATACACTGTTCAAACTCCTTCTTAGAGGGGCTGGGAACAACATCTACCCCCTCCTCCACTACCCTCTCCTCCTAAAGTCCCAAACACAAACCAAGGTAGGGTTCTACCGGCATTCACTCTGGGGAACCAATGAGTGTGTTAAGTTTATTTACAGAGCACTGGGTGAGGAGTTATGGGCAGGAAGGTGGGTGATCATACAGCAGCCCCACCGGAAGGTCTGCCCCAGCCTATGTGCTCCAGTCCCTGCCACAGGCCAAGCACAATTAGGGCAGAATTTTATACATGGGTTGGGAGTGGCTGGGCACTTAGGTGAGGGTCCCATGACCTCCGTGTCTCCCCTCCTATGACGGAGTGTGTAAACAGTCAAGAAGCCCAGCTGGGATGATCTTTGTTAGACAGCCATGGGTGAATACATGAAGATGGTAGAAGTCTGCTGTGGAGACAGTCCTGTATAGCACCATACATGTGCAGGCATGTGTTTACGTAAAGATGTCTAAACATGCTAATCACAAACCCAAGACTGTGAGGATGGAAGTTCAGAAGAAGATAAAGGGTGAAAAGCCAGGCAGATGACAGGGGACCAAGACTGGGTTCAACATGGCCTCCATGAGTGCCCCCGATGCCCCAAACAAACAGGCAAAGTAGCTTCTGTAAAGAATTGGAGATGCTGTCCCCTCCTTCCTGTCTCTAGGAGCCATGCATCTTCTGGAAGCAGTGCCACAGTGCCATCTCAGGGCAGTGTAGCTTGGAGACCTGCCACCTCAAGAGGGAAGAGGCTGAGCATAGTGGCAAGAGAGCACAGCCCCATCAGACTGTGCTCACCCAGGCCAGGCTTATATTCCAGCTCCTTCGCTAGTAGGCACGTGGTCTCTGGTCATGCTGGCTCATCTCTCTGGTCGCTGGCTCATCTCTCTGCTCCCTGGCTCATCTCTCTGGTCGCTGGCTTATCTCTCTGGTCGATGGCTCATCTCTCTGGTCACTGGCTCATCTCTCTGGTCGCTGGCTTATCTCTCTGGTCGATGGCTCATCTCTCTGGTCGCTGGCTCATCTCTCTGGTCGCTGGCTCATCTCTCTGGTCGCTGGCTCATCTCTCTGGTCGCTGGCTCATCTCTCTGGTCGCTGGCTCATCTCTCTGGTCGCTGGCTCATCTCTCTGGTCGCTGGCTCATCTCTCTGCTCCCTGGCTCATCTCTCTGCTCCCTGGCTCATCTCTCTGCTTCCTGGCTCATCTCTCTGGTCGCTGGCTCATCTCTCTGGTCGCTGGCTTATCTCTCTGCTCCCTGGCTCATCTCTCTGGTCGCTGGCTCATCTCTCTGGTCGCTGGCTCATCTCTCTGGTCGCTGGCTCATCTCATCTCTCTGCTCCCTGGCTCATCTCTCTGCTCCCTGGCTCATCTCTGGTCGCTGGCTTATCTCTCTGGTCGCTGGCTCATCTCTCTGGTCGCTGGCTTATCTCTCTGCTCCCTGGCTCATCTCTCTGCTCCCTGGCTCATCTCTGGTCGCTGGCTCATCTCTCTGGTCTCTGGCTCATCTCTCTAAGGCTTGGGTCTCCCACGGATGCAATGGGAATCAGGAGCCGCTGCAGGAGTGGCTGCGTGGATTCAGCCAGCCAGTACACACAAGCCCCAGCACAGGCCCAGGGCTGGGGTGCGTTCTTGAACATCTTTTGCTGTTAGAACCATCCTCTTTTACCACCCTGAACTCTAGGTCAGCTAGGACTAAAAGGAGACTCCGTCTCAAAACAAACAAAAACAAACAAACAACAAACAGTTTGCCAACTAGCTTAGTTCTAGAAGGTGTTGGGGACATAACCTGGGCCGCCAGCCACCTGGACCACCAGCCACCTGGGCCGAGTGATGCCGGCAGGTTTCACGTCCCAGACAGAGCGAACCCGGTCCCTCCACGGTCAGCTCCCAGAGATGCGATAGTGGGAGCTCTGCCTGCATGTATCTCTGTGAAAGGAGAGGAGGAAACTGAATGCTGCTCTCTCCATAGCCTCCCGGGAAGCTCTCCAGTTACTTGTGTCTATTTTCCAATGCATTGCACAAGGATAGCTTCCTTGTTCTAGAAACTGGGCATGAAAGTATATGTGATTATATGATTCTGTTGAAGTATGAGGAAGAGGGTGTGCACTCACATGAACATATGTGCATATTTCTGCAACGCACATGATATGTACACATGTGTACAATGTATATGCATGTGTACACCTGACTGCATAGAGTCTCAGAATGAGTTGACTTCTCTGGATTTCATTTCACAGTTCTTTTCTCAGCCCTCAGCACAGGCTTGGCTTGTGACAGATCACTGTAGCAGGAATTAGGAGTCCAGTTTTGAAATTCATGCTTATCAGATGGCACCAGGTGTTATGTGGCAATAACAGGACAAGCCGGACTTTCACTGGGACAAAGGGTGGAGCAGCTCTCTGTGGTTGAGGTTACAAAGCCTCCCTGACTGTCCCACCCTCTGTGAAGTGGGGAAAGGAAGGGAGAGGCAGTCTTTCAGCTGTGAACACCCATTGACCCCATTTCTACCTTCAGAAGCCAAAGAGGAAGGGATGCTGCCCAGGCCGCCCCCTCAGAGGTCTGCCTGGAACACCATGTTGGGAGCCTCTTGGAGTTAGCAGCTGTGCCTGGTTGGTCGTTCTCACAGCCTCTACCCCAGAGCCTGACCCAAAGAAGCTGTTACTTCTGAGACAGAATCAAGGATTGAAAGCATTTAATGGAAGCTTAAAAATGTATTATTTTTATTTCGGGTATATGGGTGTATTGCCTGCATGTATGTTAGTGCACCCATGTCATGCAATGCCCACAGAGGTCAGAAGAGGGTGTTGGATCCAGTGTCCCATCCCCTGGAACTGGGACTATGAATGGTTGTTAGCCACCATCTGGGTGCTGGGAATCGAACCCTCATCCTCTGCAACAAGAGTCAGTCAGTGCTCTTAACAGCTGAGCCACCTCTCTAGCCCACCAAAATTTAATGCAGAAATAGTTGTCACATGTTTGCAGTGCAGCCAACTGAAATGAATAGCAGCTGGGGACACGGCTCAGTGAGATGCCTTGCATGTTCAAAGCCCTGGCACAGATCTCCAATGCTGTAGTCTATCCATCCATCAAGTGAACATGGCACAGATCTCCAATGCTGCAACCCATCCATCCATCAAACAAACATCAGATTTTCTGCATGCAAGTGCATCTTACTGCCACCTTCCTGGCTTCGGATAGTGTTCCTCTCCATTTAGAAATGCAGATTTCGGGGCTGGAGAGATGGCCTAGTGGTTAAGAGCACCGACTGCTCTTGCAGAGGACCTGGGTTCAATCCCCAGTACCCACATGGCGGCTGAGAACTGTCTTTAACTCCAGTTCCAGGGGAATCTGACACCCTCTTCTGACCTCCGTAGCATTGCACGACATGGGTGCACAAACCTGCATGCAGACAGTACATTCATACAGCTACAAAAATAAATAAATCAATATTAAAAAAAAATGCAGATTTCTATATCCGCAAATGAATGCTCTGGCCAGCTTAGCATTATGGCTCCCATTTGCAGCCATGCAGTGATGGGCCTGTATGTCATTATGGCTCCTGTTTGCAGCCATGTAGTGCTGGGCCTGTGTGTAATTATGGCTCCCGTTTGCAGCCATGTAGTGCTGGGGTCTGTGTGTCATTAGGCTCCCGTTTGCAGCCATGTAGTGCTGGGGCCTGTGTGCCATTATGGCTCCTGTTTGCAGCCATGCAGTGCTGGGCCTGTGAGTCATTATGGCTCCCGTTTGCAGCCATGCAGTGCTGGGCCTGTGTGTCATTATGACTCCCATTTTCAGCCATGCAGTGCTGGCCCTGTGTGTCATTATGGCTCCCATTTGCAGCCATGCAGTGCTGGGGACTGTGTGTCATTATGGCTCCCGTTTGCAGCCATGCAGTGCTGGGGCCTGTGAGTCATTATGGCTCCCATTTGCAGCCATGCAGTGCTGGCCCTATGTGTCATTATGGCTCTCGTTTGCAGCCATGCAGTGCTGGGGCCTGTGAGTCATTATGGCTCCCGTTTGCAGCCATGCAGTGCTGGGGCCTGTGTGTCATTATGGCTCCCGTTTGCAGCCATGTAGTGCTGGGCCTGTGAGTCATTATGGCCCCTGTTTGCAGCCATGTAGTGCTGGGGCCTGTGTGTCATTATGGCTCCCGTTTGCAGCCATGCAGTGCTGGGGCCTGTGAGTCATTATGGCTCCCATTTGCAGCTATGTAGTGCTGGGGCCTGTGTGTCATTATGGCTCCCATTTGCAGCCATGCAGTGCTGGGGCCTGTGTGTCATTATGGCTCCCATTTGCAGCTATGCAGTGCTGGGCCTGTGAGTCATTATGGCTCCCATTTGCACCCATGCAGTGCAGGGCCTGTGAGTCATTATGGCTCCCATTTGCAGCCATGTAGTGCTGGCCCTGTGTGTCATTATGGCTCCCATTTGCAGCCATGCAGTGCTGGGGCCTGTGTGTCATTATGGCTCCCGTTTGCAGCCATGCAGTGCTGGACCTGTGAGTCATTATGGCTCCCGTTTGCAGCCATGCAGTGCTGGGCCTGTGAGTCATTATGGCTCCTGTTTGCAACCATGTAGTGCTGGGGCCTGTGAGTCATTTTGGCTCCCATTTGCAGCCATGCAGTGCTGGGCCTGTGAGTCATTATGGCTCCCGTTTGCAGCCATGCAGTGCTGGGCCTGTGTGTCATCATGGCTCCCATTTGCAGCCATGCAGTGCTGGGGCCTGTGAGTCATTATGGCTCCTGTTTGCAGCCATGCAGTGCTCGGGCCTGTGAGTCATTATGGCTCCCATTTGCAGCCATGCAGTGCTGGGCCTGTGAGTCATTATGGCTCCCGTTTGCAGCCATGCAGTGCTGGCCCTGTGTGTCATTCATGCTGATGAGTCTCCCCGACATCTCCCGTCCCTGGGTTCTGCTTCTGGGTTCGTCCTGCTGCCAACCTCCCCTGGGCCCTGTGTCCTGAACTTTGTGGTCTCCTGAGCAGTCATCTTTGTCTTGACCAATGTTCTCATTGTGCAACCCAACGTACTCTCCTCTTAGACAGCACTGTGGCCACCTCCAGCAATACCCTGTTTCCTGGATCCTCTTTGCTAAACTTGCAGATCTTCTAATGCTAATTCTCGGGCTCCCTGGGAGTGCAGCCCTTTGACTGGACTTGGTGTTGGTACATGCATGCTTTGTGTGTGTGTGTGTGTGCGCACGCGCATGCGCGTGTGCACATGTGTATTAGTAACTTTTGCATCACTGCGACCACAACACCCAAAGGAAGCAATGGAGAAATATTTTGGCCATGACTTCAAAGGGCTCAGTTGGGGCTGGGGGAATGGCTCAGTGGTTAGGACCACTGGCTGCTCTTCCAGAGAACCTGGGTTCAATTCCCAGCACCCAGAAACTATCCATAACTCCAGCTCTAGGGGATCTGACACCCTCATCTGGCCTCCACAGGCATTACACACATGTGGTACATTTATTTACATACATGCATGCAAAACACTCATACACATAAAAAAATCAAAGGGCTCAGTCCATCGAAGTGGAGAAGGCACGGCGAAAACCCAGATCATTGTGGCAGGTGTGTGCGACAGATGCTCTTCACCTTGTGGGAGGTAGGCAGGAGCCAGGGGCCAGTGTAACCCTCAAGTCCACCCCAGTGACGCACTTCCTCCAGTTAAGTCCCACCTCCCAAAGGTCCCACAGCCTCCCAAGACAGCATCGCCAGATAGAAAGACCAACCATTCAAAACATGAGCCTAGGGCTGGGTGATGACTCAGTTGGTAAAGTGCTTGCAATATAAACACAAGGACCTGACACCGGGACAGCCTTGCAATCCCACCAGGGGGTGGGGAAGGCAGAGATAGGAAGGTCTCTAGGGCTTGCTGGCCAGATAGCTTAGCCTCCTCTGTGAGTTCCAGGAGAGTGAGAGACCCTGTCTCAAGAAGCAAGATGCATGGATCTTAAGGAAGGAAACCCCCAAATTGATCCCTCCATATACATGCAAGTATGTAGACATGAATACTTCTACAACCCCCAACAAAAAAACAACTGTTGTGTGTGTGTGTGTGTGTGTATATATATATATATGTGTGTATATATATATATGTATATATATATATATATATATATATATATATATATAATCTGTGTGGGCATGTGTGTACACTTGTATGCATTGTAAGATGGTTTTGCTTGCACCAGTAATGTTTGTTTCTTTATGATACCTGAGCCTCATGCATCATCACACACCTAGTGTTCATAGCATCTCCATGTTTCAAGCCTGCCTTATCCAGCAGTGTACACTAACCGGCTGCCCTACAACTTAACAGCACATCAGAATGTGATGTTCCCGTGTCTTTCCCATGCCCGTGTGCAGACCTACTGAATCTATCTCTGGGACAGGGATCCTGAGACTTGCATACGTCACCAGGCTGAACCTACTTTGGAGGCCACTGCTCCCAGGTGTGGACCGAGTCCGTGTGCCATGAGCAGCGTCTGGTGCCTTGCTGTGCACTGAGCTAGGAAGATGTTAGTGTCCCAACACATAACAGCATGTTCAGGAGCTAGTCAGTAACTAGGACTCTATACCCTTGCTTCTGAGAACCATTTTGTATGGTGCAGTCAGCTAGTCCTTGTGTGGGCTTGACTTCAGCCCACAGCAGATTCAGACACTGCTATCAAAGCTGGCCCAGAGTCCCTGAGCCCCTTGTGATCCCGTCACGTTCCTCACACTGGACATGCGTAGGCTCCATACAGACCTGCCTAGGATCTAAGGGGCGATCGTCTGTTTGTCCTCCCCCCTTCAGGCTTTCTACATGGTTCTGGTGCTGCAGATGTGCACTGCACTCCAAGGTGGCAGGCCCAGGTCTCATTCCCAGGCTGGCCTTGTGCTCATTGGGTGGCAGTTTATCACCAGAGGTTCAGTCTCACGGTCCAGGGGCTGGAACTCCATGGTCCAGGTGTGGCCAGGCAGCCTGAACTGAGCCTAGGAAGGCCTCTGCCCTCAGCTCTCCGTGGTGTCCCTTGGCTGTAGCTTCATCACTGGAGCAACCTGCAACTTCATCACCATGCAGCCTTCCCCCTGTATGCCTGTCTCTGGGGCAAACGTCCTTCCTTAATCTGGAGAACAGTCTTAGTGGAAAAGGGCCCCTCTCTAATGACCTCATTTTGACTTGTTTCCCTCTGTAAAGACCCCATAGCCAAACAAGGTCACATTCTACACTCCCAGGAGGTAGGACTCCAGCACATCTTTTAAGGGACATGAATCGACCCATGATACTGAATTATACTGGTTTCAGCGCCTTGAGCAAGTAAGCGAACCTCCCAGAATCTCAGTGTCTTCGCCGATGAAATAAAGATTTAAAAATCCCTACTGTGCAGGCTTTTTCCTTAATAGTCATTATCAGATCAGACAAGGCTCAGAGAAAGCACTCGGTGCTATGGTTTGGGCTAGAAGAGGTGCTGTCCACCCACTGCCCACATGCGTGTTGGGCAATATGTGGTATGTGTATGTGTGTAGAGTGATTTGTGTCATGTAGATTGTGTATGGCATATGTATGTTTGTAGTGTATCTGTAAAGTATGTGATGCACCTGTAGAGTATGTGTTTGTAGAGTGTGTATGATGTGTGGTATGTGTATGTAGTATGCACGATGTGTGTGTTCATAAAGTGCATGTGTGTGTAAAGTGTGTGTGGTGTGCAGTGTATATGTATAGAGTACATGTGGTGTGCCTAGAATGTATATATGTGGTGATATGTAGTGGTGATGTGCATTTAGTGCATGTGATTTTGTGTCACCTGTGTGTTGCATGTATGTAGATTGTGTTTGGTGTGCATAGTATTTGTGTGTAGTATGCGGGTACTATGTGAGTAAGTGAATGTCTATAGAGATGAGTGTGGTGACAAATGCCTTTAATCCAGCACTCAGGAGGCAGAGGCAAGCATGTGTCTGTGAGATTGAGGCCAGCCTGCTCTACATAGTAAGTGCCAGGTCAGCTGAGGTTACAGGGAGACCCTATGCTAAAAAGATAAATAAATAAATAAATAAATAAATAAATAATAAATAATAAATAGTGTATGTATGTGTATATAGTATATAGTTATGTGTGTGACTTATGTATTTTGTATATTAATAGTATAGATATATATTTACATATGTGTAGAGTATGATTTTTTTTGTCTTTTTGAGGCAGGGCTCCCTGTAGCCCCAGCTGTCCTGGAATGCTCTCTGTAGACCAAGCTGGCCTTGAACTCACAAAGATCTGCCTGCTTCTGCCTCCCAAGTGCTAGATTAAAGGCACACGCCACCACACCAGGCAAGTATGATTTTTATAGTGTATGTTTATATGATCTATATGTAGCATGTATGTATATATTTATATCTCTGTAATGTTTGCCATATATATACATATGTACTATGTATATGTACAAATGTGTATATGTAGCTATGCGTGTACAGTATAAATGCAGTATGTTTATAAGTTTAGATGTATGTATGTAGCATATGTGGACTATGTGTATGTTGATGTATGTTTAGTGTGAGTGCAGGGTATGTTATCTGTGTGTATGTAGTGGGCATGAACTGTCTGTGTGTGTGTGTGTGTGCGCATGCACGCATCACAGGCTGAGACTGGCCAAATCACCAGCTCTTCAGATGCTGAGGCAGAGTCTTACAGCATCTCAGCACGGTGCTGAGTTCAAAGTTACACAGAGGGACGATGAGCCTTGCTTGGTCTTAAATCCTTCTGCCACTTTGGTCACTGTCAGTGGCATGCTCGCAAGACTGACTGATAAGACTCTGTAAAAGCAAAGGTTTTTCCTGTGGAAGCCCAGGCTGGCTTGGCTGGGGTGTGTGACAGGCCCCCAGAGTCTTGCTCCTAGTCTGAGAAGGTGCTGCTCCTGTGACAGTGCTCCCGCAGTAGATCCCCTACTGATGATTGGTCAGGTGTAAGCTCTGCACCTTGGGGAGGAGCTTCACTTCCCCACCTTCAACCTGCAGCTGACTCTAAGGCTTGACTCCTTCTCTGCCAAACTCCGGACAACCCAAACCATCTGCATTTGGATAAACTCCTGGGACTACCTCTGGTCCCTCTAGCCACAACCTCAATCCCCAGCTGGAGAGCTGAGGTCTCTGTGCTCAGTGGGCATCCAGCCTAGCTGGTCTGCTGAATAACTGCATGGAGACAGCCGCTCGGGAAACCTGCTGGGGCAGAGGAACCTTGGAGCCATTTCGTCCTTCTCTGCCAGGGAAAGGACTGTGTTGTTTCTGCCCTCCAAGGGGCATCTGCAGACCAGTTGGGCCTGTTTGATTTAGACTCTGCTTGTAACCTCGTCCCTTTGTGAGTCATTGCTGTGAAACAATAGTTTCTCAAGAGCATTTACATGCCCTTGCCAGACGAGCCTTGGCATTTTTAGGATGAGTTGTTTTATTGATTTTATTTTGTTTCATTACATGAAAAAGAGAGTTATAGACTCTCATACATTACTTAGGGGGTGGGAGGGGAGGAATGATGCAGCTGACATAGATAGCAATCCAAAAGTTCCTCAGAATGTTAAACACAAAGTCACCATGGGACCCAGCCACTGCACTCACTCCTTGGTATATTTGTAAGGGAAACAAAGGTATGTGTCTACACAAACACCATGCACCAGTGTTTACGGAGCATTACTCACAATAGCTAAGGGTGAAAGCAACTACAGATAAGGAATGCCTATCTGTAGATGAGTGGTTAAACACATTGTGGTATATCTATACAATGGAATATCATTCAGCCCTAAAAAGAAATGAAGAGCCAGCACATGCTACAGTGTGGACCAATCTGGAAAACACTGCGCTAACTGAGAGAAGCCAGGCACAAAAGGATGCATTTTGTATGACTCCTTTTATATGAAATGCCCAGAGCAGGCTAATTTACAGAAGTAGAAAGCAGGTCCATGGTTGCCAGAGGCTGGAAGAGGGGTTCATGGGAATGTCTGCTCAATGGTTACTCCAGTATTCTTCTGGGAAGATAGAAACACTTTTTTTCTTAATTTTTTATTGAACTTTTGTGCATTTCATACAAGATTTCTTAATCAAATTTAGACCCATTCCCCCTTCCACACCCCCTCCTTGACAGAACTCGTGCATTCTGCCAATCACGTCTTGCATCTTTTTCTCAGTCTTTTCAAATTTTTCGATGCAGAAGTTTACTGTTTCACTCAGTTCTTTGAACAAGTCTGTTTTTGTTGTTGTTCCCTTTAATTTTATATTGCTCCAAAATATGTATATATATACTCTACACATATACCAAAATTACAAAGTCTGAAAATAAACTATAGGTTAATTCCAAACATGTTTAGGGATTCACATTTTAACAGTAGAGTTGCATGTAGGTAAAAAGTAATATTACTTTACATTCCTAAATTATATAGCAAGTTGATGTATGTTTTAATGTACTTTTTAATAGTAGCATCAGGTAATATGGTATTATATTTACTAAAAGCAAAAAAAATTACTCAGTTCATTCTGTACAGCAAAAGAAACAACCAAAGAAATGAGGAGAAAACCCACAGACTGGGGGGAGAAACCTTCACCAGTGGTACATCTGACAGAGGGTTAACAACCAGAGTATATAAATTCCTCAAAAAACAAAAGAGCAAGAAAACAAATGACCCAATCAAAAGATGGAGTAAAGAGCTGAACAGAGACTTCAAAAATGAAGAAGTAAAGATGGCTGAGAAACATCTTAAAAAGTGTTCAATGTCACTAATAATTAAGGAAATACAATTTTTTTTAATTTTTTTGTATGTGTATGAATGTACAGTCTGCATGTAGGTTTGTGCACCCGTGCCGTGCAATGCCACGGAGGTCAGAAGAGGGTCTCAGATTCCCCTGGAACTGGAGTTCTCCTGGAATTGGAGTTACAGACGGTTTTCATCCGCCATGTGGGTGCTGGGGATTGAACCCGGGTCCACTGCAAGAGCAGTCAGCGCTCTTAATTGCTAGGCTATCTCTCCAGCCCCTTTAAGATTTAATCTTACCACTGTAAGTTTTCCTATGATCAAGAAACAAGGCCGGGCGTGGTGGCACATGCCTTTAATCCCAGCAATCAGGAGGCAGAGGCAGGCGGATTTCTGTGAGTTCAAGGCCAGCCTGGTCTACAGAGTGAGCTCCAGGCCAGCTGGGGCTATAGGGAGACCCTGTCTCAAAAAAAGACAGAAAAAAAAAGAAAAGAAAACAAATGATACCAAATGCTGGAGAAGTTGTGGGGAAAGAGGAACACTCATCCACTGCTGGTGGGAATGTAAACTCATACAACCACTATGGAAAGCAGTGTGGAGAACCCTTAAAAGACTCAAAATGAGTCTTTTGATCCAGTCATACCACTACTGGGTATAAACCCACAAGACTCATCCTACTGCAGGGATACATGCATAGCCATGTTTATTGCAGCACTCTTCACAATAGCAAAGACCAACCCAAGTGCCCCTCAACTGAGAGTGGGTAGAGAAAATGTGGTACAGCTACACAATGGAATTCTATGCAGTGGTAAAGAAAGATGACATCATGAACTCTGCAGGTAAATGTATGGAACTAGAAGATATTATGCTAAGTGAAGTAACACAGTCCCAGAAAAACAAACACTGTATGGTGTCCCTCATTTGTGGATCCTAGCACCAAATCCTTATACGATGGAGGGAACACTTTGGAGTGAAACTAAAGAACAATGGTTATGCAACACAGAATTCATTAAATGCATCCTTTAAAATGGTTGTGCCAGGTTCATTGTACCCAATGGAGGGAAGGAAGAGGGACAGGAAAGAGTGAGGTGATGCTGTTACATGTGGACTGTAAGTTTCCCTCTTGAAAAATTATGTGACCACTGCAGCACTGAAACAGAACAGTTCGAGACATGACACTGACCTTCCTGAGGGCTGGGAGCTCCATCATTTCCTCTCCACCAGCAGTGGTCTCTGATACAAGTGACAAGACATGGTCCCAGCAGGTGATATAGTACCAATGCCATGTCTTTGGGCTGAGGAAGCAGTCCCCCTCGCCAGTGTCCTCTCGACAGCCATGTCCAGAAGAGGGTGTTTGATCCACTGGAACTGGAGTTACAGACAACTGTTAGCTGCCATGTGGGTGCTGGGAATCGAATCCAGGTCCCCTGCAAGAGAAGCAAGTGCTCTTGACTGCAGAGCCCTCTTCAGCCCCCTGTTAGCTCTTGAATATGCAAATCATATTTTCCTACAGCTTGGCAAGGTAAAAGCTTAGGTTAAAAATAAGTGGAGGCTGGGGGCTGGAGGGATGCCCTAGCAGTTAAGAGCACCAACCACTCTTGCAGAGGACCTGGGTTCTATCCCCAGCACCCACATGGCGTCTGAGAATCGTCTGTAACTCCAATTCCAGGAGAACTCCACTTCCAGGGGAATCCGAGACCGTCTTCTGACCTCCGCGGCATTGCACGACATGGGTGCACAGACCTACATGCAGACAGTACATTCATACACATAAATAATAAAATAAAACTAAAACAAAAATAAGCGGAGGCTGGAGGGAGAAATGGCTCAGTGGTTAAGAAAACTGGTCGCTCTCACAAGGAACTGAGTTCAGTCACCAGTATCCACATGGTGGCTGACAACTGTCAGTAACTCCAGTTCCAAGGGATCCAACGCCCTCTTCTGTTCTCTGCAGGCATTGAGCACATGGGTGTTCTTACATACATGCAGGCAAAATAGTCATGCACAAAAAATAAAAACAAATTAAAAACGAGTAAAAAAAATAAAACAAACAAAATAATAAATAAAGAAGTAAAAGTGCCAGCCTGGACAAAGACAGTAGCCAGTGTGTGAACACATGATGTTATACAGTCTGCAGCCCTGATGCATGGAGAAAGACTGCAGCTGGTTTCCACCGACAGTAGCCAGTGTGTGAACACATGATGCCATACAGTCTGCAGCCCTGATGCATGGAGAAAGACTGCAGCTGGTTTCCACCGACAGTAGCCAATGTGTGAACACATGATGCCATACGGTCTGCAGCCCTCATGCCTGGCCCCTTTTGGACAGGTCTAGCTGGAGACGTTGGAGCTGACTGTCTAACCACAGGCATTGGGATGACCGTGATGTTCTGTAGGATAAGTTTCGACTCATCAACACCGGCTCTCTGATTGCTCGTCCTCACTGCTTGCCCCAGCTCCCACTTAGACGACCGCCCTTCTAGAAGCTGGGTGTCTATTGGTAGGGTCCAGCCACGAGCTCAGTATCCCTCCTTCACTGATGCTCTCTGCCTGCTGTTGGTCTCTGCCCCTGTCGAGAGCATATAGCACCTATGTAGGCCATTCCCAGATACTGGGCCTCTCGGCACAGGCTTGCCTGCAGCCAGGGTGAGGGGCGGGCTGGAAGCTGCCATGCCTATGTGGGGCATCTCACTCTCTTAGGGGACCTAAGGCCTCCAGGACAGCCAGCCAGACCCCTCTTGCCACTCCTGCCATGCTTCGAGCAGTGTTTTGTGTGTTAAGGGGCACACACAGGAAGGGCAGCTAGGATCTGGCAGATGCTGCAGGTGCCACTCCTCAAAGGTGCTCCGTCTATGAAGCCCCCTTTAGCAGTCTCCACCTGGGGCTCGGGAAATAGCTCAGTGGGTAAAGCACTTGTCTTGCAAATATGAGGACCAAAATCTGAGGTTGACTCTGGCTGCACACACACACACACACAGACACACACACGTGCACACACACACACGCACACAGATATATACACACAGATATACCCAAAGTACCCACTGCACTGAGCTGGACCAATATGAACAGTTCCAGGAGTTTATCTTTTTGTGTGAGCACTTTGATAAATAAGTACATTGTTTCCTGGCCTACAAAGTCACTAACCTAAAAATTAAAATACAATGAACATTTAAATTTTCATGTAAAACTTAAATGCCATTTAAAATGAAGTGGAAACCAAATGGTATTTACTTTTTTACTTTTAATACACTTTTATTTATTCATTATGTGCACATGTGTGTACATGTATGGCAGTAGGCGCATGCATGCCATACACACGTGTGGAAGTCACAGGACAATTTTGGAACGTTAGTTCTCTCCTTCAACCATGTGGGGCCCAGGGATTGAAGTCAGGTTGTCAGGCTTCACAGAAACTGCCTTTATCTACTGACACATTTCAGCAGCCCTTGAGAGAGGATCTTGTGGCAAAAGCAAGAAAGCACTAAAGAGAATAACCCACTGACAGTAACCATTTTGCATGTTGATGTACTTCCTTGACTGTCTTTTCTATGGCTGTGCTTATGCAAAAGTATCTCTGTGTCTGTGGTCCATATCTATAGGTTGTTTTAAAAACAACTGAACAGCCTCTACTTTCACAATATGTAGCCTGTGTGGACACTTAGTCAAGATAGTTTGTGAGTTTGTTTTTTTAAATTTGGGAGCTGAAGTGAGAAAATGATGCCATATTAGAGAGGGGTCACCATCCTGGGGTCAAGGACTATGATGGGAGTGGCCTCACTTATGGTTAATGTGCAGTGGAGGTAAAGGCTTCACGAATGCTTCCCTGGCGGTCTGTGTGCAGACTACAGCACACAGACTGCAAGCTAAGGTAGGTCCTAGATTTTTTATTTTTATTTTTTTATTATTTTTTTATTTTTTGGTCTTTTTGAGACAGGGTCTCCCTGTAGCTCTGGCTGTCCTGGAACTCACTCTGTAGACCAGGCTGGTCTCGAACTCACAGAGATCTGCATGCCTCTGCCTCCCAAGTGCTAGGATTAAAGGCATGCACCACCACACCTGGCATTTATTTATTTATGTACATGTATCAATGTACTGTCTGCATGAAAGTTTGTGCACCCGTGTCGTGCAATGCCGCGGAGGTCAGAAGAGGGTGTTGGATTCCCCTGGAACTGGAGTTCTCCTGGAATTGGAGTTTCAGACAGTTCTCGGCCGCCATGTGGGTGCTGAGGATCGAACCCAGGTCCTCTGTAGGAGTGGTCGGCACTCTTAACCGTTAGGCCATCTCTCCAGCCCCTTAAATAATTGAAAAAGATAAAAGAAGAAGAATACTTTGGGGGGTGTGGAAATTTGGTAACATTCAAATTTCACTGTCCATAAATTAAATAGTTGGACGGTTGAGTGAACGTGATACAGACTGCATGGCTCTCGAGACTAAAATATTTACAATCTGGTCCTTTATAGAAAGATTTCAGCTCTCCTGTAAGAAAAAAAGAAGCTTCCATTTCTTGAACATGTACTATGTAGCTGTGTCCTCAGATCATATCAAGGAAACAGATTTTTATTATTTGGGGTTTTGTTTGCTTGTTTTGAAATGGGGTCTCTCTGTAGCCCCAACTGGCTTGAAACTCACTAAATAGACGGGTCTGACCTGGATCTCACAGACACTGTTGCTTTTGCTTCCTGAGTGCTGGGATCACAGGGGTGCATCAGCACTCCCAGAAAAGCTGAGGCTTTAGGAAGTAAAGTTTTCTGTACCTGATGAAATGGTAGAAGGCCATTTCAAAGTCAGGTATCTGAACAGAAAACCTGAAAACTCATACCTATGAAGAGTGCTCAATGGGCATCTTTCTACAGTGCTTTTGAGGCAGCCCTATCATGCCTAAGTCCTACACCATGTGGAATGTTATATGGAAAATACCTGGTAGGGTGCCTGTTACTGACCAGGAATTCAATAAACATTAGCTAATATTATGAAAATATGATGATGGCTAATGAGGAAGTGTTTTATTTTGCTTTATATTCACATTTAGATGATGTCTCCTTTGATTAAATTACTGTATTACACACACACACACACACACACACACACACACACACAGTTTTCTCTCAAGTGCAGGGCAGTAATATTTTCTCTCCTTTCAGGGTAGCTGATGCTTCTGAATTCACTGTGGCTCTAATTTCTTCCAGCCGCTCCTTCTTCTGAGGCCTCCACCTCATCCATCGCCATTTGTGATCTTGTGTATAACTCAAAGGGCTTCCTGTCTCAGGAAAAATGAAAGCTTTTAGGATCAGGTTTGACATGCCCACGTTCTAGCATATGGGCCAATATAATGACACCATTAAGTTTTTGACATTTAGATGTCTCATGAGCTTTGTGATCTGTTTTCTGTCACCAGAGACTCGAAAAGATGGAAGATACTTTATAAATCATGGAATTCAACCTCATGACGACTGTTAGACACTCTCCCAATCCACCTTTGACACATAGATGGGTACCCAGGATCACTTGGGTACTTCTAGTGTCTAGTGTTTCACTTTCTTCCATGACAATATTCTGCCTGAGAGAAAGCCAGGTAATACAAAGTTCTTGCTAATGTTGAATTCAGATTGCTACTCTGTAACAACCACAACAACAAAGACTGCGTCAAAGAACTGACTGAAACAGTGAACTTCTGCTTGAAACAGTAAACTTCTGCATTGAAAATTTTAAAAGAGACTGAGAGAAAGACGAAAAACATGTTTGGCAGAATGCAAGAGCTCTGGTTGGGTGGGGGGAGAAGGAAGGGGGAACGGGACTAGATTTGATTGGAAATTTTGCATGAAATACACAAAGCTTCAATAAAAATTGGCTTTGAAATAAAAAGACCAATACCACAGGACAAGGAAGTAAAAAGGGGGCATAAGAGAGGGGGCATGCGGGAGGGGAGATAGGGGAAGAAGCAGCAAGAAAGACCAGCCATCACACTCCTTCTCTCATGAGGACTCTAGACTTAGATATGCAGGATGGAGAAGGGGACAAGTGAGAGGAGGTGGGAGCTAGGGAAAAATATGAGTAGAATACAAAGATATCATAAAAATATCATAATGGCTGGGTGTGGTGGCACACGCCTTCATTCCCAGCACTTGGGAGACAGAGGCAGGCGGATCTCCATGAGTTTAAGGCCAGCCTGGTCTACAGAGTGAGTTCCAGGACAACTGGGACTACAGGAAGACCCTGTCTCAAAAAGACCAAAAAAATATACCATAATGAAGCCTATTATTTTATATTCTAATTTAAAATTTAACTGCCTCCGTCTTGGTCTTCCTGCACTGGCCTCTGTGATACAGCCTGGGTAGGCCAACAATGGCAGTCTATGCTCTGAAGAGGCAGAAACTCCAGTAGTAGCTCAGTCCACAAGCTGGAGGTCTCAGCAGTCCCCATCTGACTCTGAAGGTTTGGAGGATTCTTGGAGAGACATGAGTCTTCAGTCCATATTGGAAGGTTGAAAAGCTGTGTCTCATGTCTTTGAAGGATGACAAAGCAGTGGCAGCCACGAGGTAGCTGCACTTGCCAGTAAGACAGGCAAAACAACTGTGCTCTTTTTTTTTCTTTTTTACTTTTTGTCTTTTTAATAAGATCTCAAGTTTTATACCTGAAGTACAATTTCTCAGGCCTTACTATTTATTTATTTCTGGTTATACTTTCCTTTTGGATGTTTAAGGCCACACAGTTAGCCCAGATTAACCAAGGTTTTTGTTTTCTCAGGGTCAGTTGAGGATCTGGTCCTCAGGAGTCAATCTGGGTTTTTGGGGGGGTAAAAGGGGGGAGCCCCTGGCTCCTTTCAGCTTTTCATTTACCCATTCCAGCCACTCAAGGACGAAGTCAGGTCTTGCTAGACCAGGCTTCCCTTTCTGAAGCATGAGCAGACTTTACTCTTTATAGACTGGACACTGGCTGAAGTCCCATTAGTGGATCTCCAGGCATTTACTTTCAAATTTTATTACATTTTATTTACTTTGTGTATGGGTATGATGGGGTGCTGATGAGGGGAACCACAGTTCACAGGTAAAGGTCAGAAGACAGCCTGCTAAAGTCGGTTTTCACTTTCCATTTGTGTGGGTTCCAGGGATTGAACTCAGGTTGTCAGCTTGGCAGCAAGCACCATTACCTACCGAGCCCTCTCGCTGACCCTACTTTTTTTTCCCCCCAAGTATAGCCTAGCTGATGTTTCTAGGGTGGCTCTCCCAATGCCCATCACGAGTGACAACTCATGCCTTTTAATCTCTTAATCAGAGCATCAAGTGATTCTGCCCACATGGCTCACGTGTGGTTTACAGTGCATTATTCCTTCAAGGCTTGCTCTGAGCTTCTAGGCTGTGTTTGGCTCCTTGCCAACAGCCTGACTAATTTCCTGCACTGAAGACCCAGCTTCCTTATCTGAAGAGCCACAAGTTAGAGTCTGAACCAGTTTCTGAGTGTTCCTCCTGGGCACTGTGAGAAGAAGCCCCTGGGACAGGAAGCCCAAGTTCTGGCCTGAATTCTGCCTCTGTCCCTGAGCTGCTGTGTATCTCTGCATAAGTGAGTTAACGACTCTGGGCTTCCATTTCTACATTGGTAAAGCAGGAATGCTACATGGGAGGACAGCAGAGGGAGAAGCACTGATCTTGGAGGTGACCAGCACTGCATTCAAATCTGGACTCTGCTGCCCACTGACTGGCAGACCTTGACAGTCCCTTTACCTCCTGGGATCTCTGGATGCCGACAATGCCTGCCTTCCAGGGTTCCTGTGGAAAGGAAAACAGCTATTATGTACTGGGCTTGGCCTTCAGTTAGGGACCAGAGAAGACTTGTTACTGACCATAAAATAAGGCCAAATGCATTATAATTCTATTTTCATAGAGTTTTTGAAAGGATCAAATGAATATATGTGAAAATGTATCATAAACCATAAATTAATACAAAATGTTGTCATTTTCTTGCAGTTTTGGTCTACCCCTTCCCCATACCCTTTTGGTATGTGGAGGCTAGAGACAGGGTCTCATGTAGCCCAGGTTGGCCTAGAACTTGTTATATAGCTGAGGCTGGCTTGGACGTACTCATCATCCTGTTCCTACCTCCTGAGTGCTAGGATTACATGTACACACCACCATGCCCAACTAAAAAATCATTTATTTTATGTATGTGTTTGTGTGGGCTGTGCATGCCAGGCATGTGCTGTATCCCTGAGCTACCCCCTAGCCATCCTCCACCCCCATATACTTGGGTTTTTTTCCAAAAATTTCCAACCTGGAGAAAGTTGGAGAAATAGTGCAAAAAAAGTATCTGGATACCTTTTCCCCAGATTCATCAGTTATTAACGTGGTCCTCATCTGTTCTAGCTCTCTCTAGCCACCCTCCCCCATCTCCTCTTTCATGTATTTGCTAGTAATCTATTGAACCATGTGGAAGTGAGTTAAGATGTCATAGCTCTCCATGTGAGAATCCACTGAAAGTAACAGGGTTTGCCTAGGTGCTGGTCAGCGCTGGGCCCTGGCTCAGGCTATGAACACAATGCCACAACCTGCAGGACATAAACAACTCACAGTTACTGCCCAGAGTCCTGCAGTTGGAAGCCAAGGGCAAGGTGTTAGCTGGCATGGGGGGCTGTGAGGGTCCTCTTCCTGACTTGCTGATGGCTCTATCCTGGTGTGGATTCCTGCAGGAGAGAGGGAGCAAAGGAGAGGAAGGAGATGGGGAGGGAGGGAGGGAAGGAGAGAGAGAGAGAGAGAGAGAGAGAGAGAGAGAGAGAGAGAATCTGAGTCTCTTCACCCCCCTCTTACAAGGACACAATCCCATCAAGGCCCAGCCCTGTGACCTCATCTAAACTGACTTTCCTGTCAGAGGCCTCACCTTCGAAAGTCATCACATTGGGAGTTGGGCCTTGATCTGGGGAAGACACAGACCTTCAACATACAATTGCTATGGATCTAGTGTGATCTCAAGCGCAGCCTGCGCCGACGTCCCAGTTACCCTGCAGTCTTCCTCACAGGCACTTTGTTTGATTTGGTCATTATGTTTCTTTAGTCATCTTTCATCTAGTCCAATGAAGAAGGTCCCAGAATCCTTGGTTCCTGAGTGCTCAAAAGATGGTCAGACTGAAGCACTGTTTTAGCCTTCCTTCCTGCCATGTGTGTGTGAGTGTGTGTGTGTGTGTGTGTGTGTGTGTGTGTGTGTGGAGGGGGCTTGGCATGTGCCTGATTTCTGCAGTGTAAATCTCCCTCCCTTCCCCTCCCTCTAGGAATACCCTTTAAGATGCTCCAACACCCCTCTTTTCATGCCCCTTTACCCAATGGTTTTAGATTGCTGGATGATCTTTGCCTCCCTCCATCACTTATTAACAGCATCTGCCATAGTACCCATGCAGAAGTCAGCGGACAACCTTGGGACCAGCTCTCACTTTCCACTTTATTTGAAGCAGGTCTCGCATTGTTTGCTGCTGTGTGAATGTCAGGCTCCTGGCCTGCAAGCTTTCTGGGGGATCTCCTGTCTCCACCTCCCATCTGGCCATAGACCAACCAGAATTACAGACACATGCTATGTTGTCTGGCTTTACGTGAGTTCTGGGAATCTGAACTCAGGTCCTCATGCTTGCTTCGCAAGCTCCTTACCCACTGACCCACCTCTCCAGGCCCCACTTCAAAGTCCTTAATCCTCCCGCCCCCACCCCTAGGGCTAGGGCTATGTACCACTGGGCCTGATTTATTTGTTTCATTATTTATTGGCTGACAGTATTCCATTACACACAATGTAGAATACAACATAGCTTATTTAATCTTTTTAAAAGATTTATGTTATTTTGGGGGGAGGGTATTTTTGAGACAGGGTCTCCAGCTAGCCTGGAACTTGCTTTATAGACCAGGCTGGACTTGAACTCACAGAGATCCACCTGCCTCTGCCTCCCAAGTGCTGGGATTACAGTCATGTGCCACCACATCCAGCTATTTATGTTATTTTTAATGTGTGTGTGTGTGTGTGTGTGTGTGTGCAGATGCCCAAAGAGAATAGATTTCCTAGACCTAGAGTTACAGGCAGTTGTGAGCTGCCTGATGTGCGTGCTAGGAACTGAACGTAGGTTGTTTGGAAGAGTAGCAAATGCTCCTAACCACTGAGCCATCTCTCCATTAACCACTGAGCCATCTCTCCATTAACCACTGAGCCATCTCTCCATTAACCACTGAGCCATCTCTCCATTAACCACTGAGCCATCTCTCCCGCCCACTTATTTAGTCTTTACTGATGATTAGTAACATTTTTTTTCTGCTATCGGGAATACTGACTGCATGTCTTTGTACTGCCTATCCATCCTCCCCTTCATTGAGAGCCATTCCTAGAAGCGTATTGCGGGTACATTTGGTTCTGTTTTTCAAGCATGCAGACAGACTGCTCTCCAGAAATATCACACAGTTCACACCTCCTGTGAATCAGCTGTAAGGGAACAACAGCCCCAATGCACATGGAAACAGATCAGTCCAAGAGAATTGGCTCAGACACTTCAGAAATTCTCACATCACAAAAGACACACACAGAGAGTTGTGCACACATGCTCACACACACACACACACACACACACACTATACACGCAAGGTGTAGGATTAAATATAGATGCTCATTTCTCATATAAATTAGAGCTCCTAGTGAAAGGTGTCACGTGCTCCATTTTCTCCTTGATTTCATTTCGCTTTCTAAAGAGAAACATCAGAAAAGGCTAGAGAGATGGCTCAGTTGGTCAAGTGTTGCCTTGCAAGTAAAAAGACTTGAATTTGGTCCCCAAAGCCTACATAATAAAGGCTAGGTGTGGGGGCACATGTTTATAAGCCCAGCAGCAGAGCACAGATAAGGTAGATCTCTAGGGTGCAGCCTTCTTGGTGAGTTCCAGGGCAATGAGGGACTCGATCTCAAAAAGCAAGGACAGTACCTGATGAACAGCACTCGGGGCTGACCTGTGACCTCCACACACACACATTTGTTCAAACACTTGTCTACATGTGTGTACCTGCACACACATGAACACATACGCATGATTAACTTTTGGGGGTGTTTTTGTGACAGGGTCTCCCTGTAGCTCCAGCTGTCCTGGAACTTGCTATGTAGACCAGGCCGGCCTCGAACTCCCAGAGATCAGCCTGCTTCTGCCTCCCGAGTGCTGGAATTAAAGGTGTGTGCCACCATGCTAGGCAAATTAAACTTTTTATATTAAAAAGAAGAAACAACCCTGGTGGCCACTTACCAAATGGACTTTGTGCATCACCCATGCATAGTGACCTACAGTTTTAAAAAAAATACTAGTCTGAAATATTCAAATTCCTCTCTGGAACTGGAGATAAGGAAACAAATTATGGCTCCTGCTAGGATAAAAAGAATGGACCCCGTGCCTTCTCCACCTGGGTGGCAGGTGTCCCTTCTCCTCAGGTCTTCCTCACCTCCACATCATCTCACTCTTTGCTATCTATTAAGTTGATAATCCACCTGCCTGTCATATTTCATCTTACAATGAGATTTCAGGGGTATATTAGTTATTTTTCCATCTCTGTGATGAGATACTTGTCAGAAACATCAGAGGAAGGATTGATTTTGCTCACGTTTCAGAAGGATCTGTTCATGGTGGGTTTCCCCCACATGTGTGGGCAGAGCATCACATGGGGAGGAACGTGTGGTGGAAGAGGCTGTTCTATGGCAGAGGGAAAGCAGAGAGAAAAAACAGGAAGGACCTGCCTGTTCCAGCTAGGCTCCACCACCTCAAGTTTCCAGAACTTTCCAAAATAACCCTACCGGCTGGGAACAGAGCATTTAAAACATGAGCCTCTGGGGATAAGTCATACTCAAACCATTACAATGGGCAAATGATATTGTCTAGTTCAGTCTCTAACCAGAGGTGTACTTGGATTTCTGCTCTAGGCTGGGTGATTTAGATCCTGTTACTTAACCTTTCTGTGTGGCTCCTGGTCTCTGGAATAAGGGTAAGAACAACCTTACAGATTTGTGGTCAGACTGCCAAGAAGTCATTTGCATAAAATGTTTAGCATACATGCTAAAAATGTGTCTGAAAGCAGCTATGTCTTCACTGGCATATTTCCTCTGCCCTTCGGGACTGGAGGCTGGGTTTTTTTCCACTACAACAGGGAAAAGAAGTCAATGGGGGACTGTTCTCTACCTGAGAAGCATGGCCTGTTTCCCAGGCACCATGCCAGACATGGGCCATGGAGAGTGCACTCAGGCCTGTGGAGAGTCCTGGGAATAGTTGCTTGAGGGGCACCTTGTAAACAAAGCCCTCCATCTCTGTTATTTTAACTGTCCTGGCAGGAATGAAGATAGTGGTTTTTAAAATGTATTTATTATTTTTATTTTATGTGTATGAGTGTACTGAAAAACCATTTTATACAATATGCATCCATTTAGAGAAAGGGAAAGCCTAAATGCACAATCAGAAGAGAAGAGCCTATGGAGACATGCTGGCCAGACATGTTTCTACATACAAGTAGCTGCTTGTTCCTACCCTCGGGGTCCTGCTCCATCAGGCCCTCCATTTTTCTCAGTGTTCCTTGGGCCTATCTTTCGAATCCTGGACAGGAGCCGGCCCCTTGCCCATGGACACCTTGGGAGTGCTGGGGAGATAATCCCGGCGGCCTGGCTCATCAATACAACTGACCACCATCCCATGGAGGACACTGGCTTCAGCAGTTAGCTCTTCCCTGGATCATCACTTTCCCTTCTGGATCCTATTCCTCTGTGCTTAAAATCTCACAGTCACTGAGCCCTCAATGGCAGAGGGGAGCCTGAGTATAAGGAGGAAGGAGGAAGTCACTAAAAAATGAAAAAGAGTTTCTGGCAACTTAGTGAAACCCCGTGGGCAAAAAAAGTCCAAAGAGGGGAAGGGGCTCGCGAATGAGGCCGAGGGCAGGCCATCATTTGCCGACAAGTTGGGAGGGCCTGGGGTTCAGTTCCGCAGACACACCAAAAAAGAGAGTGCCTCGCGAGCCTTCTTACAAAAAATGAGAACGAGTGCTCGCCCGACCATGTAGTGGTGCATGCCTTTAATCTCCTAGACTCAGGAGGCAGAGGTAAGGGGGATCGATGTGAATTAAAAGGACCAGTCTGTCTACATAGTACAGTTCCAGGCCAGCTGGGGCTAGTTGGAGAGACCATGTCCCTCAAAAAAAAAAAAAAAAGACAAAAAAAGTTGTAGGGTGGGGGGGCAGAAGATGGCTTGAGTGGGTTAAGAGCACATGACGCTCTTGCAAGGAAAAACCCAGTTCGTATTTCTGGCAATGAGAATAGCAGCTAACAACTCTCCCTTGCCACTCCACCGTTTCCCAAAGGATATGACATCAACCTCTGTCCTCCAAAGTCATTGTAAACAGGGGCTGTGACTTAGAAACATACAGGCAATAACTAAACAATAAAATAAAAAAAAAAAAAAACCATTTTTTAAGAGATGTAAAATGAGCTGTGATATGGGCAGATTTTAAAGGGGCCTGATGACTGCTGGGGCCAGCACCAGGCTACCATATGTCCAGGGTCTACATGCTGATTGTACTCTGGATGATTTGCTGGGGCTACCCATGGCTACCCATATGTACAGGGTCTACATGCTATTGTATCCGGTGACTGCTGGGGCCACCGGCTACCCATATGTCGGGTCTACATGCATTTATACTGGATGACTCGGGGCACCAGGCTACCAATATGTCCAGGGTCTACATGCTTTATCGGAGACTGCTGGGGCACAGCTACCCATAATCAGGGTCTATATGCTATTGTATCTGGATGACTGGGGCACCAGGCTACCCATATGTCCAGGGTCTACATGCTATTGTATCCAGATGACTGCTAGAGCACCAGGCTACCCATATGTCCAGGGTCTGTATGCTATTGTATCTGGATGACTGCTGGGGCCCCAGGCTACCCATATGTCCAGGTCTACATGCTATTGTATCTGGATGACTGCTGGGGCACCAGCTACCCATATGTCCAGGGTCTACATGCTATTGTATCTGGATGACTGCTGGGGCCAGCACCAGGCTACCCATATGTCCAGGGTCTACATGCTATTGTATCTGGATGACTGCTGGGGCACCAGGCTACCCATATGTCCAGGGTCTACATGCTATTGTATCTGGATGACTGCGGGCCAGCACCAGGCTACCCATATGTCCAGGGTCTACATGCTATTGTATCTGGATGACTGCTGGGGCCAGCACCAGGCTACCCATATGTCCAGGGTCTACATGCTATTGTATCTGGATGACTGCTGGGGCACCAGGCTACCCATATGTCCAGGGTCTACATGCTATTGTTGTCATAGTGACATTTGCAGACTGATCTCAAAAAGACTGGTAATTAGAAAGTGGATAAAAAAGGGCATACATAGAGACACACACATGGAGATACAACCAAACATATACACATGTACACATACAAACACATACATGCATATGTATACAAATATGCACACATCCATGAACAATTACACACTCCCACACATACACATATATGCACAAAACACAGACATGCACAGGCACACACAAGCAAGTACACACACCCACATGTATACATGCATATGCATACAACACACAGGAACACATAGACACAAAGGCACACAGGCAGTTTCTTTTTTTATTATTATTTCTTTTGGTATTTTTGAGACAGTGTCTCCCTTTAGTCCCAGCTGGCCTGGAGCTCACTAGGTAGACCAGTTTAGCCTTGAACTCACAGAGATCCACCTGCCTCTGCTTCTGCCTCATGGAGTGCTGGGATTAAAGGCGTGTACCACCACACCTGGCTAAGCATTTTCTTTTTGCTTTTTTTTAAAATTTTTTATTTTTTTGTATGGGTATGAGGTATGTGTCTGCATGAAGTTTGGTGCACCCTGTCGTGCATGCTGGGAGGTCAGAAGAGGGTGTCAGATGATTCCCCTGGAACTGGAATGGAGTTCTCCTGAATTGGATTTTCAGAGGTTCTCAGCTGCCATGTGGGTGTTGGGAGCAACCCGGGGTCCTCTGGAAGAGCAGTCGGCGCTCCTAACCACTAGGCAATCTCTCCAGCCCCTTGCTTTTTTTTTTTGTAATACAGGCATGTTTTATGATGTGAACTCAAAGTCTGGAGATGACACTGATTCGGTGGTACCAGTTTCCAGAGAATAATAATGCGGAAACTCCTAGAAACCTTAAACAGTACCTAGGAGTTGAGGAATGGAATCAACTCCTCAACATCCGTTGTGAGGAATAATCAGACCTACACTGTGACTAATACCCACTTCCAGGGCTTTAAAGAGCTGCTGGGATGACTCAGCCACCAGGACATACACCACACAGAGCTAAATCCTATTAGGCCAGCCTCTGAGTCTGGACCAGAGGGAAGATGTATCTCTTTTTCAAAACCAGATGAGAAGAGTAGCTTCGTTAATGCAATGAGGCCAAGGCTGGGTTCTCTTCCCTCTGCGATGCCTGCCCTCCCCACAACCCCTATAAATTGAAGTTCTCCCCAAAGAAAACTCACACCTGTGTAAAAGATTCTGTTAATAAAGGGGTTGTCGGGATAGCTCCACTTGCTGTGCAAGCAGGAAAACCCGAGTTCAATCCCCAGCACTTAGGTAAAAAACTAGACCTGAGAGCATGTTCCTGTAATCCAGGGCTGGGCACATACAGGTAGGAGGACCCTGGGCCTTACTAGATGAATCAGCAGGTTCCAGGTTCAGTAAGAGATCCAATCTCAAAAAGGAGGGTTTAAAGCAACTGAAAACACCCAATGTCGACTTTTAGCCTTCATTCACAGAGGTATGCACACATGTAACACACACACACACACACACACACAGACAAATGGTTAAAGTTAGTGATTGTGAAGCCTTAGAATGCTGCAGACCAGAGCCCAGTTATCTTGGCTTATTTTGAGTCCCATTTGAAAGGCATTCTTTGCCCACCCTTATGTCTGACCTAACAACCTTGTTACTATCAAAAGACTTAAAATTTATTCTCAGCAACTACCAGCTGTCACTAATCCAAAAGCAGAGAGTGTCATCAGAGAGCATGAGAACGTAGAGCAGAGTTCTCCGGTTTTGCAGTAAGCTGCCTAGCTGTGCTTCCACCAGTATACATGATAAATGCCTTGATTTATGATGTCCCTCATTCTGTACCTAATAACATCTCCTTATAACAATTTCTACATGGTAGAATAATATCTAGATCAATATTAATCTCCTTTTCTTGGGCTGTGATCACTCATATTTGGGCCAAGAATATCTCTTGTACTCCTTGAGGTGAGAGCTGTCTTGCATTTTCTAGCCATGTATTCCTTTCTTCTTTGGGTGAGGGCCTCTAAGCAGGAGCCCAAAAGCCTGGTCAGCCCAGGGGCCTGTCAGTACCCACCAGGGACAATGCCTCCATGTCACTATGTCATAGTTAGCATCTCCCAAAAGTAGACATGGGGTGCCAAATAAAGGCACAAAACAGAGACGACAAGGACCCAGCATTCAATACACCTCTTCTTGGAAGATCTTTTGTTACTGTACATTAATACATAGCCATGGGTTTCCTTATGACATTTTCACACATGAGTTAATATATCTTGATCATATTCACTCTTATTACTCTCTCGTGACCCACCACTCCCATCGGTGGCCTGCCTCCTTCTTAACTATTCTCTCTTATGTCTGTCATTTTTTTTTCAGATGACCCAATTGAGGTTGCTTACAGGACCAACCTCAATTATATTATATTATATTATATTATATTATATTATATTATATTATATTATATTAATTATAGGAACATGGGCAATTTGCCAGTGGCCATACCAGTGAGGAAAATGTTTCCCCAGACTCCCAGCAAACATGAACTGCCTATAATTCTTCAGGTAAGATGGGGGCTCAGCCTTTAGGACCACTGGGGGCTGGTAGAACTTTTAGGAGGTGGGGCCTATAGGGAGGGAGTTAGGTCACGGGGGACGCGGCTGAGGGGGATATGGGACTCTAGCCTCTCTTCTGTCTCTCTTTGCTTCCAGGCTTCCACAGAGTGAGCAGCTTTCCTCTGCTATGCAGGCTCCATCATGCTGCTCTGTGTCACCATGGGCTCAGGCAATGGAGGTGGTGAGCACCGACTGTAACCATGAGCCAAAATAACTATTTCCTATTTTAAGTTTGTTTATCTCGGTATTTTGTCAGAGTGATACACAACTGACTAATAAAGTCCCTCTGACCATGGTTGCCTTCTAAAAAAAAAAACAATGCGGGCTCACGAGTCCCTCCCCTTCTAGTCAATACACCACTTTTATATTGAAATAAGCACTGTCTGAAGCCCTTTTCAGATGCTGGCCCTATGGGCTGCAAAGAGGTAAAGAGCAGAGAACAATGAAGTCTCTCGTCACTAATAGAATTTTCTTGGGTTGTGATTCCTGTGCGTAGCCTCTTCCCAAGACAAATCCAGACTTTTTCTCAGCTTCCAAGAGAAACCATGATAAGCCACTCCTCGCTTAGAACTTGTCTGAGCTTCTCCCACTCAGGGTAAAACCCACTTCTGCCCATGTGAGCAGGCAAGTCCTTCATGGGCCACCCCTGCCTTCTAAACTGTATCTTTTATTGCAGGTATCACTTTAAAGATAAGAGATAACATTGTGTGTCTATACAAGTCCAGTAGGCCCAGGCCTGTCATCCCAGCTACTTGGAAGCTGGAGACAGGAGGATTGTAGATTCAAGCCTGCCTGGGCTACAGAGTGAGTCTGAGACCAGCTTGGGCAACTTAGAGAGATCCTGTCTCTAAACAAAAAATAATGAGAGGCTGGGAAAGGACCTCTGTGGCAGAGCACTTGCCTACCATGTACAAGGCCCTAAGTTCCAGTCCCAGTATGATGATGGGTAGATAGATAGATAGATAGATAGATAGATAGATAGATAGATAGAAAATAGATAGATAGATAGATAGATAGATAGATAGATAGATAGATAATAAAATTATTGACCCCAGGTATCACAGATGAAAAACACTGTGTCTTTCAACATGCCTTACTTGCTTTCCCAGCTAGGTCCCAGCTCAACATCACACCGCCTGGGCCTCTGGTATATTGGTGATCTTAGTCCATCCACTTGACCTTCAAACACCCCCACTCTTACCTCTCTACACTGGCCTGGCTTATGCTCCCCACTTCCTCTCAGCTAAGAGGCCGCTTCCTCCTAGAAGCTTCCCTTCCTCGCTTTGCCATAGTGAGCGTTTCTCCTGCGTGTTCCCACAGAGGAGACCCGTTGCCCCCATGGTGTGTTCTGCTCCTGCTTTCTCCTGCCTCCCTCACCAGCTGGCCATCGTGCAGAGCAAAGGTTGGGCCATTTCCACTGCTGGGTGCCCAACACCAGCACAAAACAGATAACCGTGTCTGAATGTTCCTCGTGTCCATATGACTCGGGTCATATGCTATTTGGATTATAGTTCCCTGTCCTCCTTGTATCCTCTGCCACACCACTTGAATGTGGCTGAGTGACTCAGTTTCTCCAGCTCCAAGCTGCCACCTACTTGTGCCATGTGTGCAACGAGCAGGGCAGCCCCCAGTCTCCCAACCCCAAGCACACACTCTGAGCTGAGCCTCCGTGACACTGTACAGGAGCCTGGATATTACTCTAAGAACTTGGCTTCTTTTCCACAGACAAGATGAGTAAATAACAGTATGTTTAGGACCAAGGAGCAACAACAGCTCTGTGCCAGAATGAATGTGAGGCGAGGGGAGATGATAGGAGAACTTGAGAATGGGGGGCGATTGGGTCTAGAACCAAGAGGATGTTAGCATAGTGCGGGCAGGAATGGGCAATGGGAATTGATGCGTAAGAACTGAGCCTTGGTAGTTGACTAGATGCAGGGGCAGAAGAAACAAGCTCCACGAGCTGAATGTGATAGAGGACTCCTGTAGTCCCAGTACCCACGAGACTGTGGCAGATGGTGGTGAGTTGGAGGCTAGCTTGGGTAACATAGTGAGATCCACCCCTTTAATCCCAGCACTCGGGAGGCTGAGGCAGGTGGATCTCTGTGAGTTCAAGGCCAGCCTGGTGTATAGAGTGAGCTCCAGGCCAGCTGGGACTAAAGGGAGTGTCTGTCCCCAAAATACCAAAAAATAAAAAAGAATACATTTTTAAATAGCTTTTTTATTGGCCAGGCATGGTGGTACATGCCTTTAATCCCATCACTTGGGAGGCAGAGGCAGGCAGATCTCTGTGAGTTCAAGGCTAGCCTGGTCTATGTAGTGAGTTCCAGGACAGCTGGGGCTACAGGGAGACCCCGTCTCAAAAAGACCAAAAAAATAGCTTTTTTATTTGCACAAGTGTTTTGATTTCCAGCATGTTTATTCCAGGTGTGTGTTTAGTGCCTGTGAAGGCCAGAAGAGGTTGACAGAGGCAGCTGCCATGGGGCACTGGCAGTCAAACCCAGGTCCTCTGGAAGAACAGCAAGCACTCTTATCCCTGGAGCCACCTCTCCAGCCCCTCAAAAACAATTTTTTGAAATAAAGAATCCAAGGTGGTTTGAAACTCTTGGTTCTAGAAAATGAGACTGTATGTTAACATAACAGAATAGGGGTTGTTCTACAGGGATTGTCCAGTGTCTTGTGTCATTTCTTTGGGAAGATGAGATGGATATAAGACTTATCTAAGTTCTGAAGCTCAGTTATTCAGATAAAACTGGAGACTGGGCAATTCCCACAGCACACACACTTTACAAGGCTCACTTTCCGGATGCTTACTGCAACATTGGAAGGTAGACTCTGTTCTCCAATTTTATAAGATAAGGAAACTGAAGCTGATGTCACTTATGCATGTTTGCACACCTGTTCCAAGTGGCAGCTCTGAGGTCAGCTTGGGCTCTGAGACCTAGTGCCATTGACACGGGGATTCTGGCATGAGAGAGGGCATGGACCTCTCACTGTGAAGAGTGGTCTGCACAAAGCTATGAGGAGAACCTGAGGCTGGAGTCATGTGTCAAGGGAGGGAACAAGCAGAGGGCAGAGCCAGGAATGGGGTGTGGAGGATGTGCAGGGGAAGGGCAGAGGAGAGCGCGCAAAGTGGAGACTAAACCAAGTAGCCATGGGGGTGGGAATCCTGCACCACACAGAAAATAGTGCCCCATGCTGTACAGAGAGGTGAAAAACACAAGTAGATTGGAGCCAGGTAATCGTTTCCTGTTTATTGACTGAGCTAATGATCAGTGTGTTTCCGGATGTTACTGAGCATCTCTAGTGCAGGAGGAGAAACATCAAGGAAGCAGTTTGGCTCCAGCAGCAGAAAGCTGGAGGGAGATTTGCACTGTGGTTTTCATGCTTCAAAGATGTGAAGCTGTGAAATACCATTGTTAAAGCTGCTGCTTGAAAACCCCAAGGCCATCTTTCCAGCACAGCTGGAGCTTCAGACTACTTTAGGGTCACACATTGCCATTTTGTCTAAACATATCGTCTGAGACAGCCCTGACTCTCTTAGCAGCCCGGGGTCTCCTGATCACCTGCCAGTGATCCAGATCTGATTGTGAGCTCTCTTTTGGTCTCCAGTACCTGATGACATGGCCACAGCCACAGCCACAGCCACCATTTCCAGAACCAACTAGAAGTCTTTTTATTAAAGACAGGGTCTCAGGTAGCCCAGGCTGCCCTTGAACTCCCTGTGTAGCTAAAGATGACCTTGAGTTTCTGATCCTCTTGTCTCTACCTCTGAAGAGCTGGGACTACAGGAGGGCACCACCATGCCCAGTTCTAGGCGGTGCTGGGGACTGAACTAAGAGCTTCATGACAGACAAGCACTGTACTGATTGAGCTACATCCTCAGCACCTAGAACTTTTTCATCTAGAGCCATTCAAATAAAATGTTGTATACAATGATGGAATTGAAAAAACTAACTAAGATGGTTCTCTCCAACTTATGTGGTTGAAAGATTTCTCAGCTCAGTGGTTACAGGACCTGACCCTCAGAGGGTTTAAGAGCATCTCTGCTAAAGGGGCCTTTGGGAAAGTGAGTGATTCCTTTCCTTTCCTTTGGCTCAACAGTAAATTAACTGACATCCCAGCTGCTTAGGCAGAGCTCCCACTGGTACTTGGATTTGCCCGGGCTCAGGAAAAGGGTAAGCTGGGCTGCAGTCTGTGTGCCTGGAGAAGGCTAAGGCCAAAAGGAACGCCCAACCCCATCCAGCCTAAGCTGATTTTTGCAAAGGAGTAAAAAATGAAACCCAGAAATGTGGTTTGCTCGTGTTTCAGAGCCGGTTCATCACAGTGTTAAGAGTGGAGCCGAGTTCTTATCTCCTGGGTCCCTTTCCTCTTTGCTCTTCAGAAAACAAACACTTTATCGGCCCTAGAGCTTATATTCCTGCATATTAGCATCTGCTGCCACTCGCAAGGAGGTGTGCCTCAGGTGACAGGTACAGAGGACAGACAAGTTCTTCAAAAGGTATTGAACAAGTCCCCAGGGCTTGATACCACTATTTAAAAAGGAAGAGAGTTTGGGGGACGATCCCTTGGGCCCCGGCCTTGTTCATGCTTTGTTTCAGTTTGAGCTTCAATAACGCATGATTTGCAATATTAACAAGTTCTTGCTCAAGGTCAGCATTTCCTATTGCAAAGCTAGTGGTTTACAACACAAATTTATCATTTTCAAATTGTAGGAGACATCCACAGCATGTCTTCCAAGCTACACTAGAAATAGGCAGGCAGGGACTTAATAGAGAACGATTCGATTTCCTTGCTTGTGGCCCCTTCCTCTCATCACCACACCTCTTGACTTTGTTCCAGAATGTTCTACTACTGACATGATGTTTTTCTTTTAATTTCTGTGCATGTGTGTTCATGTATGCATGTGCAGATATTCATGAGTGTGAATATGACACTAACATGGAGGTTGAAAAACAATGTTAGATCCTCCAAAACTTCAATGCCAGATGGGGACTACTGAGACATCCAGCTTGTGGACTGAGCAGCTACTGGGATTTCAGCTTCTTCAGAGTATAGACTGCCATTGTTGGACTACCCAGTCTGTATCATGGAGGCCAGTATAGGAAGATCAAGACAGGAAGCGTGCTTACTGGACCTCATTTGGGGGACCATGGGAGGAAAAGACCCCAGTGTGGAGCACAAAGGCAGGATTGATGGTTGTTTGGGAGGAGGCTTCAAACACTTCCTTAAGGAAAATGTGACATCTTTTAGCAAAAAAAAGAAAAAGAGAAAATTCTCCAGTTCAGGTGATATGTATATATATGTATATATATATGTATATATATGTATATATGTATATATATTATGGAGTATAATATATATGCATATATGTATATATCTGTAATATATATATATGTTTATATATATGTAATATATACATATATATATATATATATATATTACAAGTTGGAGAGAACAAAAGAACTGGGAAAAAAAAGGCTAAACAGTGAAGTTCTCCCCCAAACAATAAACCTTTGCTTTGAGAAAAAAAAAACTTTGGAAAGACTCAGAAAAAGATGCAAGACATGTATGGCAGAGTGCAAGGACTCAGTTGGGGTGGGGGGTATGGAAAGGGACATGACTCTAAATTGGATCGAGAAATGAAGTACTATGTATGGAAAAAGTTTAACAATAATAAAAAGAAAAAAAGTGATAAAAAAAAAGAAAAATAATCTTGAGTATTGGCCCTGGGCTTTTATGTTGTTTGAGATAAGGTCTTTTGTTGGCAACATTTTACACTGGCTGGCTGGTTGCCCTGTGAGTTTGGGGGATGCTCCTGTCTCTGTGTTCCATCTCCCCATAGGTGCACTGGGGTTACAGACCTTGTCTGGCTTTATATAAGTTCTAAGAATTGAAATTCAGACCTTCCCTCTGGCATAGCAACTGCTTTACCCACTGAGCTGTCACCCCAGCTACGACTTGACCTTAATTCCTTCTTATGAGTCATCACATGTGAATATACTGGGCTCATCCAGACGACCTAGTACCATCTCCAAACTCAAGATTTTCTGCATGTGTTTTAATTTTTTGTAATTAATGTTTTAGATATAAAATAATATGTGTGTTGTTGCGGCATTTTCATGCATATAGGACATTGCATCTGGTTAATATTTGCCCCCTTCTTCTGTCCTCTGTCCTTCCTACTTCTATAATGGTCCCTTTCCTCCTCCCAAATAGTCTCCCTTTTATTTTCATATTATAGATACATAGGGGGGAGGGAGAAAGAGAAGGGGAGCTATATCCCACTTATAATTGATGCTTAGGCATCAGTTCCTATAAGAAGGAGCCCAAAATAACGTCAGCATCTCTTCCTGTATGCTCCCATAGCTACTTGGGCTCAGCTCTTACCGTTTTCATCCCATTTGGATGAAAAATGTCTCCCATAGGCTGCAAGTATTTGAACATTTTGTCAGCCATTAGTAGTGCTGTTTTGGGAGACTGGGAGGTGCAGACTTGCTGAAGGAAGAACGTCGCTGGGGGCAGGCTTCAAGAGTTCATGCCCCACTTCCAGTTTTTCCTTCTGCTTTCTCTGAGTGATTGAAAATGCGAGCACTCGGCTTTCTGATTCACCCACCTCTGGTGCCATGCCTCCCTTCCATGAGGGACCCATACTCTTCTGGAACCATAAGCCAAATAAACTTGTCCTGCTATAAGTTGCCTTGGTCACGGTGTTTTATTACAGCAGCAAAGTCACCAATGCAGGGCATTCCATCACACTTCATCTCGGTTCCTTATGAGCAGTATATCAGGGCCTTCCATCACACTTCATCTCGGTTCCTTATGAGCAGTCAGCCTTCCATCACTTCATCTCGGTTCCTTATGAGCTGTATCAGGGCCTTCCATGACACTTCATCTTGGTTCTTTATGAGCAGTCTATCAGGGCTTTCCATCACACTTCATCTCAGTTCCTTATGAGCAGTCTATCAGGGCCTTCCATCACACTTCGTCTCGGTTCCTTATGAGCAGTCTATCAGGGCCTTCCATCACACTTCATCTTGGCTCCTTATGAGCAGTCTATCCTCCACACTACCCGACAGAGCTCTGGAGAGCAGGGATTGTACCATGTTTATTTTTGTGTCTCTTCTTGGCAACAACATGTTGTCTGACACTTGGCAAATGCTTAAAAATTATTTGCTTTATGGGGCTGGAGAGATAGCTCAGTGGTTAAGAGCACCAACTGCTCTTGCAGAGGACCCGGGTTCGATTCCCAGCACCCACATGGTGGCTAAGAACCATCTTTGACTCCAGTTCCAAGGGAATCCGATGCCCTCCTCTGACCTCCATGGCATTGCACAACATGGGTGCACCAACCTACATGCAGACAGTACACTCATACACATAAAAAATAATAAATAATCATAAAAATTATTTGCTTTAGCAAGGAAAGAGAAGCTACAATTCTGTCTCAGAGAAAGTCTTCCATTCCACTGTGAATGATCCTTACTTTTGTTCTTTCTGAATTTCCACAAGTTTGGAAGACAGTTTTTTTATTTTTATTTTTATTTTTAGTATATTTATTTGTTTATTTATTTATTTATTTATTTGAATGTACTGTCTGCTTGCAGGTCTGTGCACCCGTGTCATGCAATGCTTTGGAGGTCAGAAGAGGGTGTCAGATTCCCCTGGAACTGGAGTTCTCCTGGAATTGGAGTTACAGATGGTTCTTAGCCACCATGTGGGTGCTGGGGATTGATCCTGGGTCCTCTGCAAGAGCAGTTGGCGCTCTTAACCTCTATGCCATCTCTCCAGCCCTGAAGACAGTTTTTTATAGCCACTTATGGGATTTTGTACAATTTTGAAATAAAAATTAAACCACTGAAAAAAATATATGCTGTCCTGGGGATTAGGTGAGTGTGATGGTTAATCCTGGGTGTCAACTTGACTGGACTAAGGATAACCAAATATGAGAAAGAGATCTTCGGATTGGACTACCTCAACCCAGATGGCCCACCCCAAATGTGGGTGTTACCTTCTGCTGGCAGGCAGTATAAAAGGCCATGGCAGAGGGAGTTGGCCCCCGTCGTAGTTTGTCTTTCCATTGCTGCGACAAAACACTCTGACACCAACTTGGGGAGGAAAGGGTTTATTCAGCTTACATCTCCTGGTTCACAGTTCATCACTCAGCACAAGGCAGGAACTCAGGGCAGGAACCTGGAGGCCGGAGCTGAAGCACAGGCCATGGAGGAATGCTGGCTTGCTCTCTACTGGCTTGCTTGCTCCTCTGGCTCATGCCCAGCCTGCCTTCTTATACCATACACAACCACCTGCCCCGGGTGGCACCACTCATTGTGGGCTGGGCCCTTCCACACTGCTTGGCCATCAAGACAATACTCCACAGATATGGCCACAGGCCAATCCAATGGAGCCAATTCCCCAATTGAGGCTCCCTCAACCCAGGTGTGTCAAGTTGACACTAAAGCTATCCAGCACAGCCCCATTTTTCCTGCGGCTTGCCTTCTCTCTCACTGATGAGTTTGTCTTGCTGCTGTGATCAGCTCCTTGGATCCCAGCATGTACTGAGATGGGCAGATCTCCTGGAATCCATCAGGCCTTCAGCACCAGAGTGGGACTACTGAGACATCCAGACTTGTGGACTGAGCAGTTCCCTGGATTCTCAGACTCTCCAGTGCAGCGCCACTATTGTTGGACTCCTTGAACTCTATCCCATGAGCGAATCAATAAATCTGTATATAGATATATATTCATTCTATTGACTCTGTTTCTTTAGAGAACCCTGACTAATACAGGGAGATTATCTAAGATTTGCCACCTAGTCCAAACAGATGGTCAAGAGATGGTTGGTTCTGTTGCTAACATTCACTGTTCCATGAACTTGGGAGAATATCTACATCAGGTCGGCATCACTCCTTCCTTAATGGTAATTCTCGGTGGCTTTTCTTGGGGAGGCATATAGAAATGTCTATTCATTCTTTACAGACCAAAGAAGGAGTTCTGAACAAGTCCAATGTGGTGGATCACTGAGTTGATTGGGGTGACTTACAGGAGTATGGGTGACTCACAGGCAACATACCAGTACAGTCCCCATGGGAAACTTCCAGGCAGCCAAACCTGTAGAGTCTCAGCATAATCTTGAGGATGGTCTTCGAGAATATCTAGTGAAGGTCTGATGGGAGTATCATGAGACTCCTGAGTCTTATGAGCCACCTCAAAGCCTCCACAAGGGAATGATCACTCCTGAGGGTCTCATGTGGGTCATCAGAGCTGCTCTGATTTAAGATGGCAATGGTCACATCCAGCCCAGAGGAAACAGTGACACCACAAGGAAGATGGGAAACTGCTTTTCTTCTCATGTAGAGACAAGATGTTCCAGGGCAGTCATGGCCAGCACACTCCACTTTTTGTACTTTTGCTATTACAATTTTTTTTGCCCAGAACCTACTATACATTTCATGAAAACAGCATGCTGGCTGACTCCAAAGGCTCTTGGGACAGGAGCAGGTGAGGAGGAAGAAATTCACTGCTGTGCTGGTTACTGTGATGATCTAGCATCACCCAGGAGGCAAGCCTCTAGGCATATCTATGAAGAAGTTTCTAGATTGAATAAATTGAGGTGGGCACACTAAATATGGGTGGCACCATCCTGTGGACTATGATCCCAGACTGAATTGAAAAGAGAGTGAGCTGAGTGCCAGCATTCATCTCTGTGTCCTGACTGTGGACTCGATGTGACCAGCTGCCTCCTCAAGCCTCTACTTCCAGGACTTCTCCCAATGGGGCCACCTGACCTCAGGGGTTATAAGCACTTGGCTTGTACTGTATGTCCCCTGAAGGGGCATCATTCCTTCCCACTACTAGTGTTTATGTCAGGTTCAAGGACAGGGCAAGGAGGCAAATGGTTCTGGAGGCCTCAAGGCACTGGATCTGTGGTATGCTTGGACTTACTGTCTGGGCTTGTGCAAGTCATTCCTCTTTCTGTTTCTATATCTATAAAATGCATGAATCACCTTAACAGATGCCAAGAAATTCAAAGACTGTGTTCTTGTTATTAAAGCAAGAATGAAAAAGGTGCTTCAGTCATACCTTTCAGACTCATCCCAGAAGCAGGGATTTGGGGTCAGAGCTGAAAAGATGCAGTCTATCTAAAGTGAACATGTCCTCCCAACAATTTGGACACATTCAAGTTCATTCGTGCTGAGGAGCCTGTTTCCCCTATAAGTGCACACAGTGGTACTTGAACCTGTGACCTGCCTTTCTAGCTAAGTAAGCCTATAGCTAAAGACACTGATCAATATATGCCTTAAACCATTTTCTGTTAACACACAGTACAGACTGAATAAGTTGTAAAGAAAATGGGCTTGTTTTGGCTTAGAGTTCTTGGGGGTGCAATGTGGAAGGCTTTATCTTCTTTCTGGAACCATGTTAAGGTGCTACAGGGCATCTTGGAGACAGAGAGAAAGAGAGAGAGAGAGAGAGAGAGAGAGAGAGAGAGAGAGAGAGAGAATATCATGGTCTTTCTTCCTCCTTTTCTTCTTTCTTCCTCCTCTTCCTCCTCCCTCTCTTCTTCTCTTTTTTGTCTTCCAATGTTCAGCCACCCTGAGAACCCCTAATCCAAGTCACCTCCGGAAGGCCTTACCTCTAAGTACCCTAGTCACACTATTCCCACCTCCTAAGTACTTCATCATGGGAATTAAATTTCAACACCACCTTTAAGAATAGCAGGTCATTATAGCTAAAAATGAAGAAAAAAAAAACTGAGNAGACAGATTGCCAGGACAGGTTATGGCAGAATGTATGATCTGGGATGGGGGGGGGGGGGCCGGCTATAGCCTGAAAGACTAACTGAAAATAGTATGAATCAAAGCTCATTAAAAACAATTTGTTAAACACAGATAAAGAAAAGAAAATAAGTTGTAAAAAATGGCACTTGCTTGGAAGCTACATTGCTCAGGGGAATGTAAAGGCAACTTCTCATTCTAGGTGATGCTTTATGCTGAAACGAATTAAAGAAGAAGGGCATTTGCAGAGAAAAAAAGAGAGAAATAAATTCAAACTTAAGTAATAGCAGGTCATTGAATCAGAGAACCCAGCCTGGCTGTAGTCTCAACTGTAGACCAATTTCAAGCTGGTTCCCCACAAACAGTCCCTCCTTGATAAGAGGCAGAAGAACCCCAGCCTTTGTACCTCTGAGCTACCATGACCCTGTTTGCTAGAGAATGAGTTCCAGGAGAAGGCAGAGCTGGGAGTTGCCATATGGCCCAACCTGGTTGACACTCATGGCTCAGGAGATTAGAAGATCATCTGCATGTGTGAAAGGGGCACAGGTGCCCAGTCCCAGTATCTACTTACAGATATGCTAATTACTGCAGTGGGCACTCACTGCTGTATTAAGAAAGGCTGAGCCTGGAGTGCCAGTGAGCTCCGTGAAGGGACATGTTGATGCCACACGACACTTCCCACCATCATCTGGACCTATATTTCAGAAAATTGCCACCTCCCACCCCCATTCGCACTTGGCTCTTTATCTTCCAGATGGCCTATGGCTGCCATATTGGATTTTTAAGCCTGACACACACCAAGCTTATTGTATTGTTGGGTTGTTTTATTTGAGCTGTTCCTCAGCTTGTTTGCTAGAGGAATTCACTATGTAGATCAGGCTAACCTTGAACTCACCGAGATCTGCCTATCTCTGTATCCTGCGCTGCTGGGATTAAAGGCAGGCATCATGACATCCTGGCTCACCAAGCTTATTCTTAATTCATTTACTTTCTTTCTAACTGCTCATTTCTCACCTTTGATGTGTGATAGGTTGGTGTCAGCTTCCAATGTGGGGATGGGAGTAAAATGATGCATGGAACCAGGAATTGTGAGGTTCCTGCTAGAGTTCCAATTCAGGCTGTAAAGGGGGACACTGGATTTGTGCTGGGCACTGCAGAAACACATCTCTGTGCAGTAGGTTGGACTGAGTCTGAGACTGCATCTTGGCCAGTTCCAAACTATTCTATATGGCTGGTTGGGGGATCAAATCTATTCTTTTTCCTTCTCTCTTCTTCTTTCTTTCTTTTCTTTCTTTCTCTTTCTTTTCTTTTCTTTTTCTTTCTTTCTTGTGAGACGGGTCTCCTTGTAGCCCTAGCTGGCCTGGAACTCACCATGTAGCCAGGCTGGCCTTGAACTCACAGAGATCACCTGCTCTTCCTCCCAAGTGTCTGGACTAAAAGCATGTGCCACCATTCTCAGGCAAATCTAGATCTCTAAGACTAGGTCAGGGTCCAGAATTGGCATTACTGTATTCTTAATCTGAAACAGTCTCTCAAAGGCCCATGTGAAGGTTAGGTCCTCAACTTTATATTATTCAGAAGCAGTGAAACCTTTAAAAATGGGGCCTAGTGGGAGGTTTTCAGCTAATTGGGTCGTGTCCTGGAAGAGTGCACCATGGCCTATGGATAGCTACTTTTACAACTCAAGATTTAATCTCTAATTTAAAAAAATTCTTGGTTACATACTATAAGAGCAAACAATACAATATTTTAGAATATTCCATATTGATACCTCATAACAGTTATATTTTTTTATTATTGACTGCTCTATAACAAGTCATCATTATCTGGCCTTGGTTATAATTTCAGAAGATGAAATATCATTGAAATGTATAGAAAAGGCTTTTTATAAAATGAGTAGCAAATAAAATGATTCATGGTGTTTGCCAGGTCGGGGTAAAAAATGTTACCTGTGTGTGTTTGAATGTTTGGCCCCCAGAAGGTGATATTTTGGTACTGTAGAAACTTTAAGAGGCTTGGCTGGCCCAAAGTAGGTCACCAGGGGACAGACCTTGAAGGTTATACTCTGGCTCTAGCCTCTGTCTCCCTGGTCCACAGAGATGTGAGGAAATCCAACGGCATTCCCATTGTCATGCCTTCCCCACCCATAAAGGACCTGTACCCCACAACAACCTTGTCCTCTCTTCATTGCTTTGTCACTATTGTGTCACAGCAACAAGAAAAGTAATAAATATAGATGTTTCCTGAATCTCCATAAAGATGCTACATAGTCAAGCTATATGATAAATTCTTTCACTAGCAAGTGAGTCATAATATTCCATTCAAACTCAGAGATCATGAGGTAGGTAGAGGGACGGCCTTCCGAGTGCAGCATCCACCTCTCCTCAGAACGTCTGTGTGTACCTGCGGGTTCTGTCGTTATTCAGGTGCTTTGCCTCCTCTCTGACTCACGCCCACATTCTAGAACAAAATGTGCTGGTGTAAGCATGTTCCATTCTCAGCAGCATTTCTGCACTTTCACGCATGAGGACTTCACAGGGAAACTGAAATTAATTCATGAAGAGCTTGCTGAATCATGATCTCATTGAAACATTTTTTCTCTTTTCGAAATTTGCACATCCCATGAAGTTAACGCTCAGCATTGTGGCTGGCTTTTTGTCTCTGTGAGAAAGATGAGGAGAATTAAAGGAAGTGTTTTATAGCTGATTCATGAGGGCAAGTAGCACCACCATCTGCTACCTCCTCCCGAGACTACCGTCCCCACCCCCATGCCTACAGTCAGAACATGGGCAAGTTATTTGTTATGCCTCAATATCTGTCATTTCAAAATTGGAAAACTGCTTCTCCCATTCAGGCACTTAGGGGAAAAGTTGAAGAAATCAATACACGAAAAGAGTGGAGATTGAACACAGCACATCGTAAATGCTCATTATTGCCTAGCAGACTGGTTATCCAAGACAAGGCGATGTCAGAAGGCAATTGGAACATGACTAACAAACACGAGGAACAGGTAACTAAAGAGGTCGCTGCAGGCCCTCTCCATCAGGATCCCACCTGTGCCCTCTGGCTCTCTGGAAGTCACACCCTTGGACTCTCCTAAGTTTGGCTTCCTCTTTCATAAAGTCTCAGACATTACTTCCAAATCCAGTTCTAGTCCTGGCCTTTGTCCTGTTTCTCCCAGGTTCCCACCAGCACCTCCCATTCGACAAACATATCCTCACTTAAAGAATCCCCCCCACCTACCCATCGCCTAGCCTGCCTCCATGAGCCCCAAGCCCTCCTAATGGGTCTGTTTCACCCCCTGCCCCTCAGTTAAATCAGTAACCAGGTCCTGACAGTTTTCTCTCTCCAGGGCTCTTAAACCCATGAACCTCCCGCTCTGCCATCACCAAACCAGGTCAGGTCCTCAGTGCATTTTGCCTGCTGTGCCTGCCTCCAAGTGTGTCTTTCACAAACCTAACACCTCACCTGCCCCTGCTCTTGGCTGCTTAACATGTCCCAGCTTCCCTGATCAGGCCCAGCACTCTCTGATTGGTTCTGCTTACATGTCCATGCTTCCCTGATCCAGCCCCAGCACATCTCTGATTGGTTCTTGCTTACATGTCCAGCTTCCCTGATCCGCCCCAGCACATCTCTGATTGGTTCTGCTTACATGTCAGCTTCCCTGACCAGCCCCAGCACTCTCTGATTGGTTCTGCTTACATGTCTAGCTTCCCTGATCAGCCCCAGCACATCTCTGATTGGTTCTGCTTACATGTCCAGCCCTCCTCTGATTCGCCCATCGCCCACATCCTAGTTCATCACTTCCCGCCCTCTGATTGGTTCTGCTTACATGTCCAGCTTCCCTGATCGGCCCCAGCACATCTCTGATTGGTTCTGCTTACATGTCCAGCATCCCTGATCAGCCCCAGCACATCTCTGATTGGTTCTGCTTACATGTCCAGCTTCCCTGATCCGGCCCCAGCACACCTCTGATTGATTTTGCAGCACCTGCAGACTTGAACATTTTCTAGCAATATCGAATTGCTGACCCCTTGTCCACAAAATACTGCGTTTCAGTTCCATGAGCCAGTCGAGGCAGTTGGCTCTGTTCCTAAGGCCTTTCCCCACATCACCTCCTCCACAGAGCTCTCTCATCCGTACTCCCACCTCTTCCGGGTTAGAATTCTTCCCTGGTGCCTCTGTTTTATGTAGCGAAACTCACATCCTTTGGATCACTTTCTTTCATTATTGTAACAAAATGCTAAAAAAAAAAAAAAAGACTGAAATGGGGGAGGGGAATAAGAGTGTGTGGGTGTGGTGGTGACAGGCTTTAATCCCAGACTCGGGAGCAGAGGTAGGGCGTCTCTGTGAGTTCAAGGCCCAGCTGGTCTACAGAGCGAGCTCCAGGACAACAGCTGGTAGTAAAGGGAGCCCTGTCTCAAAAAATACCAAAAAAAAAGGATAATAAAAAAAAAAAAAAAGTGTGTGGGTGGTGAGTACAACCAGGAAAATATGTATATATATGATGACAATTGACAAAAATTAATTTTAAAAAGAAAAGAAAAATTATCCCCACAGAGAAAAAAGCAACTGAAGGAAAGAAAGGTTGTTTTGACTCAACTTTTGGGTGTAGTCCATCAGGGCTGGGATCACGGGCAAGGGCTCAAAGCAGCTAGTCCTGCTGTGTCTGCAGTGGGAAGGGAGAGAAACAAATGACTAGTGTTCAGCTCCCTTTTCTTTTTATATAGTGTTGGACCCCAGCACATTTTAGGGTGAATCTTCCTATTTCATATAACCTAATCTAGATATCCCTTTGCAGACAAACCCGGAGACTGTCTGGTGACTGCACAATTGACCTCAGCTTTAGAAATAATTTTTGGTTTTGAGACATCCTGTAGCCAATCCGACACTAGCGAGCCTGATCATGTCCTCTGCCTTTGTAGGTAAATCGTGCCACAGCCTGCACTTCATATTTTTAAATGTGTGTGTGTGTGTGTGTGTGTGTGTGGTCTATGGTGGGTGTAGATAAGTGCCACTGGAGGACAGAGGGGTTAGATACTCCTGAGAGCTGGAGTTCAGGTGGTTATGAGCCACCTTATGTGGGTGCTGGGAACTAACTTCCGGTCTTCTGGAAGAGCAGCATGTGTTTTAACCACTAAGCCATCTCTACATACATCCCAGACCCTTGTTAATTATAATGTGGTAATATCTGCTTTCTTGTAAGACCTCTTCATACCAACAATCCTGTTTTATCCACCTCTATATCCTGATGCTTGATATGTACCTGGCACTTAATAAACAGGTGTGGAATAAATGGCTATCAACTGAGTCTCCCTGAGGCAGTGCCTTTGAATAACCCAAATTACTGCCAACTAGTACAGGTTTCCAAAGTGGGAGGAATTCTTCAAACACTAGGAATGGCACGGACAGCATGCACTTCACCTCAGAGTTGCAGAAGGCTCCAGCTCATGGAGCTCAGAAAGAGGAGATCAAAAATAGCCTGGGGAGGTTCAGATGAGGAATAGAACAACCTGGAAGCAGTAGTCACAGAGATTAACAGGTACCTTACTGTGTCACATACATAGCCCAGGACTACATACTGCCATACCAGAGGAAAATGAATGGCTGTTTACTCATCTACATACCTATTGAACATCCACTCATAAGACAGGGATAGGGAAGGCTCTGGCATGTGTAACAAAGAACCAGAAACTAGAAATACCTGTTTCCGCTCTCACTGAGATTACCAGGCAGTGAGTGGGGAGACAAAACAAGGGAGAAAGCAAGTTCATCATTATATGTGGTGATAAGAACTACGGACACACACACAAAAGAAACTACTGCTATAGGTGGAGAGACAAATAGGACAGCGCGAGGGAAAGAAAGAAGAAAGGCTCTCCAGGGGTTACTAAGAATATGGCTCCAAGCTGAAATTGGTAAGGTAAGAAAGACAAGTATGGGGAGAAGTGGTCCAGAATCATAAAAGCCTTGGAAGCCCAAGTGAAGGACAGTGAGGCTGAAGATGTCCTCTGCAGAAGCAGGCAAATATGCTTGGACTTGCTGTCTGGGCTTGTGCAAGTCATTCCTCTTTCCGTTTCTATATCTATAAAATGCATGAATCACCTTAACAGATGCCAAGAAATTCAAAGACTGTGTTCTTGTTATTAAAGCAAGAATGAAAAAGGTGCTTCAGTCATACCTTTCAGACTTACCCCAGAAGCAGGGATTTGGGGTCAGAGCTGTAAAGATGCAGTCTATTTAAAGTGAACATGTCCTCCCAACAATCTGGACACATTCAAGTTCATTCATGCTGAGGAGCCTGTTTCTCCTATAAGTGCACACAGTGGGACTTGAACCTGTGACCTGCCTTTCTAGCTAAGTAAGCCTATAGCTAGAGACACTGATCAGTATATGCCTTAAACCATTTTCTGTTAACACACAGTACAGACTGAATAAGTTGTAAAGAAAATGGGCTTGTTTTGGCTTACAGTTCTTGGGGGGGGCAATGTGGAAGGCTTTATCAGGTGATGGTCTTCTTTCTGAAGCCATGTTAAGGTGCTACAGGGCATCTTGGAGAGAGAGAGAAAGAGAGAAATTAAATTTCAACACCACCTTTAAGACTAGCAGGTCATTGAAATCCAAGCCTGGCTGTAGTCTCAACTGTAGACCAATTTCAAGCTGGTTCCCCACAAACAGTCCCTCCTTGATAAGAGGCGGAAGGGCCCCAGCCTTTGTACCTCTGAGCTACACATGACCCTGTTTGCTAGAGAATGAGTTCCAGGAGAAGGCAGAGCTGGGAGTTGCCATATGGCCCACCTGGTTGACACTGATGGCTGCAGGAGATTAGAAGCATCGCATCCGCTGGTGAAAGGGGCACAGGTGCCCAGTCCCAGTATCTACTTACAGATATGCTAATTACTGCAGTGGGCACTCACTGCTGTATTAAGAAAGGCTGAGCCTGGAGTGCCAGTGAGCTCCGTGAAGGGACATGTTGATGCCACACGACACTTCCCACCATCATCTGGACATATATTTCAGAAAATTGCCACCTCCCTCCCCCATTCGCACTTAGCTCTTTATCTTCCAGATGGCCTATGGCTGCCATATTGGATTTTTAAGCCTGACACACACCAAGCTTATTATTGTTGTTGTTGTTGTTATTGTTTGAGCTGTATCCTCAGCTTGTTTGCCTAGAATTCACTATGTAGATCAGGCTAACCTTGATCTCACAGAGATCTGCCTATCTCTGTATCCTGCGCTGCTGGGATTAAAGGCAGGCATCATGATACCTGGCTCACCAAGCTTATTCTTAATTCATTTACTTTCTTTCTAACTGCTCGTTTCTCACCTTTGATGTGTGATAGGTTGGTGTCAGCTTCCAAGGCGGGGATGGGAGTAAAATGATGCATGGAACCAGGAATTGTGAGGTTCCTGCTAGAGTTCCAAGTCAGGCTGTAAAGAGGGACACTGGATTTGTGCTGGGCACTGAAGAAACACATCTCTGTGCAGTAGGTTGGACTGAGTCTGAGACTGCATCTTGGCCAGTTCCAAACTATTCTATATGGCTGGTTGGGGGATCAAATCTATCTTCTTCCCTTCCTTCCTTCCTTCCTTCTTTCCTTCCTTTCTTTCTTTCTTTTCTTTCTTTGTTGAGACAGGGTCTCCTTGTAGCCCTAGTTGGCCTGGAACTCACCATGTAGGCCAAGCTGGCCTTGAACTCACAGAGATCCACCTGCCTCTGCCTCCCAAGTGCTGGGACTAAAAGCATGTGCCACCATTCTCAGACAAATCTAGATCTCTAAGACTAGGTCAGGGTCCAGAATTGGCATTACTGTATTCTTAATCTGAAATGTCTCTCAAAGGCCCATGTGAAGGTTAGGTCCTCAACTTTATACTATTCAGAAGCAGTAAAACCTTTAAAAAATGGGGCCTAGTGGGAGGTTTTCAGCTAATTGGGTCGTGTCCTGGAAGAGTGCACCATGGCCTATGGATAGCTACTTTTACAACTCAAGATATAATCTCTAATTTAAAACAAAATTCTTGGTTACATACTCATAAAGCAAACATACAATGATTTTAGAATATTCCATATTGATACCTCAATAACAGTTTATATTTTTTTATTTGACTGCTCTATAACAAGTCATCATTATCTGGCCTTGGTTATAATTTCAGAAGATGAAATATCATTGAAATGTATAGAAAAGGCTTTTTATAAAATGAGTAGCAAATAAAATGATTCATGGTGTTTGCCACGGTCAGGTGTAAAAAATGTTACCTGTGTGTGTTTGAATGTTTGGCCCCCAGAAGGTGATATTTTGGTTACTGTAGAAACTTTAAGAGGCTTGGCTGGCCCAAAGTAGGTCACCAGGGGACAGACCTTGAAGGTTATACTCTGGCTCTAGCCTCTGTCTCCCTGGTGCACAGAGATGTGAGGAATCCAAACGGCATTCCCATTGTCATGCCTTCCCCACCATAAAGGACTGTACCCCAAAACAACCTGTCCTCTCTTCAATTGCTTCTGTCACATATTGTGTCACAGCAACAAGAAAAGTAATAAATATAGATGTTTCCTGAATCTCCATAAAGATGCTACATAGTCAAGCTATATGATAAATTCTTTCACTAGCAAGTGAGTCATAATATTCCATTCAAACTCAGAGATCATGAGGTAGGTAGAGGGACGGCCTTCCGAGTGCAGCATCCACCTCTCCTCAGAACGTCTGTGTGTACCATGCGGGTTCTGTCGTTATTCAGGTGCTTTGCCTCCTTCTCTGACTCACGCCCACATTCTAGAACAAAATGTGCTGGTGTAAGCATGTTCCATTCTCAGCAGCATTTCTGCACTTTCACGCATGAGGACTTCACAGGGAAACTGAAATTAATTCATGAAGAGCTTGCTGAAATCTAGATCTCATTGAAACACCTTTTCTCTCTTTCAAAATTTGTCACATCCCAGTGAAGTTAACGCTCAGCATTGTGGCTGGCTTTTTGTCTCTGTGAGAAAGATGAGGAGAATTAAAGGAAGTGTTTTACAGCTGATTCATGAAGGGCAAGTAGCACCACCATCTGCTACCTCCTCCCGAGACTACCGTCCCCACCCCCATGCCTACAGTCAGAACATGGGCAAGTTATTTGTTATGCCTCAATATCTGTCATTTCAAAAGTTGGAAAACTGCTTCTCCCATTCAGGCACTTAGGGGAAAAGTTAAGAAATCAATACATGAAAAGAGTGGAGATTGAACACAGCACATCGTAAATGCTCATTATTGCCTAGCAGACTGGTTATCCAAGACAAGGTGATGTCAGAAGGCAATTGGAACATGACTAACAAACACTGAGGAACAGGTAACTAAAGAGGTCGCTCAGGCCCTCTCCATCGGCTCTCTGGCTCTCTGGAAGTCCACTACTCTCCTAAGTTTGGACTTCTCTCCTAAGTTTGGATTTCCTCTTTCATAAAGTCTCAGACAGTTACTTCCAAATCCAGTTCTAGTCCTGGCCTTTGTCCTGTTTCTCCCAGGTTCCCACCAGCACCTCCCATTCGACAAACATCCTCAAATTAAAGAATCCCCCCCACCCTACCCATCGCCTAGCCTGCCTCCATGAGCCCCAAGCCCTCCTAATGGGTCTGTTTCACCCCCTGCCCCTCAGATTAAATCAGTTAACCAGGTCCTGACAGTTTTCTCTCTCCAGGGCTCTTAAACCCATGAACCTCCCGCTCTGCCTTCACCAAACCAGGTCAGGTCCTCAGTGCATTTCGCCTGCTGTGCCTGCCTCCAAGTGTGTCTTTCACAAACCTAACACCTCACCTGCCCCTGCTCTTGCTGCTTACATGTCCAGCGTCCCTGATCTGGCCCCAGCACATCTCTGATTGGTTCTGCTTACATGTCCATCTTCCCTGATCCGGCCCCAGCACATCTCTGATTGGTTCTGCTTACATGTCCAGCTTCCCTGACCAGCCCCAGCACATCTCTGATTGGTTCTGCTTACATGTCTAGCTTCCCTGACCAGCCCCAGCACTTCTCTGATTGGTTCTGCTTACATGTCTAGCTTCCCTGACCAGCCCCAGCACATCTCTGATTGGTTCTGCTTACATGTCCAGCTTCCCTGACCAGCCCCAGCACATCTCTGATTGGCTCTGCTTACATTTTCAGCTTCCCAAATCCGGCCCCAGCACATCTCTGATTGATTTTGCAGCACCTGCAGACTTGAACATTTTCTAGCAATATTGAATTGCTGATGCCTTGTCCACAAAATACTGCGTTTCAGTTCCATGAGCCAGTCGAGGCAGTTGGCTCTGTTCCTAAGGCCTTTCCCCACATCACCTCCTCCACAGAGCTTTCTCTCATCCTTACTCCCACCTCATCTGGGTTAGAATTCTTCCCTGGTGTTTTATGTAGCAAAACTCACATCCTTTGGATCACTTTCTTGTTTCATTATTGTAACAAAATCGCTAAAAAAAAAAAAGACTGAAATGGGGGTGGGGAATAAGAGTGTGTGGGTGTGGTGGCACATGGCTTTAATCCCAGGACTCGGGAGACAGAGGTAGGCAGATCTCTGTGAGTTCAAGGCCAGCCTGGTCTACAGAGCGAGCTCCAGGACAGCTGGTAGTAGAAGGGAGACCCTGTCTCAAAAATACCAAAAAAAGGATAAAACAAAAAAAAAAAAAAAAAAGAGTGTGTGGGTGGTGAGTACAACCAGAAAATATGTATATAATGTATGAAATTGACAAATAAATTAATTTTAAAAAGAAAGAAAAATTATCCCCACAGAGAAAAAAGCAACTGAAGGAAAGAAAGGTTTGTTTTGACTCAACTTTTGGGTGTAGTCCATCAGGGCTGGGAGTCACAGCGGCAAGGGCTCAAAGCAGCTAGTCCTGCTGTGTCTGCAGTGGGAAGCGGAGAGAAACAAATGACTAGTGTTCAGCTCCCTTTTTCTTTTTATATAGTGTTGGACCCCAGCACACTTTTAGGGTGAATCTTCCTATTTCATATAACCTAATCTAGATATCCTCTTTGCAGACAAACCCGGAGACTTGTCTCATGAGTGCACTGACAATCGATACGACCATCATGTCCTTGTTTAGATCAACTTCATCATTTTTAAATGTGTGTGTGTGTGTGTGTGTGTGTGTATGAAAGTGCCCATGGAGGACAGAGGGGTTAGATACTCTGAGAGCTGGAGTTCAGGTGGTTATGAGCCACCTTATGTGGGTGCTGGGAACTAACTTCCGGTCTTCTGGAAGAGCAGCATGTGATTTTAACCACTAAGCCATCTCTTACATACATCCCAGACCCTTGTTATAATTATAATGTGGTAATTATCTGCTTTCTTGTTAGACCTCTTCATACCAACAAATCTTATGTTTTATCCACCTCTATATCCTGTATGCTTGATAGTACCTGGCACTTAATAAACAGGTGTGGAATAAATGGCTATCAACTGAGTCTCCCTGAGGCAGTGCCTTTGAATAACCCAAATTACTGCCAACTAGTACAGGTTTCCAAAGTGGGAGGAATTCTTCAAACACTAGGAATGGCACGGACAGCATGCACTTCACCTCAGAGTTGCAGGAAGGTCTCCAGCTCATAGGAGCTCAGAAAGAGGAGATCAAAAATAGCCTGGGGAGGTTCAGATGAGGAATAGAACAACCTGGAAGCAGTAGTCACAGAGATTAACAGGTACCTTACTGTGTCACATACATAGCCCAGGACTACATACTGCCATACCAGAGGAAAAGTGAGATGGCTGTTTACTCGATCTACACACCTATTGAACATCCACTCATAAGACAGGGATAGGGCAAGGCTCTGGATGGTGTAACAAAGAACCAGAAACTAGAAATACCTGTTTCCACTCTCACTGAGATTACCAGGCAGTGAGTGGGGAGACAAAACAAGGGAGAAAGCAAGTTCATCATTATATGTGATGATAAGAACTACGACACACACACAAAAGAACTATGATATAGGGGAGAGAAAATAGACAGCAGCGAGGGAAGAAAGGCTCTCCAGGGGTTCTAAGAATATGGCTCCAAGCTGAAATTGGTCAGGTAAGAAAGACAAGTATGGGGAGAAGTGGTCCAGAATCATAAGAGCCTTGGAAGCCCAAGTGAAGGACAGTGAGGCTGAAGATGTCCTCTGCAGAAGCAGGCAAAGGCAGCTCATTTGAACCAGGAGTTTGGACTCTACCTAAAGTTCAATGGCCAGGAAGGGTTTGAAGATGGGGAATGGTCCACCAGAGGATACACACAGGCTGCTGGAGAGATTGGAAAGGGGCTTAGGGATGAGGGAGAACAGGTGTGGGGGTGGGGTCCTAGTCAGCCATTCTCTTTATGGATGTTGTCCTTTGCCAATTCTAACAGTAGAGGAACTGTGCTTCTAAGCTGAGAGGGCTCCAACTTGAGGTAACAGAAAGCTCTGGGGCCTCCCTAACTCCTGGACTCAGCTGCCCTAACTTCTAGATGTCAAAGGTGGAAAAGAATCATGACAACCTGGTTTTTTCTTCTTTGAAGTAGAATAGGGGCAGAATTATCATCCACAGCAGACAGGAATATAGGTCAATCAATATTTTAAAGATGTGTTTCCTCCCAGAGTTCCCACCTCCAGTTTTCATAATCCTAAAAAGCAAACCATCTACTGAGCAAACATTTCAACAAGTGTCATCCCCCCACTACCGTGGTCCTGGGGACGGAACCCGAGACCTTTCACATGCTAGGCAAGAGTGCTCCCATCAAGCTACAGCCCCAGCCCTTAGTTTACTTTTTACTTTGAGGCAAAGTTTTTGCTAATTTGCTAAGCTGGCCTTGAATTTGTGATCTTCCTGCCTTGGCTCTCTGAGTAGCTGGAATTATAGAACTGCCTCACAATGCCTGTCTTGAATAAGTCTTACCAGTATTTGTGGGAGGGAAATGGGAGTGATTTAATGGTATCCACATGCTGCTGTTACAATAATGTTGATAGTCTATTGTCACAGAAACATTCTGCACTATATTCCCAGTGAGAAAACTGGGTTAGTAAAAGAAAGTGTGACTCTGGTTCTGCAAAATATATACTCATATGTATACAAAATTCTAGAAAAACCTAAGGCAAAACAGTGAGTTTTTTTTTCTGAAAAATGGGGCCTCTGGATCTTGAGGTTGCTGTTATTTTTTTGTTTGATTTTTGATCTGTGGAATCCATTTTTTCTCTTTTTAGTTTGTGTTTATGTATGTGTGCATCCATGTGTATACATGCATGTGAAGGCCAGAAATGGTGGTTGTCATTTCTCAGACATGTCTACTTTATTTTTTGAGACAAGGTCTTTCACTGCCCTGCGGTTCACCAAGTAGGCTAGGCACACAGCTGGCCAGCGAGTCCCGGGGCTTACTCTGTCTCCCCAACACTGGGTTCGCCAGTGTGCAACACCATGCCCATTTTGTTTTGTTTTGTTTTTAATGTATACTGGAGAGCAAACTCTGGCTCTCATCTTTGGAAGGAAAGCATTTGACTGACAGACCTATCTCCTCCTTTTTCTAAATCAAAATGTTAACTTTTTGCAGAAGTAACACATATTTACAGAAAAGGGCATTCGTCCCAGGTTCACAACTTGTGAGAGGCCTCAGACTGATGGACTCCAAACAACAGTACATTGAACAAAACACAGAATAGTACAGATTCCCAGAAGCCCCCTTCTTAGAGTCATCTAAAATCTACCTTGTCTTACTTTTTCCATGAAAGAGTATGATTTTGAGAATACAGTGGCTGTATTCAATTGTAGTTAATTAATTAACTGTTTAAAATGTTTTGAGCTGGGCATGGTGGCACATGCCTTTAATCCTAGCACTCAGGAGTCAGAAGCAGGTGGATCTCTGTGAGTTCAAGGCCAGCCTGGTCTACAGAGTGAGTTCCAGGACAGCTGGGGCTACAGAGAGACCCTGTCTCGAAAAGACCCCAAAATACATTTTGAATGTTTCTACCTTTTTGGGCTGCTTGGTTTTATCATCAAGTTGATACAAACTAGGGACCACAGAGAAGAAGGGACCTCAACTGAAGAATTTCCTCCACCAACTGGCCTGTGGACATGTCTGTGAGACTTTTTTTTATTGCTAATTGATGTAGGAGAGCCCAGCCTGCTGTGTGGATGGTGCCATTCCTGGGCATGTAGGCCTGGGCTATAGAAGAAAGATAGTTGAATAAGCCAATACGCTGCATTCCTCCATGGTATCTGCTTCAGCTCCTGCCTCCAAGTTCCCACCCTGAGCCCCTGCCCTGGCTCCCCTCAGTGATGGAATGTGACCTAGGAGTTGTAAGCTGAAATAAACCCTTTGCCCTCCAAGTTGGTTTTGGCTAGTGTTTTTATCACAGAAACAGAGAAGCGAACTAGAACACTTATCTTTCGTGAGTGACTCAGTGTGGGATAGTGTGGTCCCCATATCAAGCACTTTCCATACATCGTGATGCTAAGTATTATCATTATTATAATGGAATACAGACCTGAGGCCCACAGGGTCATCTGCCCTGAACAAAGCCAGGACTGGTAAAATGAGGACTGACTCATGGCTAACTTTAGGCCCTCTTCTCTCCCTGGAAAAGTGAGGTCAAGACTAGTGGTGGGGCTGGAGAGATGACCTAGTGGTTAAGAGCACTGACTGCTCTTGCAGAGGATCCAGGTTCGATCCCCAGCACCCACATGGCAGCTGAGAACCATCTGTAACTCCAATTCCAGGAGAACTCCAGTTCCAGGGGAATCCAACACCCTCTTCTGACCTCCGTGGCATTGCATGACACAGGTGCACAAACCTACATACGGACAGTACATTCATACACATATGAAAATAAATAAAAATTAAAAAAAAAAGAATAGTGGTACATTCAGTGAAAGGGAAGGCTCTTCTCACCATTGGACTATTTAGACATTGAGACAAGTTACCAGTGAAGGTTTCTGAATGAAACTCCTTCCCTAAGAAATCCTCAAATCAGAGCATAGAAGCCTTTCTTACTGGAAGGACAAATGCCTAGGAATATTCAACCAGCATCAGTATTACCCATAAAAAGAATACTTCTTTAAAAAAAGATTTATGAGAAGCAAAACAGTCCACTCTCTCTGGAGCTGTTGTCTTGGGCTCTGGTCAATTCTGGCTGTTTCCTTTCATGGGCTGACAGTTTGTCCAGGAATAATCAATTCCCAAGTATTGTCAGGTGAGCTTCTCCCTACGTAGGAGGCTGAAGATATAGCTCAATTGGTAGCACCCATTGCCCAAGTGCCACATAAACTGAACATGGTGGCTCATCCCTGTCGATCTCACCTACTAGAGGCAGAGTCAAGAGGACTCAAAGGTCAACCCAGCCACTAGCCAAGTCTTCAGGGCAAGCTTGGCCACACAAGACCCAGTCTTAAAAAACACCAAGAAGAAGAGAAAGAAAGACAGAAGAAAGAACGCCCCAAAGAAAGAAAAGAACGTTGGCCAAAGAAAGAAAAAAATAAAAAAAAGAAAACAAGAAAAAACGAAAGAACAGGGAAAAAAAAACAAAAAAAAAAAAAAAAACAAAAAAAAAAAAAATAGGAGGGTGGGGGAGGAGGGGGCAGAAAAAAAAAAAAAAAAACGAATGGGAAGGGGGGAAAAGATAAAAAAAAGAGAGAATAAAACAGGAAGAAAATTAAAAAGAAAGAGAAAAAATAAGAAAAAACAAAAAAGAAGAAAAAGAAGAAAGAAAAAAATAAAGAAAAAATAAAAAAGAAAAAAAAAAAAAAAAAAAAAAAAAAAAAACACATAAAAGGAAACACAAGAAAAAAAGAGAAAGAAAAAGACAAAAGAAAAAAAAAAAAAAAAAAAAAAAAATAAAAAAAAAACAACAAAAAAAAAAAACAATAAGAAACAACCAAAAAATAACAAAAAAAAAAAAAAAAATAAAAAAAAAAAAAGAGCGAAACAAAAATAAGAAAAGGGAAAAGCAAACACAAAAAAAAAAAAAAAAAGGGAGAGAAGTGGGGGGAGAGGAAAAGGAAGAAAATTAAAAAAAAAAAAAAAAAAAAAAAAGGGGGAGAAGGGGAGAAGAAGGAGAAAAAAAAGGGAAAGAGAAAGGAAAGGGGAAGAAAGGGAAAAAAAGGAGAAGATGGGAAAGAAAGGGAAGGGGAGGGGAACAAAGAGGGGGGGGGGGGAAAAAAAAAAAAAAAAAAAAAAGGAAGAAAAAAAAAGGGGGGTGGGGGGGAGAAAGGGGGGAGGGGGAGGGGGGGGGGGGGGGGAAAAGGAAGAAGGGGAAAGGGGGCGGAGGGAAAAGGGGGGGGAAAGGGGGAGGAGAGTGAGGGAAGAAAGATGGAACTAAGAGAAGTAACACAGTCACATAAAAAAAAAAAAAAAAAAAAAAGGGAAAAAAGGGGGGGGGGAAGAAAAGGGAGAAGGAAGGAAAAAGAAAGAACGAAAAAGAAAAAGAGAAAAACGACAAAGAAGAAAAAGAAGAAGAAAAGAAAGAAAAAGGAAAGAAAAGAAAAGAAAAGAGAAAGAAAAGAAAGAAAGAAAACAAAGAAACAAAGAACAATCAATTGAATTAAAAAGAGGGGTTGGAGAGATGGCTCAGCAATTAAGAGCACTTGCTATTCTTGCGAAAGAGCCAGCTTCAGTTCTTAGCACTCCCATGATGGGTTGAGACCATGCCCAGCTCAAAACATTTTAAACAGTTAATTAATTAACTACAATTAATTAATACAGCCACTGTATTCTCAAAATCATACTCTTTCATGGAAAAAGTAAGACAAGGTAGATTTTAGATGACTCTAAGAAGGGGGCTTCTGAGAATCTGTACTATTCTGTGTTTTGTTCAATGTACTGTTGTTTGGAGTCCATCAGTCTGAGGCCTCTCACAAGTTGTGAACCTGGGACGAATGCCCTTTTCTGTAAATATGTGTTACTTCCGCAAAAAGTTAACACTTTGATTTAGAAAAATTAGGACTGAGGAGATAGGTCTGTCAGTCAAGTGATTTCCTTCCAAAGATGAGAGCCTGTGTTTGCTCTCCAGTATACATTAAAAACAAAACAAAACAAAACAGGCGTGTGTTGTGCACTGGCGATCCCAGTGTTGGGGAGACAGAGTAAACCCTGGGACTCACTGGCCAGCTGTGTGCCTAAGCCTACTTGGTGAACCCCAGGGCAGGTAAGACACTTGTCTCAAAAAAATAAAGTGACATGATCTAGAAGAATGCAATACCATTTCTGGCCTCTACATGCACATATACACACAATGCACATACATAAACACAAACTAAAAAAGAGAAAAAATGGATTCCACAGATCAAAAATCAAACAAAAATAACAGCAACTTCAAGATCCAGAGACCCCATTTTTCAGAAATAACTACTCACGTATTTTGCCTTGGTCTTTCTAGAATTGTGTATACATATAAGCTATATTTTGCGGAGAACCGGAGTCACACTTTCTTTTACTAACCCAGTTTTCTCACTGGGAATATAGTGCAGAATGTTTCTGTGACAATAGACTATCAACATTATTGTAACAGCAGCATGTGGATACCATTAAATCACTCCCATTTCCCTCCCACAAATACTGGTAAGACTTATTCAATACAGGCATTGTGAGGCAGGTCTATAATTCCAGCTACTCAGGAGGCCAGGCAAGAAGACTACAAATTCAAGGCCAGCTTAGCAAATTAGCAAAGACCTTGCCTCAAAGTAAAAAGTAAACCAAGGGCTGGGGCTGTAGCTTGATGGGAGCACTCTTGCCTAGCATGTGAAAGGTCTCGGGTTCCGTCCCCAGGACCACGGTAGTGGGAGGATGACACTTGTTGAAATGTTTGCTCAGTAGATGGTTTGCTTTTTAGGATTATGAAAACTGGAGGTGGGAACTCTGGGAGGAAACACATCTTTAAAGTATTGATTGACCTATATTCCTGTCTGCTGTGGATGATAATTCTGCCCCTATTCTACTTCAAAGAAGAAAAAACCAGGTTGTCATGATTCTTTTCCACCTTTGACATCTAGAAGTTAGGGCAGCTGAGTCCAGGAGTTAGGGAGCCCCAGAGCTTTCTGTTACCTCAAGTTGGAGCCCTCTCAGCTTAGAAGCACAGTTCCTCTACTGTTAGAATTGGCAAAGGACAACATCCATAAAGAGAATGGCTGACTAGCACCCCACCCCCACACCTGTTCTCCCTCATCCCTAAGCCCCTTTCCAATCTCCCCAGCAGCCTGTTTGTATCCTCTGGTGGACCATTCCCCATCTTCAAACCATTCCTGGCCATTGAACTTTAGGTAGAGTCCAAACTCCTGGTTCAAATGAGCTGCCTTTACCTGCTTCTGCAGAGGACATCTTCAGCCTCACTGTCCTTCTCTTGGGCTTCCAAGGTTCTTATGATTCTGGACCACTTCTCCCCATACTTGTCTTTCTTACCTTACCAATTTCAGCTTGGAGCCATATTCTTTTTTTTTTTTTAATTTTTTATTTATTTCTGTATGTGTATCAATCACTGCTGCATGCAGGTCTGTGCACCTGTGTCGTGCAATGCCGCGGAGGTCAGAAGAGGGTCTCGGCCCCTGGAACTGGAGTTCTCCTGGAATTGGAGTTCAGACGGTTCCGCGCCATGTGGGTGCTGGGTTTCGAACCCGGGTCCTCGTAAGGTGGTCGGCGCTCCCAACCGCTAGGCCATCTCTCCAGCCCGAGCCATATTCTTAGAACCCTTGGAGAGCCTTTCTTCCCTCGCTGCCATCTATCTTCTCTCCCCTGCATCATTTTGTGTGTGTATCGTAGTTCTTATCACCACATATAATGATGAACTTGCTTTCTCCCTGTTTTGTCTCCCCACTCACTGCCTGGTAATCTCAGTGAGAGCGGAAACAGGTATTTCTAGTTTCTGGTTCTTTGTTACACTGGCCAGAGCCTTTCCCTATCCCTGTCTTATGAGTGGATGTTCAATAGGTGTGTAGATCGAGTAAACAGCCATATCATTTTTCCTCTGGTATGGCAGTATGTAGTCCTGGGCTATGTATGTGACACAGTAAGGTACCTGTTAATCTCTGTGACTACTGCTTCCAGGTTGTTCTATTCCTCATCTGAACCTCCCCAGGCTATTTTTGATCTCCTCTTTCTGAGCTCCTATGAGCTGGAGCCCTTCCTGCAACTCTGAGGTGAAGTGCATGCTGTCCGTGCCGTTCCTAGTGTATGAAGTATTCCTCCCACTTTGGAAACCTGAACTAGTTGTCAGTAATTTGGGTTATTCAAAGGCACTGCCTCAGGGAGACTCAGTTGATAGCCATTTATTCCACACCTGTTTATTAAGTGCCAGGTACTATATCAAGCATGCAGGATATAGAGGTGGATAAAACATAGGATTTGTTGGTATGAAGAGGTCTAACAAGAAAGCAGATAATTACCACATTATAATTATAACAAGGGTTGGGATGTATGTAAAGAGATGGCTTGTGGTTAAAATCACTGCTGCTCTTCCAGAAGACCGGAAGTTAGTTCCCAGCACCCACATTAAGTGGCTTCTAACCACCTGAACTCCAGCTCTCAGAGTATCTAACCCCTCTGTCCTCCATGGGCACTTATCCACACACCCACACCACACACACACATTTAAATATTGATTGAAGTTGATCTAAACAAGGACACATGTGGTCGTATCGATTGTCAGTGCACTCATGAGACAAGTCTCCGGGTTGTCTGCAAAGAGGATATCTAGATTAGGTTTATGAATAGGAAGATTCACCCTAAAAGTGTGCTGGGGTCCAACACTATATAAAAAGAAAAGGGAGCTGAACATCGTTCATTTGTTTCTTCTCTGCTTCCCACTGCAGACACAGCAGGACTAGCTGCTTTGAGCCCTTGACCGGATTCCAGCCCTGATGGACTATACCCCAAATTGATGTCAAAAAACCTTTCCTTCCTTCAGTTGCTTTTTGTGGGGGATAATTTTTCTTCTTTTAAAATTAATTTTATTATTTGTCAATTTAATACACTATATACATATTTGGTGTTACTCACCCACCCACACACTCTTTTTTTTTTTTTTTTTTAGTTTTATCTTTTTGTGGTATTTTTTGAGACAGGGTCTCCCTTCTACTACCAGCTGTCCTGGGGCTCGCTCTGTAGACCAGGCTGGCCTTGAACTCACAGAGATCTGCCTACCTCTGTCTCCCGAGTCCTGGGATTAAAGCCATGTGCCACCACACCCACACACTCTTATTCCCCACCCCCATTTCAGTCTTTTTTTTTTTAGCGATTTTGTTACAATAATGAAACAAGAAAGTGATCCAAAGGATGTGAGTTTTGCTACATAAAACAGAGGCACCAGGGAAGAATTCTAACCCAGAAGAGGTGGGAGTATGGATGAGAGAAAGCTCTGTGGGGGAGGTGATGTGGGGAAAGGCCTTAGGAACAGAGCCAACTGCCTCGACTGGCTCATGGAACTGAAACGCAGTATTTTGTGGACAAGGCATCAGCAATTCAATATTGCTAGAAAATGTTCAAGTCTGCAGGTGCTGCAAAACCAATCAGAGATGTGCTGGGGCTGATCAGGGAAGCTGGACATGTAAGCAGAACCAATCAGAGATGTGCTGGGGCTGATCAGGGAAGCTGGACATGTAAGAAGAACCAATCAGAGATGTGCTGGGGCCGATCAGGGAAGCTGGACATGTAAGCAGAACCAATCAGAGATGTGCTGGGGCGGATCAGGGAAGCTGGACATGTAAGCAGAACCAATCAGAGATGTGCTGGGGCTGATCAGGGAAGCTGGACATGTAAGCAGAACCAATCAGAGATGTGCTGGGGCTGGTCAGGGAAGCTGAACATGTAAGCAGAACCAATCAGAGATGTGCTGGGGCTGATCAGGGAAGCTGGACATGTAAGCAGAACCAATCAGAGATGTGCTGGGTCTGATCAGGGAAGCTGGACATGTAAGCAGAACCAATTAGAGATGTGCTGGGGCTGATCAGGGAAGCTGGACATGTAAGCAGAACCAATCAGAGAGTGCTGGGGCTGGTCAGGGAAGCTGGACATGTAAGCAGAACCAATCAGAGATGTGCTGGGGCTGGTCAGGGAAGCTGACATGTAAGCAGAACCAATCAGAGGTGTGCTGGGGCTGATCAGGGAAGCTGAACATGTAAGCAGAACCAATCAGAGATGTGCTGGGGCTGGTCAGGGAAGCTGGACATGTAAGCAGCAAGAGCAGGGCCAGTGAGGTGTTAGGTTTGTGAAAGACACACTTGGAGGCAGGCACAGCAGGCAAAATGCACTGAGGACCTGACACTGGGTTGGTGATGGCAGAGCGGGAGGTTCATGGGTTTAAGAGCACTGAAGAGAGAAAACTGTCAGGACCTGGTTACTGATTTAACCTGAGGGGCAGGGGGTGAAACAGACCCATTAGGAGGGCTTGGGGCTCATGGAGGCAGGCTAGGCGATGGGTAGGCTGGGGGGGGGTTCTTGAAGTGAGGATATGTTTGTCGAATGGGAGGTGCTGGTGGGAACCTAGGAGAAACAGGACAAAGGCCAGGACTAGAACTGGATTTGGAAGTAAGTGTCTGAGACTTTATGAAAGAGGAAGCCCAAACTTAGGAGAGTAGTGGACTTCCAGAGAGCCAGAGGGCACAGGTGGGATCCTGATGGAGATGGCCTGCACGACCTCTTTAGTTACCTGTTCCTCGGTGTTTGTTAGTCATGTTCCAATTGCCTTCTGACATCGCCTTGTCTTGGATAACCAGTCTGCTAGGCAATAATGAGCATTTACGATGTGCTGTGTTCAATCTCCACTCTTTTCGTGTATTGATTTCTTCACTTTTCCCCTAAGTGCCTGAATGGGAGAAGCAGTTTTCCAATTTTGAAATGACAGATATTGAGGCATAACAAGTAACTTGCCCATGTTCTGACTGTAGGCATGGGGGTGGGGACAGTAGTCTCGGGAGGAGGTAGCAGATGGTGGTGCTACTTGCCCTTCATGAATCAGCTATAAAACACTTCCTTTAATTCGCCTCATCTTTCTCACAGAGCAAAAAGCCAGCCACAATGCTGGCGTTAACTTCATTGGGATGTGTGACGATTTTGAAAGAGAGAAAAGATGTTTCATGAGATCTAGATTTCAGCAAGCTCTTCATGAATTAAATTTCAGTTTCCCTGTGAAGTCCTCATGCTTGAAAGTGAAGAAATGCTGCTGAGAATGGAACATGCTTACACCAGCACATTTTGTTCTAGAATGTGGGCGTGNGCACTTCTCATGTGTAGCAGTTAATCATCCATACTTCAAGATCCTACACTGCATATTCTGTACACATTTTGATTGTGTGGATGGTGTGGGTGCTGGGAATCAATATAGGTCCTCTGCAAGAGCCATGCTAGCTTTTAACCACTGAGCTATTGTTCCAGCCTCATTCTTTTTGAGACCCCTGCTTCCACCCTCCCAAGTGCAGGATTTATAGGTGTGTGCCACCATGCCAGCTTCTCTGCTCTTCAATTTTAGAATGAACACAAACCAGTTGGTCTTTGGAATCTAGCACTCACCCATTGAGACCACATCCCTGGGAATTCAGCTGGGCATCTATGTCACCCTTCAGAAATCCCCAATCTGGAGGGTCCACTTTGTACTTCAAGAGGTCAACAAATGATCCTATTTATTTTCCCAGGGACTTTGGCTGTACACCTTCCCTTCCACTCTTTTTACCTGGCCTTGAGTCCTGGACTGGCTTCCATCATGGTTTAAACTTTTCCCACATCCCTGGCCCCTACCCTCTCTGGCAGTCTTCTTATGTTTCGTCTCTGATAGTTTCTAGTAGCTTCTATCCTTACAGTGATCTTAGAAAGAAGCTAGGGCGGGGGAAACAAGATTTCACATAAACCGATGAGTATAGTACACTCAGCTGTCCCTCTTCTTTTGCCCTTCAGACATTGAGAAATTCCTCGGTCTAAGCTGAGGACTGTCCCCTGAACCAGGGCTGAGCACTGGAGGGTGGGGCTGTGGTCTGGGCACTCAGCTTGAGTACTGAGTAAATACTGAGCTTTCCCAGCTTCTGTAGGAATTCCCCCTCTCAGAACATAGCAAGCAAGTCTGGGGATGTGGCAGGTTGGTAGAGTGCTTGCCTAGCATACATGAAGCCCTGTGTTGTGATCCCTGACACCACACAAACTGCATGTGACACGGGCATACCTTTAATCCTAGTACTTGGGAAGTTGAAGGTTGTCCTCAGCTACGTAGGAAGTTTGAGACCACACTGAGCTAGAGACCCTACAAACAAACAACAAAAAGAATATCGTCTTCCTTACAAAGAGCATCCATAGATCCAAGCAATTCCTGCCTATTGACCCAGACCACAACAGAAACTGCCAAGGGGCAGAGGTCATCCCTTGAGACAAGATGTTTTAGCTGTTCTCAGATGGGTGAGCAGGGCGAGGACCAAGGAAGATGCGGTAAAGAGGGACAGATGGAAGGCTGGCATTTACTGGCCCCAAAGGATTCTGGGAAGCGGAGATGGACCAGGAGCTGGGATGGTCATTTCAACTATCAAGATTCTTGATTTCAAGTATGAAGGCATTCATTAGCACCCTTGGCAGGCTCAAGGGGTCTAAGGCCATGTGACACAGCTGTCCTTCAGGCACTTGCAGCCTCTGGGACGACAGCACCAGTGCGCGCGGAGCAGAAGACAGGGCCACGTGAGCCAAGCTGCGAACAGCTAATTCTCTGTCCAGTTCTCTCTGCAAGCAAGTGCAGGGTCTGAACTTTCGTCTCAGGGTGGAACTGAAGCCTGCTTGCACCCCCTAATAGAACACAATGGGGGCACAGCAGGAGTTAGCTTTCATCCTTGGATATGGCATAGAAAATTATCAAGCCTTCCCCCCACCATTAACAGTTTAATCTCACAGCTCGGCGCCATAAACGTTATGTGATACTCCAGTCTTTTCTGTCTTCTGAAACACTCTGTCTGCGTAAATCGCAAAATCCCACCTTCCAGCACCTAGTGAGCACTGTTCAACTTTCCAGCGCTATGAATCTGACTGTTCTAGATCTCCCATAAATGGACTCACAAACCCTCAGCCCTGTGTGGCTGGCTCATTTCATAGCATCATATCTTCAAGATTTATCTGTGTTGTAACATGTGTCAAAACTTCTTTCCTCTTTTAAATTAAACAATATTCTGTAATGTGGCTTTGTCTCGATTTGTTTAAATCACTCATCTGGCAATGAACATTTGGGACTTTTTGATTGTTGTAAGTAATTCTGTGAACATTATCTTACACGCACCTGCTTGAGACCCTGCTTTCATTATTAAGATAAAGAAAAGAAAGAAAAAAAATTTTATTCAAGTTGGTTTATTTAGTGGAAATACAGAATATGATTTATCAAACTGTGTGGGATGGATGTCATTTCAAACTCTGTGCTGGGTGAGAACTCTGTAATAACAGCATTTTTTAATCTTTTTTTAAAAATTTTGTCTTTTTACTAAGATCTCAAGTTTTATACCTGAAGTACAATTTCTCATGTCTTACTATTTATATATTTTTGGTTGTACTTTCCTTTTGGATGTTTAAGTCCACACAGTTAGCCCAGATTAACCAAGGTTTTTGTTTTCACAAAGTCAGTTAAGGATCTGGTCCTCAAGGATTACTCAGCTTCGGGGCTGGGTGGGGGAGGGAGCCCCTGGCTCCTTTTGGCTTTTCAATCACTAGTTGCATCCACTTGAGGACAAAGTCAGGTAGAAAAATTTTAAACTTCATAAAGGCTCATGAGCTGGGTGTGGTGGTGCATGCCTTTAATCCAGCACTAGGGAGGCAGAGGCAGGAGGATCTCTGTGAGTTCAAGGCTAGCTTGGTTTACATGACAAGTTCTAGGACAGCTGGGGCTACAGGGAAACCCTGTCTCAAAAAAAGAGAGGGGGGCTCATGAGATGACTCAACAGGTAAAGGTGCTTGCTGCCAAAACTGATGACCTAGGACTCACCTGGTGGGAGAGATTCCTGAAAGTTGTCTTCTGATCTCATATGAGTTCTGACATTCAAAGCCACCCCCCACACACACAAAGTAAATACATGTAAAGAGAATTTTTTAAAAAATTACTGAGGGTGGGGCTGGAGGGATGGCCTAGCGGTTAAGAGCGCCGACCGCTCTTGCAGAGGACCCGGGTTCGATCCCCAGCACCCACATGGCGGCCGAGAACCATCTGTGACTCCAGTTCCAGGGGAATTGAGACCCTCTTCTGACCTCCGCGGCATCGCACGACACGGGTGCGCAGACCTGCATGCAGACAATACATTCATACACATAAAAATAAATAAATAAATAAATAAATAATTAAAAAAAAAAAAAGTAAAAAAAATTACTGAGGGCAAGCCGGGCATGGTGGTGCATGTCTTTAATCCTAGCACTTAGGAGGCAGAGGCAGGTGGATCTCTGTGAGTTTAAGGCCTGCCTGGTCTACATAGTGAGCTCCAGGCCAGCTGGGACTAAAGGGAGACTCTGTCTCAAAAAGAAAAAAAAAAAAAAAAGACAAAAAAATTACTGAGGGCTGGAGAAATAGCTCAGCAGTTCAGAGCACTGGTTACTCTTGCAGAGGATCCTGGTTCAATTCCCAGCACCCATATGGCAGCTAACAACTGTCTGTAACTCCAGTTTCAGGGGATCCAATGCCTTCTTATGACCTCCATGGGCATTGCAAGACATGGGTACACCTACATACATGAAGGCAATATACTCAAACAGATAAACAATAAAAATAAAAATAAACATTTTTAATTAAAAATGAAAATAAAATAAAAAAGAATTACTGAGAACATACTACAAATTACTGAGTAATATGTTAATTCCATGTTTAATTTTTTATATTTATCTATTTGTTATGTGTGTGTTAGAGTGTGTGCATGCTATGGTGTGTGTGTGTGTGTGTGTGTGTGTGTGTATGTGTGTGTGTAGGTTCCAGGGCAGTGCACGGGAGTCAGCTTTCTCTGTGTGGATTCTGGGGATTGAACTCAGGTCATCAAGCTTAGCTCAAGTGTCTTTACCTACTCAGCCATCTCACCTGCTGGCCCCTTACTTTTGGGGTTTTAAAAAATATTTATTGTTTTTATTTCATGTGTATGAGTAAAATGCCAGCATGTAGGTAGGTGCACCATGCTGTGGAATACACACAGAGGTCAGAAGAGGGCGATCCCCTGAAACTGGAGTTGCAGACTTGTTAGCTGCCTGTGTGTGCTGGGAACAAACCTGGGTCCTCTGTGAGAGCAGTCAGTGCTCATAACCGTTGAGCCATTTCTTCAGCCCCCATTTTTTGTCCTTTAAGACAGGGTCTCAAGTATCCCAGGCTTGGATTGAACTTTCTATGTAAGAAAAGATGACCTTGAACTTCTGCCCCTCCTACCTCCACCTCCTGAGTGTTGAGACCACAGGGGTGTGCCCCTACCCCACTCATACAGAGCTGGGAATGCACATTCTAAGCAAGCAATCTACCAACTTAGTTATGTCCCCAGCACCTTTAAGGACCCACCAACAGGTAGTTCCTTTTATAAGAAAGGATAAGGTTAGGAGTGAGAGATTTTTTTTTAATTTTTTATTTATTTTGTATGTGTATGGATGTACTGTGTGCATGTAGGTCTGTGCACCCGTGTCATGCAATGCTGCGGAGGTCAGAAGAGGGCATCGGATTCCCCTGGAACTGGAGTCAAAGAAGGTTCTCAGCCGCCATGTGGGTGCTGGGGATCGAACCCTGGTCCTCTGCAAGAGCAGTCGGCGCTCTTAACTGCTAGGCAATCTCTCCAGCCCAGGAGTGAGAGTTTTAATTCCTTAGAAAGACCTTTCTTAGCAACTCCATGCCGGCAGGTTAGAGGGATCTGATGGTCAACCTGTCCCAGCTACTCTACGGAAACCTGCAGTATCTCTAGGTTGGAAGGTCCTGGCTTTCCTTTGAGAACTAAATCAGTCCCTGATGAGCTTCCCATGTGGCCACACAGGTAACCTACCTCCCTCTCCATGTGACAGCCCTTTAACCCTTCTTATCCACTGCCAAAGTTTCTCCTGGGGCACAGTGTGAAGACTCTTTACCCTAGAACTTGTTCCTGGAATGCTTTTATTTCCATGTGATGTGGTATGATACCTTCAGACAGTGGGACCTATGGACTTCTTTTATTGGTCTGTCACCTCATTTCTTCGAAAGCCAGGATATAAATCACTGGCCAGGCAGGGAACAGACACCAATGAGCCAGGCCTCCAGGACAGAGCTGACTTCGGTAAAGCTTCTGCTAAATGGAAACCCTGTGGCTTTGCAAAGAACTCAAGGAGAGTGTTTATATTTGTTGTAGGAGCTTCCCCAACCAAACAGAGGATTTTCCCTATGGCAAACGCAACAACCATTGTTTATTTTATGACAGGCAGCAGGTGGGGAATGAATGGCCACCACTGTCACAGGGTCCCTTCAAATTGAGCTTGTTTTTAAACACTTTTATTATATTTTTATTGAGAGAGAGAGAGCGCGCTTTCAAATGCACATGTACCACAATACACATCATGTGGAGGTCAGAGGACAACTTGCAGGAGTTGTGGGAGCCATTCTTTCCTTCCACCTGAAAGGACAGTCAGAAGGAAAGACAGACAAAGGAACGGGCATCTTAAGACAGTGCAGGCCTTTATTTGCAGGAATAAGCTACAGAAGAGGTCTCTTTAAGAAGCAGGGCCTGCCATCCCCTCACAAGCTGAGGTGGTTATAAGGCAGAGGGGCAAGGGGACACTGACACATTTCCTTTTTGGCCCATAGTCAGCCATTGCTAAGGCTAGCCAGTGAATACTCGGTTATAGAATGTCAGGTGATCAATAAACATCTTCTCTGGCTGGCTATTACCTGGGGTCCATGGGAAGGGAAGTCAAGAATCCAGAGAAACAAGTTAATTCACTTCTAGAAACTGAATTATGGTAGTTACTGGAATTGTCATAGTTCAAGCAAAATGGTTTCACAAAATGGTGTGGCCCTGGCTAACAGGTCTTGGGGGTCAAGTTCAAGTCTTGATGGCAAGCACATTTACCCATAAGCCATCTTGCAGACTCCTACGCTTGCTTTTCACTAGTGCATTCCATCTGCTCACTCAAATTACCGATGTGTGGGGCTCCAGCAGAAATCCTAACACGTAGGTCTACACCTAACACGTAGGTCTACGCCTAACACGTAGGTCTACGCCTAACACGTAGGTCTATGCCTAACACGTAGGTCTATGCCTAACACGTAGGTCTACTAACTGTCAAACTGTTGGAGAACTATCCTGGGCCCCCAGCTCCTCATCTCATCATCCAGTGTGTCAGGGCTGCTCCCCAACTTTGCGGCTCAGCTGGTGAAGATTCCTTAGCAGAGATCTTGAAATTTTAGGAAGTCAACTGAGTTTCTCAGTCCTCCCTGGAAAGAGGTACAATGATCACCCCTTCACTGGAGTTCTCTTATGTCTTTCCGACTACTGATCTCTCAACCCCTCTGTTACCATGATAACAGAAGAGTTAGGAAACTGCAGAGCCTGAGCTCTGGCAGTTGTAACAAGTAGATTCAGTCACTCACTCATAATGAGCCAATTAAACAGACAGTGAGTGAAAGCAGAGAAGGGGAATATGTTTAGTGTGGCCGCATCAGGAAGGTCAACAACGAGGCCTAGTGATCTGGCCCCAAGCCCATCTCTGGGATCCTGGGATGAGATTTAGGTTTAAATAAAAGGCAAGAGATATGTACAACTAAGCTGGAAAGGAAAGTCCTGGTCAGTTGGTCAGCCCTACCATGAACCCATGATGGTTTTTACTACAATCTCTCCTGCAAGATGCTTTGACAAGTTGTCTGACCTGTATGAAATCTCTTTCTGGGAGACTAGGCCCTCCTCTGGCTGGCTCCAGCTGTTAGCCTTTTTGAGATTCCTGAGGAAATTCCAACTTTCTGGAATCTTTTAACAGTCTGATAGCCCAAGAGAGTGGATAACTAACAACTCTTCCAGACATTTTTTTCTTTTCTTTAATTTTTTTTACTTATTATTGGTTTTTTTAATTTTTTTATTTATGTATGTGTATGAATGTACTGTCTGCATGCAAGTGTGTGCACCTGAGTCGTGCAATGCCGCGGAGGTCAGAAGAGGGTGTCGGATTCCCCTGGAACTGGAGATCTCCTGGAATTGGAGTTTCAGATGGTTCTTGGCTGCCATGTGGGTGCTGGGGATTGAACCCGGGTCCTCTGTAAGAGCGGTCAGTGCTCTTAACTGCTAGGCCATCTCTCCAGCCCCTTATTATTTTTATGTGTATGAGTGTACTGTCTGCATGGAAGTTGGTGCACCCGTGTCGTGCAATGCCGCGGAGGTCAGAAGAAGGTGTCAGATTCCCCAGGAACTGGAGTCAAAGACGGTTCTTAGCTGCCATGTGGGTGCTGGGAATAGAACCCAGGTCCTCTGCAAGAGCAGTCAGAGCTCTTAACCTCTAGGCCATCTCCCCAGCCCCCAGGACATTTTTTTTCCTACCTCAAATATTTGGAGGAAGGTCCGATCTAAATTACCCATCCTGTATCTCTTCTTGTTGACAGTAATTGAGTCCAAATTCAGAGCTGTAATGAAAGATCATTTCAGGTAACTGGTTATATTTTGTATTTTTAATCTGAAATTACTCTATTTGTGCAATATACACCCACTCTTTCAAGCCACCTGAGATCACTCAGTACATCAGAAGAATGTTTAAATGCTAACAAGTTGTAAAGGGACACCAGCCTAATGAATCCTTTTTGCATTTGACTTAATAAGGGCATCCAAGTCCACAATAGGAGAGAGGGTTTCCTCCAAAAAGCCTTCAGAACAGCCATTAACTCAATACAGATGAACTCAGAGGTAGACTTCACCATGAGAGATGTATCACCTGGAGGTGTGGAGTCCTCACAGGTATTCAGAAAGCTCTGGGAATCTGGGGAGTGGTTATCAGATAAAATAGAGATAACAGATCCCTCCTAGTAAAGAGAGCGACCCACCCTTTCCTAAAGACACATGTTTATAGCATTGAGTGGGGGGAGGGTAATTTCAATTGAGGCATCGTGTTAACTTCAGTCAGATTGGTTGTGGGCATGCCTGTGGGCATTTTCTTGATTGTTGAGTTATGTGGGAGGTGGTGGGCAGGTGGTCCTGGGTTGTATAGGAAAGTAGCCCGAGAACCAGCCAGAGGAGAGCAAGCCAGTGAGCAGCGTTCCTCCATGGAGCTGGCCTCTGTGCCTGCTTGAGTTCCTGCCCTACTTTCCCTCAGTGATGGGCCGTGAGTGGGAAGTGTACGCCAAATAAGTATTTTCTTTCCCAAGCTGCTTTGGTTATGGTGTTTATCACAGCAACAGAAACGCAAAGTAGAGCAGTGCAGGTGCGTATGGAGGCCAGAGGTCGACGTCAGGTGTCCTCATCAATCACTTTCTGTTTTATTCTTTGAGACAGGGTCCCTCACTGAACTTAGAGCTCATTGATTTGGCTACACACTCAACAGACATGTAGGAGTCAAGGACTAAGAGAAAGCTCTTTATCTTTCCAACATGAAAACTGGCTGAGTGCTCTAGCCAAGCATTGCCAAAGGGCTGGGGAGATGGCTGCAAAGTGCTTTGTCTGTGCTGTGCATAGTTTGTGCTGAGGTTGGGCCCCCAGCACCCACTAAAAGTTGGGCATGGCATTGCATGCCTGTAATCCCAGTTCTGGGGAGTCAGAGATAGGCAGGTTTCTGGAGCTCATCAGCCTGTCATCCTAGCCTAATCAGTGAGCTCCAGGCCAGTGAATGATCATGTCCCCAAAACTAAAGTGGCACTTGGGAGGCAGAGGCAGGTGGATCTTTGTGAGTTCAAGGCCAGCCTGGTCTACAGAGCAAATTCCAGGACAGCTGGTGCTGTAGGGAGACCCTGTCTCAAAAAAGACAAAAACCAACCAAACAAACAAACAAACAAAAAACTAAAGTGGATGTCACCTGAGAAACAAGAAAATGGATGATAGTAGCTTACTTTATAATGAATATATCAAAAAGGAAACTAGACTAGATCAAGAAAAAAAGAGAGAGGTAGGGGTCAGCATGAGGGAAAGGCAGATAGATAGAGGACACTGTGAGTTTCGTGACAGTTTGTAGCCAAAGGGCTAGACAGTGGCTCTGCGTCCTACAAGAACTGAAGTCCTTCTCAACTCAAGTCATGATGATCGTCACAGGCACACACTTAGGCAGGCCCCTTCTGCAGGAGCATCCAGGAACAATGACTCAGAGGAGCCACCGAGAAATCTCTAACTGGAAATTCATGCTGCAGATTCACTGCAAAGGAATGGGACTTGCTCTGCCAAATTCCCCATGTAATGCAAGTATGGCCCTGTGCCAGAGAGCGAGGGAAAGAGGGCCATTCTGTGGAGACATGGAGATTTCCTAATGCCATCAGCAAATGAAACAGCACCACAAAGCTTTCGGGAAGCCATTCCCAAGGACAATTTGGCTTTGAGAAGAGCAAGTGGAGTGCCAGGGTGGTGGGTGCTTTGGCCTCTTCCCACAGCTTAGCCAGTCTTGCATGGAGAAGTTATGTACTTGTAGTGCTGAAAGCCACTGCCTTCACCATCTGCTGCTCTGTCCTCCTCGGGTGACAGCAGAGAGCACAGCAAGGTTTGCCCTTAACATCCAATGGGGTTTCAGGCTATTTGACTGAACTGTTCATCTTCCTCTCCTCTAAATGCTGGCAAAATAATGCTACCCTGTCAGCTGAGCAGAAGCCAGGATTTAACAGCAAACAGGATACCCAGCTTGCTTAACAGCATGGATCACATCTATTCAGCTCCAACCAAACAGCATGGATCACTTTGGTTGCAACTGAATAGATGTGTGCTAATCAAGTCGCAACAATGAACATGCCCACAGAGTCACTGCAAAAGGAAAGCCTTCCTTCCTCACCTGAAGAAAGGACGGGTAGGCAAGCATTTATCTGAGACTGCTCAGTGCCAGCCGGGAGCACAGGCAGCTCTGGTGCGGAGGCTGGGTACAGGCTGGGAGCATGAGTACTACTGCTCACGGGCGTTAGAAGAGGAGTTCTCGGCAGCCCGGGTGCCAAGGGAGCTGGCTGTGGCACAGTCACTCGTTCGGAGGGTAGCCAATGCCTTGGAAACCTCGGGGAGGGTATGAGGAAGGAGAATAGAGCCATTCCCTGGAGTTGGGCAAGCTGAAGGCCTTCACTGGAAAGATGCCAGTCCTGACTCTTGGGTGCTAGGAAATTGGGATCCACTCTTGGGTGCAGATGAGTTTGTATGGGATGTGATTACACGAGGCACACAGACCCAAGCATATTCTCACTTCTAGGCTGGGGATGTGGCTCTGTTGCTAGAGCACTTCCCCGGCATGCAGGAAGCTCTGACTTTGATGCCCAGCACCACATAAACTGGGCATGGTGGTGCATGCTTGTAATCCCAGGAACATTATAAATTCACGGTCAACCTCAGTTACAGAGGGAGTTTGAGGACAGCCTGGGCTACAAGGAGACCCTGTTGTCCCCTCCCTCAAAATGTACTTTCTCTCTCTCTCTCCACTAGCTCTTTAGCTTTATTGCATTCTTGAACTACACTAAAGATACCCCAAACCTCCTTATCTATTCCTGGGTCTTTTCCTGAAATTAGAGACTGTTCTAGAAGAAAGAGGGACAGAGCACAGATTAGAGGAGACTTACAACAACAAAGGGATAGCTAAGGAGTTCCTGACAGAGTACGGGAAAAGAGGTCTGTGGATGAGATTTGGGAGAAGGAACTGGAAAGCACAATAAATGGAGCGGAGCCAGGAGACACCGGAAGTAAGGAGGTTGGCTACTGGGACGGGAGCTCCAGGAAAGAAGGGACAATGTGGAAAGCAGCCCTTAGCAACTGCTGTCTGGGCAGGGAGACTTGAGGGTGTGGAGAAGTCAGCTTGGCTGAGGGTGGAGAAAACAGGATCTAATAAAAAGCCAAATCTTCCACTATCCGCCACTCTGTAAGACCCTGTCCCACCCTCGTGTGGATTCCTCCACTGTTCCTAAATGTCCCTTTCCATACTCACTTCTTCTCAGCCTGGGGCCTCGTTGGGTCTCTCTGGAGCGTACACAGGAGTTTCCTCCCCACTTCCGCTTTCTACCTCCGTCCACTCTTCATTCAGCCACCAGCGTGATCTTTCTAAAATGCGAGCTGCTCAGCTCTCCGGTGAGAGGACTCCAGCGGCAGACTGAGGAGGGGCTTGGTCGGTAAAGTGCTCTGAGCAATGAGGATCCGACTTCCATCCCCAGAACTTCCTCAGAAAGCCTGACATAGCGCTATGCACCTGTGCTGGAGAGAGACAGAGAGAGCCCTGAGGCTTGTACTGTCCAGCCAGCCTAGCCCGCTTGATGAGCTCCACGTCAGTGCAAGAACGGGCCTCAGAAACAAGATGGAAGGTGCTTGAGGAATGACACCTGAGAGTGTCCTCTGATGTCCACATGCATGTACACACACACACACACACACACACACACACACACACACACACACAACTCCAGTATCTTCCCAGGGTCAACAAAAACCCAACCTTCCAGGCCAACACACCACACCCTTCCTGACCTGCCTCGTTGCACCATAGCCTCCCAGGGAACTTATCTGCAAGGACCCCGAGCTGGGGCCACCTCTACTATTTGCTGCTCCTTAATAGGACGTGGTAACCACTTTCTTGCTTCCTTACATTGTTTCTATAGTTTAAATATTTTTGCCCCACCTGCCAATCCCTTCCTTATGTTTCAAGACAACGCCACTGGGAAGGCCTGTCCAACCTCCTTCCATAGTGTGTGTGTGTGTGTGTGTGTGTGTGTGTTTGTGTGTGTTTAAAATAAATAACAAGGGGGGCTGGAGAGATGGCCTTAGCGGTTAAGAGCGCCGACCGCTCTTGCAGAGGACCCGGGTTCGATCCCCAGCACCCACATGGCGGCCGAGAGCCGTCTGAAACTCCAATTCCAGGAGAGCTCCAGTTCCAGGGGTGTCTGACACCCTCTTCTGACCTCCGCGACATTGCACGTCACGGGTGCACAGACTTGCATGCAGACAATACATTCATACACATATGGAAATAAATAAAATTTAAAAATTAAAAAAAAAAAATAACAAGGCTGGGCGTGGTGGCACATGCCTTTAATCCTAGCACTTGGGAGGCAGAGACGGGCGGATTTTTGTGAGTTCAAGGCCAGCCTGGTCTACAGAGCGAGTTCCAGGACAGCCTGGGGCTACAGGGAGAACTTGTCTCGAAAAGACCAAATAATAATAATAATAAAATAAAATACATACTCTTTTTTTTTTCTTTTTTGAGACAGGGTCTCCCTTTAGTCCCAGCTGGCCTGGAGCTCACTCTATAGACCAGGCTGGCCCTGAACTCACAGAGATCCACCTGCCTTTGCATCCCAAGTGCTAGGATTAAAAGCATGTGCCACCACACCAGGCAAAGTTTACTATTTTAACTGTTATTTATATATTAACTATTTTAACTATTTTAAATTTATGTGGGTGCATGTGTATGGAGGTCAGAGATCAATATCGGGTATTGCTCCTCAGAAGCCATCTGCCTTATTTCCTGAGACAGGTCCTCTTATAGAGAGAGACCTGGAGCTTGCCGACTCAGCTAGGCTAGCTGGCCAGTGAACCCCAGGGGTCTTGCTATCTGCCTCCTCAGCTTTGGGACTAAAAGGGTGTGCTGGCAAGCTCAGCTGTTCACGAATTAAACTCAGGTCCTCATGCTTGCATGGCAAGTGTCCCATGTAGGTGCACAGGCCAGTGGAAGTAGGTGCATTAGCATTGTTGTGCAACCCTCACCACCAGCCATTGCCACAACTTCCTTTTTGTTTGTTTGTGTTTGTTGTTTTGAGACAGGGTCTCCACATAGCCTCAGCTGGCCTGAAACTCATTATATAGACCAAGTTAGCCTTGATCTCACAGGGATCCGCCTGTCTCTGCCTCCTGGGTGGTGGGATTTAAAGATGTGAGCCACCACAACTTCTTTATCTTCCCCAGCTGAAACCCTGTCCCATTAAATACTAGCTCTTCTCTTTTCCCTTTCCTAAGCCCCTGGAAACAACCATTCTATATTTTGTCTTTCATATGAACTTGACTACTCTAGATAGATCATATTAAATGGAGTCACATAGAACTTGTCCTTTTATGATGGTCTTATGTCACCTAGCATAAGTATCCTCAAGGTGTGCTCATTGTGGCCTGTGTTAGAATCTCTTCCATCCTTTCTGTCTTCCATTGTGTATATATCCTGAATTCTCTCTACCTAGTCATCCACCCATCAGTGGATGTTTGAGTCACTCCCATCCTGAGCTGTTGTGGATGCTGCTGGTAGAACAAGGACTCTTTGAGACCTTCCTGCCACTTCTATTGGTATACACCCTGGAAGGGCATTGCTTGATCACATGCAGATCCTAACCCCCGCTCTTTCCTCTCAAAGGTGGTTGTGTATGTTAAATGTGAGTGCTCATTATGGTAATGGAGCCTGACATGAATTCTCTTGGAGTCATTTTACATCATTAAAGTACCAGAGAGACCCTGCAAAGAATGCCTGCCTGCTGCTCTGCAGCAAAATTGCATTTACCACAGAAGTTGCAAATGGGCTGCAACACGACAGTGCTGCTAACACTCTGGTCTAAAATTAGACTCTGGAAAACATCTCGGGAGAAAAATCCTCCCAAGAAATCTAGTTAGTAAGTTTTATAGTTTCTTCTTTGTTGTGATCTGCCTGAAAATACAGAGTCTAGAACCCCCTATGTCCACCCTGCTCAGCTCATACAGTAAATTAATTCATCCTCTAGGTTGATTTCATCATCAGTAAACAAACAATGCCTCTTGTACATTCACCAGAATGAAGCAATCCAAATGAAAACATGCTGATCACCCTGAAGAGTTGATCAGAAAAGGGGATGTCTAAATCAGCACTGTGGCAGGCCCCCCTACAAGGCGTGGCAGGTACTGTAAGCAGACCTGCATGGCAGTCAGCCAACTCACCCTCTGTCAAAGGAAACCAAGTAGAATTCTGTCAGCAATTAAGTGAAGCAATATTTGATCATTCCCCTTTAGATAAGAAAATTCTTTGAGGAAGTACACTTCCAGAGCTGGGGATAAAACTCAGTGGCAGAACGCTTGCCTACTATGGGTGAGGCCCCAGATTCCATCTTCAGAGCTGAAAAAAGCGATAAGGAAGGTGCTGGTAGAGTTTAAAAACATAGCAGTTGAGGCAACAGTTTTCTCCTGGGCCAAGAGGAGAAAGCAAGCTCTTTAGAAAAGTAGAAGGTAAGGAGCTGAGGCTGTAGCTCAATGTAGAGTGCGTCCCTAGTGCGTGCAGTCCTAGGTTTGAGTCTAGCAGCAACTTCCTCCTCTACCACACACCCAGATACCATCCCCCCAAAGAGCCTAGTAAGTTCTACATGTATGTGTGCATTTAGGAAATATCAGTTGTGCTATTAAAATAAGTGTCCTAACCTATTCCTGGCTTCTTGTATGTGTTAAATGTGGCAAAGGTGCATTTGTAGTCACTACTACAATGTTGGCTACAAATGATAAACACTTTTATTGAGAAATAAGTCAACCTGTTTTTTTTTTTTTACCTTAGGACAGTTGGCCAATAAGGTCACTTTAAATCTTACAACCACCATGTTTGTCTTCCTTGTTTCAAGAGGTCTATGCTATTGATCCTGTACCAGGCACAGCTGTATAAGACACACTTACTAACCATTTGTTCTCTTTTTAAACCATTTTTACACTTATTTATTTACTTATTTATTGTGTATATGTGTGTGTGTGTGTGTGTGTGTCCACCATAGCACACATGTGGAAGTCAGAGGGCAGCTTTGTGGAATCTGTTCTTTCCTCCCACTATGTAGTTTCTAGGGATTGAATTCAGGTCATCAGACTTGGCAGCAAACATCCTTACCTACCTAGCCATCTTGTCCGCATTTGGTTTTGTTTTTGAGAGCTCAGCCTGGCCTACAACTTCTTGTGTAGGTAAGGAGAACCTTCTGCTTCTATTCCTTAAGTGCTTGGGAGTACAGGCAATGCCACCAGGCCTGGTTTATGCAGTGCTATGGATCAAGGGGCCTCATGCAAGTACTCTGTCAGCTGGGCACCACCGATAGCCCTCACTTGTTTGTTTCAGTTAGACTGATAAAGAAATAGTCCAGGGATATAATCATCCTCATCATTCTCTCTGAGAAAGTGGACAGTAACAAAAATAAAGCACGTCTGGGATAATTATAGAACTCAGGAGAGGTCACCCACAAATCACGGTTGTAGACAGCACAGAGTAGTATGCAGGGCAGTAGTTAAATCTAAGAAAAATAAGACTAGTTTCTTCTAAAAAACAATTTGTCCCAATTTTGTGATTCTAAAGAGCACAGACACAGGCCAGACAACAGAAAGGAGCTTAGTATTCAAAAAAGATGCAATTTCAAAATAGAGAACATTCAATACAGATACCATTTCTAAATAGAGAGGGCTGGTGAGTATCATGGATGACTAGTCTCTTAAGGGGAATGGTTTTCCTATTCTGTCTCCCTTCACATGGTGTCTTCCACATATGTGTTCTCAGCCCCGGTCATGAAGCCAGGAAACACAGGTGGCACTCAACCCTTCCTGCCATATGTGCCTCCTCTTGATAAACTGGTCCCTACCATCCAAGGACTTGTCTTGCTTTGGGCCCTCTATTGTGTGCCTGCCTTGAACTGATGAAATTTCAGGAAACACTCCCACACTTTTTTTTCATTTTTTCCAGCGATGACTCTTCAAATGGTGCTCTTAATATCACCATGTTTGTTTGTTTGTTTGTTTGAGACAGTGTCTTGCTATGTATTTCTGGCTGGCTTCACATTTGCAATGATCCTCCTGCCTCTCCTTCCCGAGTGCTGGGATTATAGGCAAACACCACTATCCCTGTGCCATTTGTCCATGCATGTGTGCCTGTGCACACTGGAGCTCAACTTCTGATATCTTCCTCTAATGTTCTCCACCTTTTTTGAGGCAGTCTCTCACTGAACCTGGAGTTCGCTGTTTTACTAGACTGGTGGCCAGCAAGCACCTGGCATCCATCTGTCTCCATCCTTAAAGAACTGGGGTTCGGGCTCTGGGGATTGAACTCAGGTTTTCATGCTTTAGCAGCAAATACTTTACCCAGTGAGCCATCTCCCCAGTCTCCCCTCCCCAATGTGTTTTTAATATTTATTTATTTATTGGTCTTTTCAAGACAGGTTCTCCCTGTAGCCCCAGCTGTCCTGGAACTCACTCTGTAGACCAGGCTGGCTTTGAACTCACAAAGATCCACCTGCCTCTGCCTCCCAAGTGCTAGGATTAATAGCGTGCACCACCACACCCGGCTTATTTATTATTTTTTATGTGTCTACATGTAGTTTGGTGCACCCGTGTCGTGCAATGCCACAGAGGTCAGAAGAGGGCGTCGGATTCCCCTGGAACTGGAGTTAAAGATGGTTCTCAGCTGCCATGTGGGTGCTGGGAATCGAACCCGGGTCTTCTGCAAGAGCAGTCGGTGCTCTTAACCACTGAGCCATCTCTCCAGCCCCTCCCCCCAATCTGTTTTTGATACCATAAACGTGTCAAGAATAAGCCTTAGGGTGGGAGTAAGACCACCCACCTAGTAGCTGCCTGCAATGTGTAAGACCTCAGTCCCCTGCACTGGCTGAGTCTAGTGTGGTGAATGGCAAGCACAGGGTTAAAAGTCAGGTTTGCAAAGATGAGCAGAAACACAGCTGCCTGCAAATACAGCCAGCGTTGTCTGCACCCCATCAGGAAGCCCTGGTTCTATTAGATGCAATTATCAGTAAGCCACTGAATTGCAGAGACATTGCTGCTATAGGCTCAACAGGAAACAAGCCACAGCTGGGAATTATCCTGCAGGGCAAGAGGTCCTGGGATCACACTTTCCCATGCATTTCCTGGTCACACATGCCTTTGATTCTGTAACTCCCAGATTCCTGGCTGATGCCTTTAATGTCTGGAGAATTTCTACAGTTTGAGCTGCACAGGACTGTAATCATCATCATCAACATCACTGTGATTATCAACACCACCATCATCACCACCATCATCACCATCATTATCTTTATTATTATTTTCATTCCAGATCACACTATCTGTTGTGGGTCTGAAGGAGGAATAGTAAGGAGAGCAGAACAAGCTTCCCTTCCTGGTGTCCTGGGAGGGAATGCACTTTCTGGCCTGATTCATAATCTAGAGTTGTATCTAGCTGAAGGCCGAGCCTACCTAGGGTGGATGCTGCCTTGAAGCACACTGCCTGCACTTCCTTACCTGCCTGACAGTTTTCAATGGACCCAGGGCTTCCTTCCTTCCTTCCTTCCTTCCTTCCTTCCTTCCTTCCTTCCTTCCTTCCTTCCTTCCTTCCTTCCTTCCTTCTTTCCTTCCTTCCTTCCCTCCTTTCTTTCTTTTTTAAAATTTATTTATTATTTTTTATGTGTATGAATGTACTGTCTGCATGTAGGTTGGTGCAACCCTGTTGTGCAATGCCTCGGAGGTCAGAAGAGGGCGTCGGATTCCCCTGGAACTGGAGTTAAAGACGGTTCTTAGCCTCCATGAGGGTGCTGGGCCATTTTTTAACTCGAGATCCTGTCTCGACCTCTTGAGTAGCCAGGAAGACAGGCATGGGCCACCAGCCTGGCTGCATTTTGGTCTCCCCTTCTGATGTCTGCATGGGTTCCAATACCAGTGTGTGTTTCAAATCTGTTTTCTGGGTCAGACATTGTTGCAGCTCTGGAAGGGCCATATATGTTACTGTTAGAAAGATGGTAGTTCTGGGCTACAGCTACACTGCTTAGTCATGTGATTGTCTCAGAACTGTTCATGCAGAATAGTAGTTTAAAAAATCAAGAGTTCTGCTAGGCATGGTGGCGCATGCCTTTAATCCCAGAACTTGGGAGGCAGAGGCAAGCAGATTTCTGGGAGTTCAAGGCCAGCATGGTCTACAAAGTGAGTTCCAGGACAGCTGGGGCTACAGGGAGACCCTGTCTCAAAAATACACACACAAAAAAGAAATCAAGAGTTAGTTATGGGCCTGGAGAGACGGTTCAGCAGTTGAGCACTGGCTGTTCTTACAGAGGACCTGGGTTCAGCACTCACATGGCAGCTCCCAGCTGCCTATAACTCCAATTTCAGATCTGACAGACTCTTCTGGTCTTTGCTGGCACTGAATACATGTGGTGCACTTCCACACGTGCAAGCAAAACACTCATACACATAAACAAAAATAAAATGTTTTTAAAAAGCGTTAGTTAAGGGGATTAGGATAGGATCTGTGGCTTGCTCATCCTGACAAGGGTGCCTCTCACCACTCATCAAAGAAGCTTCTTTTAAGGTTCCACAACTAGCCAAATGCAGAGAACATGTGACTGAGGTGCCCAAGCCTATGTGACACATGTACAGTGCAACCTGTACACCAAGGCTCATCCCAGGAGAGGGGGTGGGAGGAGTGGAAGAGCCAAGGGATGAGATGCCTGCTGCTAGTTTCTGCTGCTAGACACGACGGGGAAGCTGCCCCAGCGAACTCCCCAGAATACACAGTACGGCAGTCCAAGGAGATCTGCATAGCAACAAAGCCAGTTGACATGCCAAGGGGGATGGCAGGTAAGGCTGCTGAGGAGAGGAGTCTGTTCTCTTCCTGAGAGGTGATCTAATCCCAATGGTCAGTGCTGAACATAGGCCACATGAGCCCTGCTTAGTGGACTCAGTGCATCGTATATGTATGTTTACAAATGTATGTATGCATATGTAACCCTAATAAGGAAGAAAAAGAAATTTAGAGGGAGTGAGGAAGCAGAGGAGGAGGTGGTGGGAGACTGGGGGGGATGGGAATAATGCAAAGACAATACTCACGCGTGAAATTCTAAAAATAATTTGTAAAATAAGAAACAAGATCCTGGCAACCCTCTACACAACCTCTGTCAGTCAAAACTGTCCCAAAGGCAATGCCTAATCTGGCTTCTCAGAAGCTCTCTCATGACTTAGTTTTGCCAGTGTCTTGAAGTTTAAAATCATGGGATGGTGTAGTATGTATGTGCTCTTGCCTGTGGTGGTTCCTTGGCTTAACATGCAGGAAGACACCTCTTCCTTGTTCATGTTACCATGCATTGTCCATTCTCCCTGAAAGCCAAACATGCTTTAAAAGTGAAGGTAAGCCGGGCATGGTGGTGCACACCTTTAATCCCAGCATTGGGAGGTAGAGGCAGGTGGATCTCTGTGAGTTCAAGGCCAGCTTGGTCTACAGAGTGAGTTCCAGGACAGCTGGAGATACAGGGAGACCCTGTCTCAAAAAGACCAAAAAATATATAACATATAATTTAAAAGTGAAGGTAGACTCTCATGAGGACAGGCGGAGGTGATGACTCTTGTCATGATGAAAATTTTGATACTTATTTTAAAGATGACTTATGTACAGTTGCCTTCTTAATTTTGCAAAGGTATTTGGCCAACAGTAATGCATTTCTACCTCAGTCTGATAATGCTAGTTTTTAATGGGATGAAACACCATCTGCAGTTGGGTCTCTTCCTAAAAAAAAATCTTTCCACGGAGTTACAGTATGCACCAGCAGGTACATACTGGCATGCTGGCTATACCTTAGATTTACTCTTCTGAAACTTTTTTCTTCTTCTTTTTTTTTTTGGTCTTTTTGAGACAGGGTCTCCCTGTAGCCACAGCTCTCCTGGAACTCACTCTGTAGACCAGGCTGGCCTTGAACTCACAAAGATCTGCCTGCCTCCCAAGTGCTAGGATTAAAGGTGTGTGCCACCACACCCAGCTGAAACTTTTTTCTTAATAATAAATATTTTAATTATAATTTTTAATTAAAATTTGTTACTATTATATAGACATTGTACTTTGTTCTGGGTTTCATAAAAATAATTTATTTTAAGAAAAAGAAAAGAGTTAGTCATAAGTCAACTATTTACCAAACTGATGTTCCTGTAGGCTTTGGTAGCTTGGCCATTGATGTAATGTTGCACCAGCTGGACAGAGAGAAAGGCTTTTGCTTATGTCTAAGCCTTCAGGCAAACACCTGGTAGAAATGAATGGCTCCTCTTGGCCCCAGCTAGAGTGCTACAGGGCCTGTACATATGGAGCAGGGCCACCCTCCTACCTCCATGGTTCTATGGTTACCAAGTCCATGCTTCCTGGGACCCACAGGGATCTCACACATCCTACTGGAAACAGGCCTGACCTTCTGGTGTTAAATATCTTGTGCTTTTGTTCTGGGCATGACTTAGGTGCTTAGGAAGCAGGTGGAAAGCAGATCTGGATACCAGACTCACACAATCAGCTATTCTCTCCTCAGGGCAGGTTTTATTGTGAGAAAAGTATAGGTAAAGTCTGAATGAGATTGTCCCTGCAATGTTATTCAGCCATTCATGCCCAGCCAGGACCCTATCACTCCATTGTGTGAATTCCAGATGCAAAAAGAGCTTAAATTGAAGGTGAGGCAGGACTTGCCTACTCATCAAGTCCAAATACATGAAAGTCCTGTCCACTCAGAGTGCCCTTCATGGTAAACTAGGGAAATGATGATGTAGCTGTTAAAGGTGTGAGTTCTCTTTGCCTATAAACAATGCTTTACGAACAAAACAGGATGCCACAGTGCAGTGCCGCGCCACAGAGCTCAAAATATTCTGATCTGCCAGGTCCCAAACAATTTAAACAGGGACCTAGCGAAATAGAAGATATATATATATCCTCTAGCTATGGTTTATCATGTACCTAGAGGCAAGGAAAATTACTTCTGAAATTTGTATTCTTCTCTTTAGCATTTAGTCCAAACTTTTATTGAGCATCAACCATTCCAGACTCTTAAGAACGAGCACGCGCACGCACACACACACACACACACACACACACAGAGTTCTCTTAACTTCATCAACTCAGAGTGTTTGAATTTCGGTGGGTTGTTGTTATTGTTGTGGCTGTTGTTGTTTTGGCGTAATTTTTGGTTATTTTGTTTTTCCGACAGAGTCTCACACTGTAGCTCAAGCTGTCCTAGAACTCATTGGCTTGAAAATTATGATCCTTCTGCCTCAGCCTCCCATGTTCTGGGATTACAAGTAGAAGCTACCATGCCTAGCTTGAGAATTGTTCTAAAACAGCAAGGGGGATAGGATAGATGGAGAACTATTATAAAATCAGCAACTGCAAGACAATGCTAGATTATCTGCTACAGCTACCCAGGTATTCTTTGAGTAGATAAAAGAAAATTTACATTTTAGCTTAAATCTTTTATTTTTATTTATGTGTCTGAATGTATTGCCTGCATGCATATAAGTACACCCATGTTATACGATGCCTGCAGTGGTCAGAAGGGGGCATTAGATCCCCTGGAACTGGAGTTACAGATGGTTGTTAGCCACCATGTGGGTGCTGGGAATCAAACCCAAGTCCTCTGCAAGAGCAGCCAGTACTCTTAACTGCTGAACCATCTCTCCAGCCCTTAAGTTAAATCTTAACTTATAAGGTCAAAAGGGCAAGATGGTGCCCTTGGAGTATTCAGTGCAGATCTGACATATGCATAAAGACTAACTGAAGCATCAAAGCAGTTGTGTGGGTCAGAACAGTATGATGCACCAGTATCAGCACCCTGGCTTATAGTAATGCTTTGTTCTTTGGGACCTGGTCTTTATTAAAGCAGACACTCACCGGGGTGGTGGTACATACTTGTAATCCCAGCATTTGAGAAGCAGAGGCAGGGGTTAGTGCAACCTTGAGGCCAGCCGGGGTTACATAAGAAGACTCTGATTTAGAAAAGCCAAGGCATGGGGATGCAGCTCAATGGTAAAATGCTTAGCTAGCATGCATGACCCTAAATTCAAGAGGGGGGGTGGGGGAAGAGCACGCCACTGGTCACTCTAAGAAATTGCTATTACTTGTGGCTGTCCTTATAAAAGGCTTATATAGTAGCTGGGCATGGTGGTGCATGCCTTTAATCCTAGCACTTGGGAGGCAGAGGCAGGAGGATCTTTGTGAGTTTAAGGCCAGCTTGGTCTACAGAGTGAGTTCCAGGACATCTGGGGCTACAGGGAGACCCTGTCTCAAAAAGATCAAAAAAATAAAATAAAATAAATAAAATAAAAATAAAAGGCTTATATAGTACCTGGGCATGGTGGTGCATGCCTTTAATCCTAGCACTTGGGAGGCAGAGGCAGGTGGGTTTTTGTGAGTTCAAGGCCAGCCTGGTCTACAGAACTCATTCCAGGACAGCTGGGGCTACAGGGAGACCCTGTCTCAAAAAGACAAAAAAAAAAGGGCTTATATAGTATCACACTGATTGTCACATAATAGACCCTAGATCTTGGTTCCTCATCAATTTAAGCATTCTGTGAGTTATTTTTCTTTTCTGATTGTGTGTGAGTATAAACGTGTGTGTATGTATGCATTTGTATGGTATATGTGCATGTCTATGTGCAGGTGTGCATGCCCACGTACACGTGTGGAGGCCAGAGGAGGACACTCAGTGTCTTGTGCTATCAATTTCTGCCTTCTGCCCTTGTCAGAGTTCCTCACTGCACCTGGAGCTAGGCCGGCAGGCAGCAAACCCCCAGTGCTCCTCCTGTCCCTGCTCTGCACAGGGCTGGGGATACAAGCATGCACAGACATGCCTGGCTTTTTACATGCATCCTAGGCATTTGAACTTGGGTCCTTACGCTTGCACAACAAGTACTCTTAACATTTAGCCATCTTCCCATCACCTACTGTGAGTTCTTTAATAAGTGACTGACATATTAAGGAATATGGCTTAATTAAAAATGACCGGGATGAAGCCAGATGCAGTGGCTATAATCCTAGCATTGAGAGGCTGAGGTAAGAGAATAGCAAGTTTGAAGCCAATGTGGACAATATAGCAGGATTCTATCTCAAAACCAAACATAAATTTCAATAAACAAATAAAACTCAGGAGGACATACAGTGATGAAGAAAAGCCACAGATGAAGAGAAGGAAAAAGTATGAATCGTCTTCACCCACTCTGCTGCCCGCCTTCCCAGCAGCTCCCTCGCCTTGCCCGAAATATGGCCTTAACCTTTTCTCCTTTGCAAAGTATCTTCATACTACCATGATCTCTCATCGGTCTTTACCCATCCTGTTTCCTCTCCCAGGGCTTCTTAAATGCTAATGAGCATATAAATAACTCAGGGAACTTGTTCAAATGCCAAGTGTGACTCAGTGAGGCTAGAGCATGGCCCAAGATTCTGGGTTCTCACAAACTCCTGGAGGATGCTGACAGAACACTCTTCCTGGCCAAACTTTCTTTGGTTTCGGAACACAGGGATTTTATAGTACATACATACTTACATACACACACACACACACACACACACACACACACACACACACCATATCAACAATGCCAGCCTACAATAAACCGTTTCAGAGACTATTAGCTTGCCAGCTCTTTATTGCCAATTGTTTGATTGACAAAGGACATCAAAGGTATGTCAAAATGTTATTTCTCTACCATAAAAGGAAAGTTACTGAAATTAAAACAGAGAAAAGTCAGAAATTCTAGTTTTAGAATAAGACAGCCTTGAGTAAATACAGCTTTGTGGAAAACTTGCTCCATTGATCTTGATCTTGATCTTATTTTTAAATTAAATTGGAATCACTGAGAGCATTTGAGAAATGTTGGCCTGCCCCAAACCTCCCAAGAGTTTAAGTCTCAGGTCTACAGAGTCAGCCTTTTCAAGGCCTTTTTTTCCCTGCTGGGATGGGCATGAATGTCCCTCTGTGCTGCCACAGACCCTCCTAGCATGGCACTTCCACAACTCTCATCAGCCTCTGCCAAAACTGCTTGTTTGGCTTCCTGGAGTCCTGGAAAACCTGGAATGTTTTTCAGTTCCATTGGGATTCCACTGCAAGTACCAGAAAGTGTACAACAGTAGAATGAAGGCCTACAACAGTGGATCGCTCTTGCAATATTTTATTTTAATTTTTGAGACAGAGTTTCATGTACCCCAGGATGGCCTTGAACTCTTGATCCTTGTGGCTATACCTCTCAAGTTAGTCTGCAATCTTATAAAAAATTCTGCGTATTGGGTAAGGTTGGAGACATTTTTGCAGAAGGAAATTGTAATGTGAGAATATATACCTATTAAACATTTTATGGGCCGGAACTATGTCTCTATTGGTGGAGTGTTTGCCTAGTATGTTCAAGGCCTGAGATTCCAAAATCAAATTGGATAACATGGTTTTATGAATGGACATGTCTTCACCTATTCCTTACCATGTTTATTAGTTACTTTTCTCATCCCTGTGATCAAATATCTAAGAAGTCACATAAGTGGGAGAAAGGTTTATTTTGGCTAACAGTTTGAGGGGACACAGTTCATCATGGCCCAGAAGGTATGGCAGCAGGAGTGTGAGGTGGCTGGGCATATTGCAAATGCAGTCAGGAAGTAGAGAGAAGACAGGAAGTAGGCCAGGTTAAGAATCCTCAAGCCCAATCCCAGTAACTAACTTACCTCTAGTTAAATCCAACCTCAGGGCTGAGCTCCTAGCTGAACCAACTGTTCAAACACATGAGCCTTGGGGGAAATTTGACATTTAACCCATAGCACCATGTCTCTTTGCCCATGTGTCTGTTCCCCACCTGCCCTTCGCCTGCCTCTTTGCATCAGTTGCTTTCCACTGGCCCTGTGACATTCTGTTCTGTGAATCCACGGATCTGGGGTGTGTGTGTTTCCAGTCTGCTTGGCTTACTGTGAGCCTTAGACTTAGAAACGCTTACACTCTGCACTCTACTCCAATCACTTGGGTCCCTGGTTTTAGACATAGGAATTAATAGAAAACCTGCATTTCTTTTCTCTTTTGTTTTAAAGCCAAAATTTTATTTATTATTTTTTTATGTGTATGTGTGTACTGTCTGCATGTAGATTGGTGCACCCGTGTTGTGCAATGCTGCGGAGGTCAGAAGAGGGGGTCGGATTCCCCTGGAACTAGAGTTTAAAATGGTTCTTAGTCGCCATGTGGGTGCTGGGAACTGAACCCAGGTCCTCTGCAAGAGCAGTCGGTGCTCTTCACTACTGAGCCATCTCTCCAGCCCCTCAAAGCCAAGCCAATTTTTTATAGAAGCTTTGTGCATTTCATACATGTCCCAATCAAATATAGACCCATTTTCCCCCTTCCTTGCCCCCACCCCACCAGCGCTCATGCATTCTGCCATACATGTGAAAAACATCTTTTTCTCAGTCTCTTTTAAAATTTTCGATGCAGAAGTTTACTGTTTCAAGCAGAAGTTCACCATTTCCATCAGTTCTTTGACCCAGTCTTTTTTGTTGTTGTTGTTCCTTCCAATTTGCATCACTCCAAAGTATGCATATATGGATGCCACATATATATCAAGATTATGACATCATAGGTTTTATCTTCTTCAGCTTATGATTTCTTTTTTTATTTTTAATTTTTTTTCCTTAGGCTGAAAGATGTCATGTGTTCCTTAAGGAATTGTTTGAAGGCTCTTCCTTGGCAAGCCCAAACAACCATCAGTCCTGCCCTTGTGCTCCACACTGGAGTCTTCCCTTCCCATGGTCACCAAATGAGATCTGGTAAGCACCATGTCCCTGGCTTGATCTTCCTGTACTGGCCTCTGTGATACAGCCTTGGTAGTCCAACAATTGCAATCAATAATCTGAAGAGGCTGAAACCCCAGTAGTAGCTCAGTCCATAAGCTGGATGTCTCAGCAGTCCCCATCTGACACTGACGGTTTGGAGGATTCTAGGAGAGACATGAGTCTTCAGTCCATATTGGAAGGTTGAAAAGCTGTGTCTCATGTCTTCAAAGGATGGCAAAAGTAGTGGCAGGCACAGGGTAGCTGCACTTGCCAGTAAAGAATTGAAGACAGGCAAAACAACAGTGCTTTTTTTCTTTTTTTCTTTCTTTTTTTTTTTTTGTCTTTTTACTAAGATCTCAAGTTTTATACCTGAAGTACAATTTCTCAGGCCTTACTGATTATTTATTTCTGGTTATATGGAAACCTGCATTTCTAATGATACTGTTTTAAACTTTCCTTTCATGTCTTAGAGACCAGTTTGTTGCATGTAGGAGTGACTTAGTTTGCTCTTCTAAAATAAACAGCTCATGTAGGATAAAGCTGAAAGTCAATCAGAAACTTGCTGGCCCTGGGACTATTTTGGGAATTGAAAGAGAAAAATATTTGCCATTTAAATATGAAATACCAAGTAAATGACTTAGCTAAGAGTTATACTCAAAAAATTACCTGAATCAATCAATCTTTCTTTCTTTCTTTTTTCTTTCTGTTCTTCCTTTTTCCCTTTCATTACATTTTATTTAATTTCATTTTGAAGCATTAAAACTTGAACCTAGGACTTTTCGTATGCTAGGTAAGTGCTCTACCACTCAGCTGTATCCCCAGCCCTCCGTTTACTTTGCAATAGACTCCCACTACATTTTTCCATGGTGAACTCACTTTGCAGCCCAGGTAGACCTTGAATCTGTGATCCCTTGTGCCTCAGCCTCTTGAGCCTGAATTAAATCTTAGTTTTTTTTTTCAGTGACAGCAATGGTGATATAATATTAAGAATAATATCTTATGTTTGTGTGTTCACTAGGACATCTATGGAAATGTGAATCAACCACAGTATACTTCATTTTCTATATTGTATATATGTTTGAATTATATGCATAGCCTATATTTCCTATGGTAAGCAGAAAAAAAAGATCAGAATTTTGAAAAGAAAATAACGCTTTTCTAAGAATTGATGACATTGGCCCACATCAGTCTTTCTTAAAGTCAAACTCTAAGTCACACTCAGTGTGAAGTTTCCACTGCAAAGAACACCCGGGTCCCTTTAACACCTCAGCTATGTGAAAAGGTTACTCATAAAATGTTTTTTTTTTGAAGTTTGCAAATCTTTTAATGCAAGGACTTGAGCTTTTTAGTAAGGAATAGATACATTTAAGGACTTCTGCTATATGACATACTAGAAAAATACTGCAAAATCTAATCTGATAACTTATAAAAAGGAGGAGGTACTACCATTTAATGAAGACATTAAGAATTGGCTACTTCAACAAAATGTCAAGGTATGTATCTAAAAGCATTAAAGATTTTAAAAGTACTCCCAAATTGAGTCTACAATAATGATGATAGTAAAGCATAAGCCGGGCGTGGTGGTGCATGCCTTTAATCCCAGCACTTGGGAGGCAGAGGCAGGCAGCTCTCTGTGAGTTCAAGGCCAGCCTGGTCTACATATCGAGCTCCAGGCCAGCCAGAGGAAGGGAGACCCTGTCTCAAAAAGACAAAACAAAAAGTAAAACATAAGGAGCTAGAGAGATGGCTCATTGGTTAAGAGTTCTGATTGCTCTTGCAGAAGATTGGAGTTCCAATCCTAGCACCAACATGGTGGCTAACAACCATCCATAACTCCAGTTCTAGGGGATCTGATGCCCTGTTCTGGCCTCCATGGGCACTGAACAATATGAGTGCACTTACATCATGCAGACATAATGCTCATACCCATAAAAATATAATAAAGCATAAGAGCCAGGTCTGGTGGTGCAGGCTTGACATCCTAGACTGCTCTGAAGGCTGGGACCCCAAGTCACAAATTACCTAAATCTTTTTAAAAAGCTATTTAAGGGATATTTGTCTTGTGAAGGAAATTCAAGCTCAGGGTTCTAGGAAAGAAGCTCTTGTTGCTGAAGTTCCAGGCAGCACTAAGGGTAGACTTCCCTGGGAAGTAAAATCAAAGTGCTTTTAAACTAAAGGAATTATTATTGTGGCTTGGGGAAGTACAAGATCTTAAAAAGCAGAAACTCATATTGGCATTGTGTACTTAACTGTCAAAAGGTCAGTATGTACTCAAGGACAGGAGGGGAGAGAGGGATGAGGTTCAAGGGGGTAGCTGGTACTGAGCTCTGAAGGTCATGGTGAGGACTTTGGATTTGGGGAGCCAAGTATTTAAGGATAATTAAATGTGACAATGTACATGTTTACATTGCATATTTTATGTGGGATTTTGTTGTTTGTTTTTGAGATGGGGTCTCTGGGGTCTCTCTATGCAGCCCTTCCTAGCCTAGAACTCGACTTATAGATTAGGCTAGCCTTAAACTTACAGAGATCTGTCCGCCTCTGCCTCCTGAGTGCTGGGATTAAACACAGGTACAACCATGCCAACAACACTATATATTTTCTTTACTTCTTCTTCTTTTTTTTTTTTTGTCTTTTCGAGACAGGGTCTCCCTGTAACCCCAGCTATCCTGGAACTCTCTCTGTAGACCAGGCTGGCCTTGAACTCAGAAAGATCCACCTGCCTCTGCCTCCCAAGTGCTAGGATTAAAGGTGTGCACCACCACACCTGGCCCAACACTATATATTTTCTAAAGATTCATTGTTATTTTAATGTTGAACTGGAGTAATAGGCAGTTTAGAGCTGCTTGATGTGGGTGCTGGGAATCAAGCCTGGGTACTCTGCAAGAGCACTGTGAGCTCTTAAGCACTGAGCCATCTTACCAGCCCAGCATTACATATTTGTAAACCTTGATATTATAGTTTTATTTTAGAATTGAATTTCAGAGTTGAATTATATGGAGAATTTACTATTTTAATTTTTTCTTTTGTAAGTTCTCAATTACCTTCTCGATGGTCATTTGGAATCTTTTAAATTAATCCTTGTTTTTCTTTGTTTGCTTTGTTTTAGGCAAGGTCTCACTATGCAACCCTGATTGGCCTGGACTCACAGAGATCTGCCTGCCTCTGTTTCCCCAGTGCTGAGATTAAAGGGATGTACTACCACACTGGGCTCTTTAAACTCTTATATAATGCATGTAGTTAATATTGATGTTTTATTTTTTTTTCAAAGCCAGTTTTTTTGAAGCTTTGTGCATTTCATACAAAAATTCCCAATCAAATCTCGACCCATTCCCCCTTCCTTGCCCCCCACCCCCACCCCACCAGAGCTCATGCATTCTGCCAAACATGTTTGTCATCTTTTTCTCAGTCTCTTAAAATTTTTGATGCAGAAGTTTACTGTTTTGGGCAGAAGTTCCCGATTATTTTTAATATTTATTTTTATTTTTGATATTTTGAGTGGTTTCATGTAACACAAGCGCCTCAAACTGCTATGTAGCCAAAGATGACTTTGAACTCCTGATCTTCCTGCATCCTTTTCCTGAGTACTAGGATTATAGGCATGTGCCACAATGCCTGGCTATTAGTATTCTAATGTATTCTACTATTTTGGTTTGGGTTCTACTTTTATTTACTTATTTATTTTTCATTCATTCATTTTGTGCATGTTTACATGACATGGCACACACATGAAGGTCTCATGACTACACTGAGTATCAGTTCTCTCCTGTCATGTGGGTTCCAGGGATAGAACTCAAGTTATTGAGCTTGGCCGCAAGCTCTTCTACCTGCTAAGCCATCTTCCAGGCCCCTTGTTTCCTCTTGAAGAGAGGATCTTGCTATGTAGTCCTGGCTGGCCTGGTACTGGCTGTGTAAGTCAGGCTGGCCTTGAACTTGTGGCAACTGTCCTGCCTCACCTCCCAGATGCTAGGATTACTGGTGTGAACTACTATGCATGGTTTAATTCTAAAATATTCTTGAATGAAATAAATACTGTAGTGTCTTGGTTAACACTTTTTATGACTGATACACACACAGTCACAAATCCCATTATTTTGTGCCTCTTATCAATAAAAATATTTTGAGGTACAATGTATATCATCATTACATAAAGTTTCTCATTCTCTTTTGCTTCATTGAAATCATGATCATTTATGGGTTATCTTTCTGTCAAGAGAAACATAAAATAGCTGGTTGTTTAACATTTCTGTGACTTTTGTTCATTAAAAAAGGGGATTTTTAAAGATTTGCAGATGAAATTTGTATGGATAAGACTAGATTCAGCCTTAGATAAAAATTAAACAGCAGTTCAAATTTGGATTGCTCTTCCTCTTTGTGTTTAGAGACAGTAAATTATTTCTAATGCTTTCACTGTGCCCTGCACAGAACCCATCACGTAGTAGATGCTCTTTATATATTTCCTAGAATAGTGCCCATTTCCTCTCTTAAGAGATTTTGTATGCTGCCCATCTCTGAGTGTTGGCATTTTTTTTTAAATTTTTTAATTTCTGTATGTGTATGAATGTTCTGTCTGCATGCAAGTTTGTGCACCCGTGTCGTGCAATGCTGCAGAGGTCAGAAGAGGGTGTCGGATTCCCCTGGAACTGGAGTTCTCCTGGAATTGGAGTTTCAGACGGTGTTGGGCCGCCATGTGGGTGCTGGGGATCGAACCCGGGTCCTCTGTAAGAGCGGTCGACGCTCTTAACCGCTAGGCCATCTCTCCAGCCCGAGTGCTGGCATTTTAAAAGACTGCCTGCTAGAGGAAGTGGGTATAAAGATGTGAGCTGTCAATAGTTCAACGCCAGAGTCAGATGGAGTTATTTTAAAGAAGGGAATTTTCCAAGAGAGTCCCCTTTAAGACACATCAGTGGGCAGCTGTGTATTCTGCTTTGTCATCAGATAATATGGGAGTTGAGGAATAAAGAATTGCATTTGGTAAACAACATTTGGATACAGCATCCTGAATTATTTCTATTAGTTCCTGTGCAAAAAAAAAAAATCCACCTGAAGCACTGGTTTTACAGTAATTCCTGTTGTTATAGACAGATATGGAGGGCACCCATTGGGGTTTAGGGATGCATGGGTAGTGGTGGAAATAAGATAGTTTGTTAAGGGAGCAAAACTTGGACCAAAGATGGAAAAAGGTCAAAGGCTCAGTGCAGGGACCATGCTAGATGTGGTTCTTTATGGGTCATTTACATAGTGCTCTCCTTTTTCTCAGGCACGCTCTGCCCTTTATAATGCAGCCCTTGGTGATGGTAGGGAGGGCTCCAGTGTTTTCTCCACCATTGACTGCTTTCATATGTTAATCTCTGTCTTACTCTTCTGCCACACTATAAAGTTGTAGACAATTTGGTTGCTGATTGTATTACTTGGGAGGACTTGGAAACTGCCAAGTAATACTAACTATATTTGTTTAGCTCTGGCTCCCTCCTGGTACCTCTGACATTTGAAAAGGCCTGCCACATTTGTGGCTGAAAGGAGATGCAGGGTGGCCTTGTAAGCTGTCAAACTGCCTGCAGCAGCAGTTTGTCAGTCTTATGTTTGGCAGGATTGCCTATGATAGGGCTAAAATATCCTTATTGTATTTAGCTCGTGGCTCCTAAGCTCTGGAGAGACTGAGATATTAATGTATGCAATACTTACAGCTGCAAAAAACAAAACAAAATAAAACAAACAGACGAACAAAAAACCAGGGCTGGGCTCAACTTAAGTGGTGAAGACGATTTTTATTGAGGTGCAGAGCTGAACTCAGTTCTGAATACACTATGGATAAGTAAGGACTTATATTCAAGGATTGAGGAGTCCATGAATGGAAAATTGTTGAAAGGAGACAACAACTTGGGTGAGATTCCAAAGGTGGGGACTTAAATGGTTTATTTTATTTATTTATTTATTTATTTATTTATTTATTTATTTATTTTGGTATTTTTTAATCCCAGCTGGTCTGGAGTTCACTCTGTAGACCAGGCTGACCTGGAACTCACAGAGATCTGCCTGCCTCTGCCTCCCAAGTGCTAGTATTAAAGGAGAGTGCCACTACACCCAGCCCATTATTTTTATGTATAGGAGTGCATTGCCTACATGTAAGTGCACCATGTCATACAATGCCAGAGGAGGTCACAAGAGGGCACTGGATCCCCTAGAACTGGACAGGTTATTAGCTGCCATGTGGATGCTGGGAACTGAACCCAGCTCCTCTGCAAGAGCAGCCAGTGCCCTTAACCACTGAGCAATCCCTCCAGCCCCTGAAATGATATTAGTGAGAGAGAGAATGTGTGTGTATGCGTGTGTGTGTGTGCGTGTGTGTGTGTGTGTGTGTGTGTGTGGTGTTCTTCCTAAATCACCTTGGCAATTGCTAAAACTGGAGTTTACAAAGACATGCACATGTAACACTGGTAACAAAGAGAAGGTTCAAATTCTGCCTAAAGTTTGGCTGAAGCAAGGAATCTTTGTCACAGGGCCCACTGTCCACAGAGGGGCTTGAACAGGGCTAGGCTAGGAAATATACCTGAAACCAGAATTGAACGCTTTTGCAGTTTCACAACTCTTTCTTGTTCTTGAAAGAAGTCTAAGGTACAACCCAGCTTTTTCCCAGGGCCCAAAGCTTCCTCAAAGGTAACCCTGCTTCTCTCTTCTGAAAGCTTCCCATTTTTCCTATCCTTTGACCTCCACCAGGAGGTAAAATGACATTTCATTGAACACAGTGTCCATGCAAAACACGGCTCTTGCTCCCAGGGTAGTCAGAGATAGTTTATTCTTAAGTCAATATGAGTGAATAGTTCAGGAATCGAATTCGTGCTGTACTGTGGAAGAGACTACAAGGGATCTTATAGTCACAAAAAAGGTCATAAATCAATGCATTTGGCAAACACAGGGGCAAGGACCTCAGATAGGCAGGCTACAGTACAGCAGGAAAATCTTCAATTCATGATATTCTTTGCTTGAGGGCTGCTGAAAAGCTAGCAGAAGGCTAGCAATACATTCCAAATGTTTTACCTAATAGTGGCAGATCTTAGGTCAGCTGCAGAGGTTTGTAAAAGTGGCTATTTAAAGGGTCCAAAGATAGCCCAAGATAATTACGACTCCTGATCTGCAACATTCCATTCATCTTTGCACAGTGGTAAAGTTCTAGTCCGCCAGTCTGAACAATCTTCAACATAGATGTGTTTTTTTTGTTTGTTTGTTTTGTTTTTGAGACAGGGTCTCCCTGTAGCCCCAGCTGTCCTGGAACTCGCTCTGCAGAACGGGCTGGCCTTGAACTCACAGAGATCCGCGAGCCTCTGCCTCCCAGGTGCTGGGATTAAAGGCGTGCGGCACCACACCCGAATAGACGTTTTAACTTCGTCTTACGCTAGGAAGACTGCGCATGTACCGCACGCAGCTCCGCGGGCAAAGGCTCTTTGAAGTCCGCTGCAGCCAGTGCGCTGCGGAAGAGGAGGGGCGGAGCCCAGAGGAACGCCACAGGACCCGCCCCCTTACTTTCATTGGCTAAGGGGCTGTACACGTCACGCCCGCGACCCCAGCGTGCCCTCCCAGCGGGGCGGGGCTCCGAAAGCGCGAGGCGGGGTCTGTGCGCATGCGCAGATGGGCTGGCCGGGGTCCGGGCGGGCGGGGGAGGAAGAGGTGGTGTTCCTGGTTTCCCGGGTTACCTGAGGGGGCGGGGGTGGGAGCTCGCGCTGGTCGTCTGCGGTGGCATCGGCGGCGGCAGCAGAGGCGGCGGTGGCTGCGACTCAGGATTCTCTCGCGCGGCTGAGGAAGCGCGCGGCGGGCCACAGAGCTGAGGTAAAGGCGGCCGCGGGCTCCTCAAGGGGTCGGGGGTCTCGACCTCAGCGCGGCATGGCGGGAAGGTGGCAGTCCGCCCGGGCGGGGTTGCAGGCGCTCGGGGCTCCACGCAGTCCATGACAGTGAGCAGCCAGGGCCCCGCGGGCTGTGGCAGCGGCGCGGACCCGCCATCAACTTTACTTCCCGGCGGGCTGGCGCGGCGGGCCGGCGCCCTCGGGGTGCGCTTTCCCTCGGGGTCTCCTTTCCAGGAGACGCTTGTCCCGAGTCGCCGCGCCCCTCAGCCCTGCGGTCCTCCCAGCGGCTGGCCGCGGGAGCTGGCAGGTCCTGGGCGTCCCATCCCGACTCTCGTGCTCCTGGCCCGTGACACCTGCTCCCGGATGACAGCCTCTGTCCCCCGAGGCAACGCGCGTGGGTCCGGAGCATCACTGGAGTGCTGGCCGAGATGCTATTGTTGGGGAGATGACCCGGGAGTCCCGGCTGCCTCGGTGGGAGGCCAGGGGTTGTTGATGGTGCAGGGCTTGAGCTCAGGGGCTGGAAGAAGCGTTCTTATCCGTGATCCTCCTCGGGATAAACAAAACAGAGCAGAGCCCAGCCGACCACATACACCTAGTGACAGCTCTTGCTTCGTAGTTGATGGGGTTTGGTTTAAGCAGAGAGAAAAATTGAAGGGTGTTGACTCTTGTGTTTAATACAGGTTTGTGTTGAACTCGGGCCAGTGTTTCCTTAAGGATCGAATTCAGCTCGCATTTTCTCTAGGATTTGTGTAGCCTAGTCATATGGCACACTGAATTGAGCTTTTCTTCCTGAAGTTTCTTGGCTGTTCTGCTATTACTTTAAACTTCCCCACCTAGAAACCTTATTCTAATAAAGATGTTGACTCTTAGCTTTTATTTTATAAATGTAGCTACTTAATAGTGCTGCCTGTTTTTAAAGTTACTTGGTACTGATCTCTTTCCTGTCATCCATATTGATACTGATACATTTTACTATGGAGAGAATTTGGAAGAGAGGACATAAAAAAATGAGTTACTGTAATTTAGTTACAATAAAATATTTTGCAGACTATAAAGTTACACATATATGTATTTAGTAAAGATTTATTGGGCGCCTATTGTCAGGCACCTTTCTCTCGCTCTCCGTTTTTCTTCCTCCCTCCCTCCCCTTCCCTGCCCTCCCTCCTCTCTTCCTCCTCCTTCCTTCCTCCTTCCTTCCTCTTCCCTCCTTCCTTCCTTCCTTCCTTCCCTTCCTTCCTTCCTTTTTTGGTCCTTTTTGAGACAGGGTCTCCCTGTGCCCAGCTGGCCTGGGAACTTGCTATGTAGATTATAGCTGGCCCTGGGACTTACAGAGGAGATGTGCCTGCCTCTGCCCTCCCTGAGTGCTGGGGATTAAAGGCATGCGCCACCATGCCCGCTGCCAGGCCACGTTTCTAAAAACAGATAACTACCCCTCGTTCGATGGAACATGTATGACTTATTGGAGGACACAGATTAAATAAAATAAACCTAAAAATATAGTGTGTTTGTCAGATGGCATTAAGAACTACAAAGAAAGAGAAGGAGGTAGTAGGACAGGGAGCCAGGAATGAGTGGCAGTTGGATCAGAGATAGTCAAGAAAGGCCTCTTGGAGAACTTAACATTTGGTCAGTGGGAAGGAAGTGAGGGGTGATCCAGGCCCCTTTCTGGGGCCAAGGGTGTGATGAGGGAAAGACACTTGCAAAAGCCCTTAGGCAAGAGTGTGAAGGCTGGAGTCCGAGGGCAGCAGAGGCTTATTTGGCTATGGTGAGGCAAGCTAAAATTTGTAAAACACAGGTAGAAGAGTGAGAGATCAGGTCGTGGGAAGTCTTATAGGTCTTTGTAGAAAGAGCAGTCATCCTTTTCAGTTAAAAAGAATTTAACCATCGGGGCATGGGGGTGGCACACGTACCTTTAATCCTAGCACTATGGGAAGGCAGAGGCAGGCGAGCTTTGTGAGTTCAAGCCACCTGTCGACAGAGGGGAGTTCCAGGACGCTGGAGCTACAGGGAGACCCTGGTTCGAAAAAGACAAGAAAAAAAAAAAAAAGAATGTAACCAACTGGCCTTTCAAGGATCCTACTGTGGCTAGATACAAAATACACCTTCTTTGGGGGTAGAGTTGGGCAGGAACAGAAGGAAGGGTATCAGATCTAGGGCTGTTGGCATAAAGACATCCAGCAATAATGTAGGCTGGATCAGAGTGGAATTGACGGCTGTGATGAGAGGTTATTGGTTTCTGTAATACAGAAAGTAGAGATGTATGGGGTTGGAGATATGGTTCAGCGGTTAAGAGACCAACTGCTCGTGGAGGGGACCAGGTTAGATTCCCAGTACCCACTGGCGGCTAAGAACTGACTTTAACTCCAGGTCCAGTGGATCTGACATCCCGTCTTCTGACCTCTGAGGCATGCACAACAACAGTGCACCAACCTACATGCAGACATATAACTCATACACATAAAAAAAAAAAAAAGATGGCCAGTGTGGTGCATATGCATTTTTATCCTAGCACTGGTAAGACAGAGGCGGCGGATCTTGTAGTTCAAGGCCAGCCTGGTTTACAGAAGTGAGTTCCAGGCAGCTGGGGCGACAGGGAAGACCTGTCTTGGAAAAGACCCAAAAAAAAAAAAAAAAAAAAATAGAGATGTAAAAGATACCAACATTTTTGTCCTTAGCAAGGAAACAGAGTAATGAATAATGTTAAGTAGATTTTGTGGGGGAGTTAGAAGACTATAAAATTAGACATCCAGGTGGAGAGTGACTTTGTATTGCAGAATTTTTTTGTTATCTCGACTACTCCAGGGGCTTAATATGTATTTTTTTTCTCCTAAACGGACCATCTTAATATTTTCATGCTACATTCTTTTTTTCTTTTCGAGACAAGGGGTTTCCCGTAGCCCCAGCGTGTCCTGGAACTCACTCTGTAGACCAGGCTGGCCTTAGAACTCACAGAGATCCCTGCTGCCTCTCTCCTCCTGAGGGCTAGGATTAAAGGTGTGTGCCATCAAACCCGGCTTTTTGTTTTTTTTTTTTTTCTTTTTTATTTATGTGTAGGAATGTATTGGCTGCATGCAGGTCTGTGCAACCGTGTCGTGCATGCCGCGGAAGGTCAGAAGAGGGTACGCGGATTCCCCTGGACTGGAGTTCCACTCCTGGAATTTGGAGTTACAGACGGTCTTAGGGCCGCCATGTGGGGGGGTGCGGGGATCGAACCGGGCCTCTGCAAGAGCGTCGGTGCTCTTAATCACTAGTCTATCTCTCCAGCCCTTTTTTGGTCTTTTTTTGAGACAAGTTCTCCCTTTTGGTCCCAGCTGGACTGGAGTTTGATATGTAGACAAGGCTGGATTTGAACTCATTGAGATCCACCGGCCTCTGCCGCCAGAGTGCCTGGGATTAAACGGGTGCACCATCACACCCCGAGCCCCCCCCCTTTTTTTAAGAGCTGGGGATGTATCCATAGCCTGGCCACGCTGGGGAAATGCTGTGACCCTGAGCAGTGTCTCTGCCTTCGTGCTCATTTTCTTCTTAGCCCTTTTGAACTAACCTACATTCACATTCCGAAATGTAGTTTGTGTTTGTTTTTGCTGAACTTGGGCCATACATTGGTCAGTTTTAAACCACAGAGAAAGTCATGTAGTCAAGAGTGGTGGTGTATGCCGTTAATCCCAGCTCCCGAAGGTAGAGGGAGGTGTATCTCGTGGAAATCTAGGCTACCCTTGTTTACATAGCTAGTTCCAGACCAGCGAGGTCTGCAGAGAGGCCCTGTCTCAAAAATATACCCCCATAACAAAGTCATAATCCATAACTGTAGCATATGTTTTTAAGTCTGCAGCTGTATTTAAGTTGAATACCTTCATCTGATTTATCTTTTTTTCCAAATTATCTTTAGAGACATCTTTGTTTTTTTTTTTTTATAATATTTTTTAATTTAATTTATTTATTTCTGTATGTTATCAATGTACGGTCGCATGCAGGCTGTGCACCCGTGTCGTGCAATGCCGCGGAGGTCGAAGAGGGGCTGGGATTCCCGGGAAAGCTGGAGTATCCTGGAATTGGAAGTTCAGACGGCTCTTGCGGCCGCCATTGGGGTGCTGGGGTCAAGCCCGGTCCTCTGCAAAAGCGCGTCGGTCGGCGCTCTTAATAACCGCTAGGCTCGCTCCAGCCCTAGAGACCTCTTAAAGAGAATTTAAGCCCCAGAAATACTAGTAAATGTGGCTTTGCCTGGCGATTTTTGAAATTACAGTGGGAAGGACCGGGATTTTGAATAGTTTACTAATAAGTCAGTAACACAGAGATTATCCCAGTTCTTTTGCTTCATTACTGATGGCTTAAAATAAGTGGGCCACCAACATGCTAAATGTAATTCTTTTTTTTTAATGTCACAGTATAAAGTATTAATGCAATATACTTTGGTCTGTAAGGCTTGGCCGAGTACTTCAGTAGTCCCAGCCACCTGGGGAGGCTTGAGGCAGGAAGTTCACAAAGTTCAAGGCTAGCCTGTGACAACTTAGAAACTCAGTAGACATTGTCTCAAAGTAAGAATAGAAAAGGGTTTGATAATAGACTTATTTGTATAAAGCAGTCTTTGATGGTGCTAAACTGTCCTTGGTTAATAGTCTCCTACTAATTGTTCTAATTTTTAAAAAACAGGAAAAGACTAGAGTGCCCAAAAATGTGAGTGTGGCATGCTTAGTCTCTAGGTTTAATCTCCAGTACTGTATTTTGTATCAAAAAGTATATGACACCTGAATTTAAAGTCTCCCCTTTATATTAAAGAACCATAAAATAAAGCTAATTTTGTTTTTTATATAATGTGTTGTGGTTTTGCTGCATGTGTGTAAAGGTGCACCATGGGTGGTGTCTTGAAAATGCGCAGGGTGGCCAGAAGAGGACATTAGAATCATTGGAACTGGAGTTTGCAGGTGGCTGTGGTCCAACGGTGTGGGTGCTGGAACCAAACCCAGGTCTTTTGCAAGAACAGCAGGTGCATTTAATTGCTGAGCCATCTCTCTAACCTTAAGCTAAATATTATTAAATGGATTTCAACACAAGACCTACCCTGAAATATATAAAAATCTGTCGATTAGTAGGTAATCATAAACTGAGCTTGGAAATCAGTGGGGCACTGTGTGCGCCTTTGTACTACTGTTTTTCTTTCACTAATTGCTTCTCACAAGGTGTTTGCAGGGTACCTAGGGTCTTTTTTGTTGTTTGTTTTGTTTCTTTTTTGTTTTGAGACAAGGTCTCCTGTAGTCCCCGGCTGGCCTGGAACTTTTTTTTTTTTTTTCTTTTTTTGTCTCACAGAGATCTGCTTGGTTCTGTCTCCCGAGTGCTGAATTAAAGGCGTGCCAAACCATGCCAGGCTGTCCTGGTACTTCTTAATTAAATATTTTTTTTTGCCATTCCATTTTTTTCCAGCAGTTAGATGTATTAAGCAATTAAAATTTCCATACGTATCAGATGTCTCTCAAGTAGTGTAAGCAAGGCCAAAGGCATCCTGGTACCTCTTAACTCCCTTGCCCTGCTTACAGTAATTGAGAGACATCTGATACATATTAAATTTAATTCATTTATTTTTTGTCTTGTTTTTTGAGACAGGGGCCGCCCTTTAAGACCCACCTGTCTGGAGCTTGATATGTAGACCAGGCTGGCCTTGAAATCACAGAGATCACCTGACTCTGGCCCCTGAGTGCTAGGATTAAAGGTGGGCATCACCACACGGCTTAACATTAGACATTTAATTGCTTAATACAATCTAACTGGCTGGAAAAAAATCTTACCTAATCACATGAAATAGTAATGTTTATCACCTTAATTAATCAAGAAAGAAACTAATTTTTTATTTTATATATTTTTTTTTTTTTTTTTTTTTTTTTTTTTTTTTTTTTTTTTTTGCACCCGTGTCGTGCTATGCGGCGGAGGTCAGAAGAGGGATCGGATTCCCCTGGAACTGGAGTTTAAGGTCGTCTCAGCCACTATGTGGGTGCTGGGGATAAACCTGGATCCTCTGCAAGCGCAGTCGGTGCTCTAACCGCTAAGCTATCTCTCAAGCCAGAACAAAAAAATGTTTTGTTATTGTAAACACAGGAACAGAAACAAATTTTTAAAAAAGGATAGTCATTGTACCATTCAAATTCAACTCTTTGAAACTGAAACCCACAGTAGATAAGGAAATGAGAGCTTCTAGATGTTTTAAATAGGTGGGGAAAATATAGATGAACCCTATATTTAGATATGTTTATAAAACTGTTATCACCAATCTTTGAAAAGTATAGAGATGTTTATATAGTGGATTATTATTTAACAGTTGGGAACTATACATCATACAACAACTTGAATATCCATCCGCAATATGCAAAAGATAATCTGTGCTTTAAATTACTATAGACTCCATCTAGAAAACACGCACTAATCTTGTAGTGGCAGAAAGCATATCAGTAGTGGGTTGGCTCTAGGGTAATGGGACAAGACACAAAAGGAAGGGATAGCCAGGATGCACTAGGAGACGTCAGGGAGTGATAGGTTTCACTGTGGTTACATGGGTGTACACATATGTTGAAACTTCCTCAAATTAAATACTATTAAAGATTGTGCAATGTGTTAGATGTTAATGTTATGCCTTAATCCGTGGTATTTACAAGTAGCTCAGACCCCCACAAGCCATCGGGAATCTTAAGTGCGTATTATAAAGTAAAAGAAACCAGTCTAAGAAAGCTACAACTTTATAATTCCAACTCTGAGACATTTTGGAAAAGGGAAAGCTTTAGAGAGTAAGAAGATCAGAAGCTGAATAGAGGGAAGAATGAATCAGCAGAGAGCACAGGTGTCTCAGGCAGCCAGATACCATGATGGCAGCTATGTGCCTATCTATGTGCAGCAGAGGACCTTAACGTACACTTGGATTTGGGATGAGAATGACTTGACAGTGTAGATTTGATAGTAACAAATGTACATGTGATGTAGGGTGTTTATAGATAGTGAGGTTGTGAATGTGTCGGGGCAGGGCCATATGGGACCTCTTCTTTCCATTTGATTTTTGCAGTGAACCTAAAACTGCTCTAAAAATATAAAGTATATTTTAAAGTATATTTGAAGTACAGAAAGTAGAATATTTCTTCCAGAAGCTTGGAGAACTGCATTTTGTTTGTGTTTGTGTTTGGAGACAGGATCTCCCAGTGTTGTTCAGACTGGCCTGGAATTTTGTTACCACACACCCCCCCCCCTCTGACTTCTGAATGCTGAGATGAAAGGTATGTACTACCATGCCTGACAAGAACAAGAATTGCCTAGTTTACATTTCAAAATTGAAGAATTTGGAGCAAAGCCTTGAGAAAATATACATGAAAACTGCTGACACTGATCTTTAGAAAAATAATAAGCCAGATTGGCAAGTGCTTCATATGTGTGATTAGAAAAGAAAGCACTTGATCACTAATCCCCAGAATCCATTTTTAAGAACAAATCATATTACTCTAACATCATGCTCACTTTGCCAAAGATTTAATGATATCAGTACAGTGTTTTTATAGCACCTCACAATATATAGAACACTCAAGGATTATTTCATTTAACCCTCAAAAAGTTCCCAAGAATTAGTTTGAGATGAAAGTCTCAACAGTAGCAGTCCTCCGAAGGCACGAAGAGGATTGTGGAAAGGACTTCCTGAGAAATGGGAATAAAGAGAGTGGAGGCCAAAGCAGGGCTTGAGGATTCTAAACAGTCGGATGAGTAGCAACATTAAATTATTTCTTTGTTTAAAATATAGAAAAGAGTATATATGAAGGCGGGATCTCTTTCAGTTTTCTTCAATTTGGAGGAGGTAGATGCTTGATTTCCTTTTCTGAGCCAAGTTGGATAGAATGAAAAAAATTGCATAAGTCTGAATCATGTCAACCAAAACATCATTCACTAAATATATCTTTTTTTTTTTTTTTTTTTTTTTTTGTCTTTTTGAGACAGGTTCTCTCTTTTATCCCAGCTGGCCTGGAGAGCTCTATGTAGACCAGGTTGGCAATTGAACTCACAGAGATTCCACTGCCTCTGCCTCCTAAGTGCTAGGATTAAAGCGTGTGCGCCACCAAGCCCAGCTTGTCAGCCTTCCTTCTTTTTTAAATTTATGTTGGTAGTGTGGTATGAATGTACTGTCTGCATGTAGGTTTTTGCAACCTGTGTCATGCAAATGCCCCGGAGGTCAGAAGAGGGTGTCCGAACTCCCTGGAACTGGAGGTTAAAGATGGTTTTTACTGCCATGTGGGTGCTGGGATTGAACACGGGTCCGCTGCAAGAGAGCATCGGCGCTCTTAACCACTAGGCCATCTCTCCAGCCCCAGTCTTTTAGATACTTCTAGCAACAAAGAGGGGGCAGTGGGTGCAGACTTCAGCAGGGGCAGGACTGGCCAAAGGCAAGGATCTTTTTCTCTCCCTTTTCCCCCTTCTTTCCTTCCTTCCCTTTCCTTCCCTTCCCTTCCCCTTCCTTCCCTTTCCTCCCTCCCTCTCTCTCTCCCTCCTTCCTTCCCTCCCTCCCTTTTTAGACAAATTCTTACTGGCTGGCCCGGAACTCACTATGTAGACTAGAGTGGCCTCATTCATAGAAATCCACCTGCCTCTGCCTCTCTACTGGAGGGATTAAAGGTGTTGACTAGTTTGTTTTTCTTTAAAGATGGAGAAATCAGAGATATTTGTGTGGATTGAGTGACAATGACGATGTAGAAAATTAAAGTTAGAAAAGACACTGTGGTGGTTTGAATGAGTGTCCCCCAAAGGCTGTAAGTATTCAGACACTTTTGTCTCCAGGGTGTGGTGGCACTGTTTTTGGAGGTCTTAGAAGGTTTGGCCGTGCTAGAGGAAGTATTTTATTGGGGGCAGGCTTAGTGAGTTTAACAGCCTCGTGGTCTCCAGTCGTTCTTCCTCTGCTTCCTGTGCTCATTGCGAGATGTGACCCGCAGCTTGCTGCTCCGTCTCCAGCCACCATGCGCACCCACCACTATGGACCTCTAATTTCCCTGGAACTGTCCAATTGTAAGCTCAAATAAACTCTTCCTTTTATAAGTTCCTTGGTCATGGTTTTTTATCACAACAACAGAAAAGTGACTAATACAGACACTAATCGATTAAACACAATCCAGAGGGCTAGGGGAGGGGCGAGATCATGAGCAGTGGTAAGAAGCGTGTTCAGAAGAAGAGCAGTGTGTAGGAAGAGAAGAGAGTTAGGTGGGATTGAGCTTGTAGGAGCTGTCTCAAGATCTCCTGTGACATCAAGGTGTCTACTGGGTTGGGTATGCTTGGGGAGTGCTTTCAAGCCAATGTGTTTGGGAAATATGAGCCCAGAAAGATAAGCTCTTGTGGTGCAGAGGAAAAAAAAACCTAACCAAGTGACTGGTGACCTAATTACTGAATGGTGATGAATATCCTCTCAAGACTTGAAAGCACAAATGTACAGAGGCCAATCAGAATAGTTAAGTAGTGTTTTCCACTAGCTACCTGATATGATAGACTGAATCTGGGTGAGGTTAGGAAGAAAAGGTATAATGGAGAATTGAAGAAGAGTAGTATAAAATCAAGGAATTGAGGGCAGCAGTGAGGTTAAGTGAAGGACTGAGCCATAGGATTCCTACTTGATCAGGAAGAAAAGCCAAGCCATTTGGAGCTGATACATGTGAAAAGTCAAGGGGGTAAAGAATCTTAGTAAAAAAGGATTACTGAGTAGGACTTATGGTAGTAATGGAGCACTAGAGCTGGAAAAATAAGCATATATGTATGGGAATCATATATTTAAGATTCTAGCATTGGGGCAGCTTTAAGTGATAAGGGACAAAGCATAGCTGATAATGATGAGTAGTCAGTCTTAGTAGTACTAATTCCATTAATAGTAACACCAATATTAGTCACTATAAATGCTTTCCTTAGGTTATCTTATATTTCACAACAATCCTATAAGGTACATATTAGGGATTTAACAGTATTTAACAGATGAGGAAACTGGGGCTAAACAGAGCTACGTAACTTTCTCCAAAATATACAACTAAGAAGTACCTGAGTCTGCTTACCTCTGCAGTCCTTGCGATCAGCTATTAAACTATGCTTGCTTTCTGCAAACCAGGAACCATTAAGAAAGAACACAAGGCTTATGCCTAGTGTGTTTGAATTACTTGTTCTTTTCATAATACCCAGAAGAGCAGCTGTTATATGGAGAGCATATGACATTGTTAATAATAAATGGTAATGACTCAAAGGTTGTTCAGTGGGTGACAACTATAAATATAACCTGAAAAGTGAAAAAGATGAAGGATCAAGTCAGCTTGGGAAAGCAGGTAAATACTGACTTGTCATAGTAGGACATGAAGACTCAGAAAGGATGGATGGTTAGGTATGGCAGTCATAATTTATTGGCTAAACATGGTATTTTGATAATGAAGAGGTTATCAGTAATAGTAATAGTTACTCTGGAATGACAGGCAGAAACCAGGACCAGACTGGGCAAATAGGAAAAGTATTTGGTTACACCTTTGTAGATAATAGAGGGGCTGCATTGGAGAGGGGTAGTAGATGTTGAGGGTGAGTGACCAAACCCCAAAGTAGATGGGCATGCATGTGGTATGCCAATTTAAGATCACTTTCTCTTTAATCCCAGCCTTCAGCAGGCAGAGGCACCTAGATCTCTGTGAGATTGAAGCCAACATGGTCTACACAGAAATTTCTAGGCAAGCTTGGGCTACAAAAAAATAATAAAATAAAAAAAAAAAAAATTATGATTTATTATTATTATTATGTATGATTTGGTCTTTTCGAACAGGTCCTTCCCTGTAGCCCCAGCTGTCCTGGAACTCACTCTGTACACCAGGCTGGCCTTGAACTCACAAAGATCCACGTGCCTCTGCCTCTGCTAGGATTAAAGTCGTGTGCCACCACACCTGGCAAGATTATTTTCTTTACGACTAATTTCCCTGAAATTTTTCTGGCTACATCTTATGTTAAGAGAAGCAGAAAAAAAAAAAAAAAAATTCTGGGGGCTGGAGAGATGGCCTAGCAGTTAAGAGCACCAACCGCTCTTACAGAGGACGGGGTTCGATCTCCAGCACCCACGTTGTGGCTAACAACTGTCCAAACAACTGTCCTTATGGATTCTCCAGTTCCAGGAGAAAACTCCAGTTCCAGGGGAATCGGACACAATCCCTCTTCTGACCTCCGCGGGCATTGCACGACACGGGTTGCACCAAACTTGCAAGCAGACAGGGCAATTCATACACATACGAAAGTAAAATAAAAATTTAAAAAAATTAAAAAAAAGTCTGGACTAATACCTGAATGAATATTTTGGAAGTCATTAAGCATATGTAGCTGAAACCTCAGAAGTGGCTGAGTTTCATAAGAGAAGAGCATGAAGCAAGTGAAACAAGGAGAGAAACCAGAGCCTTGCCAGCACGAGGAGCCGGCAGGGAGAGTCCAGCCGAGGATCAGATGGGGTAGTCAGAAGACAGAGAAGTCTGTGTCCACGTGCGTGTGATCTCACAAGTCAAAAGACAAGAGAGGGTTAAGGACTCAGTGACTCGGGCCTCATATGCTTTGTGTTCCTTGGAGAGGTCAAATCAGGTCAGGTTCAAATTGTGCCTATTGGACTGGATTTGGTAATTAGAAGGTTACTGTTGATCTTGACCCAAGTAGTTTTGGTAGAGGACAGTGGGCAAAAGCCAGGCTGCAGTGCACCCTGAGGAGGTGAAGTGAGAAGTGCTTTCATAATAGGCTACACTTGATTAATCTTGAAAGAGAAGGTGCCATTGGGATATTTCCTCTCTTTTAAATGTAAGCAGTAAAGAAACCAATGGAGAGGAGGGGTTTTTTATAAACTAGAATGGAAGTGGCTGGAGAGAATGGCCCTGTGGTGTTTTTTTGTTGTGAAAGCAACATAATCTCGTGCAAAGGACTCAAGTTGAATTCCCAGCACCCACAGTGTGTGGCTCACATCACCTGTAACTCCAGCTCCAGGTGATCCAATGCCCTCCCTCTTCTGGCCTCTGTGGGCACTGCATTCATGTGCACAGACACATAATTATAAATAAAACACATTTTTAGAAAACTAGGAGGGAACTAGGATGGTGTTAAGGCAGAAAATTCTGATATCGTTGCAAAGATAAGAGGGAGAGGTTTTGTTGTTTGGCTTTTTTGAGATAAGGTCTTCCTCTGTAACCCAACTAATCCAGGAACTTAGCTGTAGCTGTGCACCAGGTTAACCTCAAACTAAGAATCCTGCTTGCTGGCTTCTCTTGTGCTAGAGTTTGCTGCATCGGGAAGTGATTTTTTTTTTTAAAGATTAATTTTAATTAGTGTATGGGTCTTTTGTATGGAGATGTGGCACATGTGTATACATGTCCCCATGGAGCTGGAGTTAGAGTTGGTTGTGGGGCCACCATTTGTGTGGACATGTGCACAGGTATGTAGGTATCCATGCAGGCTAAACATGTCCCCATGGAGCTGGAGTTAGAGTTGGTTGTGGGGCCACCAATTGTCGGTGCTGGGATCCTGATGTGGGTCCTCTGTAAGAGGACACCAAGCACTTTTAACTCCTGAGCCATCTCTCCAGCTCATAGAAGATATGTTTTAAATAAAATAAGACAGACTTAATAAAATTAAGTTGTCAACACTACAATGGGTAGGAAATGTTTAATTTAAAGTATGGACTATGTTATTCTGTTTCTTTTGTACTAGTGTTTGGAATGTTTTGGATCTGAGCTACCCACAGATTGTTGTGGGCATAGTTTTGCTATTTCCTAGGTATTTCCCCCTCTTATAATTATGTATTTTTAAAAGGTAATTAATTGTGTTTTTGTACATTAAAATATGTTTAGTTAAGTATATTTAAATTTTTATAGCATTTGATTCTTGGTGGATTGCTGTTTAGTCTGTTTACTTAGCACAAACAATTAAATCTGTGTTTTTAAAAAGTCTTCTGAACTTTTAAAGAACAAAACAGTATTTTTTTTCCTTTTTCTTCTGTT
>VZQC01007669.1:607272-627772 GCA_009823505.1 Rhizomys pruinosus | reverse complement strand
CCACGACCCACCCAATCCCAGATCCATTGAATTCTCATAACTTGTCCTGCATCTTTTCTCTCAGTTTTTTCAGTTTTTAGCTATAAATGATAATCCTATGAGTAGTAAGCATCCTCGTGCAAAACCAATCTGCAGGCTGTTGTGCCCAAACCCACCACAACCACTTGCCCACCATCCAGCTGGGGGTGACGGGTTGGTTTGTCAATCAAGTTGATCAAATGACGTGATCACAGACTACATTGCTGTAGTTTGACCATCACCCCAATCGCAAGCCTGTTACATTCTACCACAGCCCCCTCTTCCAGCAGATTGTTAACCCTAGGCCTTAGAAAAGGACACAGAGTGCATGAGATAAGCAAAAGCTCCACATCTCTCTGGAAGACTGTTGTCTATGGACTTGTGTCAATTCGGATGTTTTCCTCCATGGTCTGCAGTTTGTCCAGGAATAAACCTTTCAATCCTACTAATGACACAAGTGCTGTTCCTAGGAACCCATGTGAAGCAAGACCGACAATGCAATAAACTCTCAGATAGTAGGGGATCTGACACTATCTAAAGCCTCTAAATAGGTATTTTAACACAGCGTACCTGTGCTCACTCAATAGCGATCATACCCAACATGACATCTTCACAAACACATGGACACAATACGGATTGATACAAAATGTTGGCATAGACAAGCCAAATATGTTTAGAATATATTGATAAAATTAAAAATCATTCATATGCAGATTGAGGTTGAGCATCCATGGTCCCTTTTGGACCCTGGGCGCTCCTCAGCCATGAATTAGAGCATTGGATAAGTTTACTTTATGCTTACCTCAGTACCACTAGTGAATTCTATATATGACACGTGTCTGCGTCTTTACTACATACATTGTTGTGGTTTCATTCTGAAATTTTCTTTCTTGGTACTTGCTCAAGTTCCTTGATGTGTTTTGAGAATGAACTTGTAGTACGCGCTATGTAAGTGTGTGCACCTGTTGTTCAATGCAAGTGCCTCGTTGTGGCATCAGCCGAGGTCAGATGGGTTAATATCTCCAAGGAGTAAGCCAATAGGCAATATAGGGATTTGTGGATGGATATACTTATGCCCACGCGATGGCTTTGCTGAACTGGGAGTTTTACTGCAAGACCAAGTTTACTCAGCAATTCCTATCCGTGGGTCAGGGTCTGGTGAGAGGTGTAGGCTGTGGGTGCTGGAGATCGAACTTGGGTCCTCTACAAGAAGCAGTCGGAGCTCTTGTAGACGGAGTCTTGCTTGACTCAAGGAGACCCGTATTTGCTTTATTGTTTGGTGGGCCGTTTTAGGCCATCTCCTCCAGCACCTCGATGTCTTGGACGACTCTCTCCTTTTTTATTCTTGAGCATATGCGTTTCCAGAAAGCTCATTACTAGGTATCTATACTATAATTGCGAATTCAGCTGTGAACTTTCATACATATGTTATAGTACTCTACCATATACATCTACACCTCCCATTAGTTGAGCGTCAGTAGTCTTGGCACTAGATAGATGGAGGTACTTTTTAGATCTATTTGGCCAACTCTTCACCCTACCCTCTGCGGATGTTGCCTTTTGTATTGTCAGAGGCCCTCAGACTTAGAGGGCAACGGAGAGTCCTTTTCGATAATAGTTTTTATCCTGTAATTGAAGTGTCTATAGAGGCCGCGGCTTGTCATCATGCTTTTTAGTGACTCGTGAATTGTACATTCCCACTTCAACGCATTGTGTAGTTTTAAGCTCCATTAAGGCAATCCCTCTGCTGTGCGTGGCAAGGTATATGCAAGTAGTTTCCAAATGTGCGAGAGATACATAAGGTCCTCCTCATGTTATTTCTTAATATTAAAACGGCTATATCCATGTGATAGTTTATTACCGTCCCCAGTATACCTTATTCAGTCTACACCCTCAGTAGCACCACACTGTAATTGATTTTTTTGGCCCTACTCTTCAGTCTCGACTGTGCCTCCTTCCGAATTGGTCTCTCCTGATATGGTTCACTAGCTAGTGGTCATACTCCATCGGAAATGCAAGACACCTCACATCCTCTCATGATTTTGATAGTAAGACATATGAAGTCGTTTATAGCGTACAATATCTTTGAGATTCCTCTCGTTGCACTATGCGAAACGCCCTCTCTCAATTATATTGCTCCTTTGAGTGCCATGAGTATAGAATAAGAACTATTGTGCTAATATAGTACACGAGATACTCCATCATTCAGTATGATTAAAAATGACTCGAGTTTTCTTACGCGAATGTCATACTATGCAGTATCTAAATAAAATGTCTCCTAGTCAATCTTGAAATGCCGTCCGTATCTCCTATAATTTCTTATACCTGACTTCTCGCTTGCCTTTTACAATGTGCTAACAAAGTTCTGATATCCCCTATCTTTGATCTTTCACCATTAACTATCACAGAAAAAAGCCGCCATAATTCACCTAATAAGTTAGAAGTATGGTTTGGCCCCTATGTCCTTCTATATACTCCAAGCATGTACCTGACGCGACACAAGACATTTGTAAAATATACAGCGTAAATGATAGCCTCCTTAATCATATAAAGTAGATACTCCTTGTCTTAATTGGTACAATAGCTCTTCAAAGGTGAACATGGCACATCCTTGTTAAAAATCTAGCTTCTGGACCAAATGAACATCCTCCCTACAGAAAATAAACATGGTATAGCTTTCATTTTTAAATGCGAAGAAGACAATACATGTTAGTCATTAATATAATCTACTGATTCTTTCGTTTGAGCTATTGAACTTTTTCTTACTCTCTACCCGAGCCTAAGCTGATGGAATAGGTACCAATAGTTGGATTTCTTGTTATACTCTAATGATACCTTTCGAAGAACGTAGACAACGAGCGGATGGTGAGCCTCACTGGCCCCACTAACCATAAGGTCGTGAGCCCCCTACAGCGAGTAAGAAGTCGCCTCTTGATTCTCTCAACCCGTGTTTTAGCAGCCGACACCACGTCTGTGGCTTATTTTCAGGGAGATGCCATGGGACTTTTTGATCTGAATTTTCGCTCTCCACTATCGCTCCATCCTTTCCCAGGGAACTGAGGCTCAGATGCTTGATCGATCCCTTACAGCTATTTGGAGTATCACACTAAGGGTGAACCTCCTTCGGAGGCGTGGCCTGGTGTGCCCAATAGTTTGGTGTAGTCAGTGGCTATATATCTTGGAAATGTTTAACACCCACCTGTCGGGCTAATGGATAGGGAAGTGTAGAGTTGGTCTCTTGCATTTTTCCTCTTCGGTACAGTTTAAGTCCATTCGTGTCACAAATTTGTTAAATCTTCACATGTCATAGATACTAAGTTGAAGTGGACACTTTTACCCCATATACAATCCCTCGTTTTGCAGGCAAAGGCCTAATAAACCCTCTAGTCCTTTCCCTAAACGTGGAGAATTGGGGAGGGCAACAGGAAGAAAGTCTCTCATATTCAAAACCTTGTTTGTGGCAACTTTAGGCAAACACCACTAACTCTCTCTCCAAGGTTATCGTCTCCTTAGTCCCATTTCTCACTCACCATTTCTGGTTCTGCCTACCCAGTTCATAACTGAGTCCCCGTATAGTGCTCATTGTACCTTCTCTTACGCTTCTCTCTAGAGATTTGATGCTCACCAAGATCACTTAACTTTTTGCAGAGGATAGGGGGATGCTAAGTGTGTTGTTGGTTTGGTTTATGTCCTCTCTCTTGGGATTAAATCTGTCTGTGCGTCTTGGTTTGGTATGCAGTGGTGGTCATACGTGTGGCTTCTTGTTGCTCGTGTGTGTTTGTGTGATGTGGTGTGTGTGGTGTGGTGTTTGTGTGTGACTTGTGGTTTTGATAACCGGTGTTTCTTCGATGAGTGCTGATGTGTATAGTGTGTGTTTGTGTGTGTGTGTGTTATGATTTGATCTAATATCATTGCTGAAAGCAGCCATATTGGAAGCTGTGAATTAGCCATGTGTGTGTGTGTGATGAGAGAGAGAGAACATGTTCTGAGAGTTACTCCAGAGGCTAACCGGCGTATGAATATGTGTACTTGTTCAGTTGGTTACCTGCCCAATACTTTAGAGTTGCAGCTCTCAAGCCTGGGAAGCGTTCGCTTACATAAATAAGGAAAAAGTATAAACACAGATAATAAGCGAAAAGAGAGGAAAACTCGTTTTGAAGAGTGGATCCCTTTTGCCAAAAACTCCACCTCTCAAAAATAAAAATATATATGGAGAAGACAGAAGAGGCCAAGAGTCGAACGAATTGAGCGTAACGTGAGCTGAGCAAGAGAGGCCCTAGCCGAGGGGGCTACATAGTGAAACACTGTCCTCAAACCAAAAACGGGAAACAAGTCGTCAACCAATAAAAAGTCATAGGAATGCGAGCCCATACGTGTTAAAGATCCCTGAGAAGGGCAATAAGTGCAAGCCTGATAATGTAAGTCAGTGGCCACCTAGGGTTCTTTCTCTCCAGCTGTGATAGTCTAGATACATGGTCTTAAAAACGTTTTTTTATGTCCTGGGTAGCAAGATCGAGTTAGAGGCATGCCTTTAATTCCTAGCACTTGGGAGGCAGAATGGTGGGCAGGGAGCTAGGAACCCAGGTACTTAGTGGTGTAGTTCAAAATGGGCCGAATGCCCACTGCCTTGGCCTCGAGTGGTTATTTCGGCCAGAACCATAAGCTGTGCAGTCAGAGACGCACTCATCACGTAGAAAGGGACTCTTCCCTCATTGATACTTGATAGCTAAACAGGCTACGCTGATAAATACTTTTCATTATATCTAACAAGTCTCACAAAATATAAGAGGATTATTAAAGAAGTTTAAATAGTGTTGGTTCTAGGGACGAAATAGGTGCCAAAACTCAGGATAAAAGTTTTTTACTTCGACCATAGTTCAAAATTCATACTTGTTAGGTGCCCTTGCAGTGATTTAAGAAGAAAAATGCGCATTAGCAAAGCTCAGACATCACATCCCCTTTTTCCCATAATTGTTTATTGTATTTATCTCTTTAAGATTATACTATCTTGACCCTTTCATGACTTATCTTGTGATTGTATGTGTTGATCGATATGGGGCCTCAGCTGATCGTGCATGTAGGTTGTCGTACTGTTACTCTCCAGATATTAGTGCATATTGCTCAATGGCCCACGACTTGCGAGTGGGGTCAATGGTATAAACAGAGTGGAGCTGTTATCATGTTCCCCTGGAACTGTAGTTAAAGGACGTTCTTCAGCTTGCCCATGGGTGGAGGTGCTGGGGATTGAACCGGGTCCTCTGCAAGAGCAGTCGGAGCTCTAAAAGGCTAGGCGAATCTTCTAGCCCCCCCACTCCCCCATTTTAGAAAGCCGTGTTAGCTACTTTTCTGCTCTTATCTCTCGGCTGGTCTTTAAGGCTAGTAAGAAATGGCTCAGGCAGGAGAGCGCCTGTGTGGTGCATGTGCCCTTTAAATCCTAGGTCACTTGGAGGCAGAGTGCCAGAGGCAGGTTTTGTGACGCGTTCAGGCATAGGCGGCCTTGGTCCGCCGAGAGTGAAATTCACAGGGACTCTAGCTTAGGGTGCAATACAAGCGCGCAGACCCGATGTGGCTCCCTGATCGAGAATGATCACATGAAATAAAAAAAAATCGTGTCCTCAGCAAGTTTAATACGGAGCAATTGTGGAGTGCATAACATTTACCCAATGTGAGTATCCGAAAGGTTATTATGTGTGTCCTTCTCTCCCCTCTTCCCTGCTCCCATTTTTTTTCCATCTGCTTGTATGTCTGTGGACCAAGCATTCACTACATTCACATATGTTTTAATTAATCCTAGGTGTCTCCCCAGATTACCAGAGGGGTCAAACGCCATTCTCTGGCTTACTGTGTTTGTCCTGCATGTATATTCCATACACTCTATCCGGGAGTGTACACTGCAACTAATCGCTTCTGATCAGCCTATAGTGATATTGAAAATATCCTCTCTTTATACCAAAGTTTCTGCAGCTCCATGCCAAAAACTAGTTATATTACCATTACTTTTCGACCTTCACTTAAGGACCATATATAGCGTCTAATGTCGTCGCCGAGAAAAAAAAAAAAAATTAAAAGGAAAGATAAAAATCTACACAAGGTTCCTGAAGGGAATTCAACAGATACTGTGGTACTCAAACCTACAAATTCACAGGCTGTGCCTTACTCTTTAAGAATAGTGTTGATAATTTTGGCAAGTCTATATATGAGTCTTAATATTGAACTTAATATTATTAGATAATTCTGGTGAATCTATTTTGCACGAATTTCTTTTAATATAGCTGGTAGTATTTTAATATATACACCCAAAACTTATATGTCACGTGTGGTTCTCAATCATAATTTTGGACTGGAATTTTTCTCTTTATTCTCTCTCCTGCGTAGTATGAGTTTTTCTATCTCTTTACTGGTAACACTAAGGGTACATGGTTCAGTGATTATGCATGAGTGGAGAAATGTTTTGGTGTGTATACTTCTTAGATCATGTAGACTCATTCTATCTATATATTAAGTTCCATTTAAAGGAAATATTCCAATCCTATGTGTGTGTGTAGTCTACCGCGACAACCTATGCATTCTGTCCTCTCTTCTAGACAGCCAATATGCGCCTCGAATGGAATCCGGTCTGTTAATTGAGCAATTTTCTTGAATGTTTCCGTTACACTGTATGAGAGTGAGTGTGTTAATATTACACAACTGTTGCACTATGTGGCATATATCACTCTGTAAAATATATTTGTTTTTAAAAGATACAATCTCTTCCTGTGTATATTTATTATAAGAAGATAATGGATGCTAAGTATCACGTACGACTTAGCTGTACACTCAAATACACAGGATTGTATTGTATCCTTCAAGAGTATATAGAAAAGAAGAGAAAGGGAGATAACTATATTGACAGAACTCAAAAAAAAATAACTAAAAATAGTGATAAATAAGTAGTGTATTTCTTCAGTTGACTCAGGCAAAATAGGCCCATATTACACATGAGTTTAATTCTGGTGGCACAAATAACTGCTATACTAAGTGGAGTGTCAGTTGAGAAATACCAGCAAATCCAATTCTATATATAATAGTATTGATACAGGATCATAGATAGAGAGTTTGTAGGTTTCCAATACTATGTACCACAGCCACACACAATTCAAGAATTAATTTGAATCTAATGTGGCTAGTCCCTAGACCCAACAAGAGAAATTTCCAAGATAGATAATTGAACCATAGATAGTTTCTAAAACCTAACAGGGAGAGTACTAGTGGTCAAAACAGAGCGTTTTGAGATAGGCTGCGTCGAAGAGACTTCCACCTAAGAGCAAGTACCACTGTAGTATTGGGAATTCATGCTTGCATCCTGATCCACTCATGGGTTGTTAGAAGAATTAATGGCAAGCAGTCCTCCTTATGATTGACGCAAGAAAAAAGTTTAATATCATTTGGATCATCTTTAGGAGTTAGGTATACAAAGAGCACTTATACTTGCTACAGCCAGAGTCTGGAAAAATGCAAGAACTCATGCCCCCCAAAGTGGTCTACTGCCACAGAGTAGAAGACCTAGAGAGAAACCAGCTACAACATCGTACAATAAGATCTCTGCGACCAATGGGCCAATCTGGTGGAGCCCTGCAGGAGAACTTCTCCAGTCACATATTGGTTTAGTGAAAGGAGACTTCCTGTTATCTAGTGGGATATTGACACAGGAATAAGCTCCCGCGCGAAAGAGCTCTGTCCTTCAAAAGGTGATGCAAAGCGCTGGGGAGCTAAGGACAGTGGTGAAGCTAGTGAAGCACCAATCGGTCTTGTGGGTGACATAGAACAAGGACGCCTCTGCCCGCGAGCGAGATAAGAATACTAATCCGGTTGTACTAGTGAGAGGCGAGGACTTGAGAGGACGAGAGATGGACAGAGACAGACAGAGGCAAACAGATGCAGACAGACAGGCAAGTGAAGTAAGAGTGCAGAGGAGGGAAGAGAGGATGGAAGAGAGGAGGATATAGGTGAGGAGAGAGTAAACATACTCGAGAGAGAGAGAGAGAGAGAGGAGCAAGATTGATGGAGAGGACGAAAATGGGAGTGAGGGGAAGTTGGGAAGCCCTTCTTAAAGAGCCCCTGACAAGGCAAGAATTTTACCAACCTACCTGTGACTACTCCATTTGATAAGGCAGCCATTAGCCTGACCTATCCCCGCAATGTAGAAAAATACTCCCTAAACTTGATGAATCTCACGTTACATAATGTTAGATTATAAGTGCATCCGGTGACATTGAATAACCCTAATGTGTACTCGGTGATGCGCGATCGCTTATAGAAAGATGCCAACTCCTGGGCTGGAGAGATGGGTGTCCTTCCCTAGTCTCGCGCTTAAACTCGCCGAAATGCCACCCAGCCCGCTCTTTAGCTCGAGTGCTAACGACGCTATACTGATCCCCGCATCCACGGTGGTGTTGCTCAGCACCCGCAGTCTTGTCGACGACTCTCATGTTCTCTCCAGGTGCTCTGATCACGCCTTCTTCTCCTGGACACATGCCCATAGGCTCTTTCTGTGTCATGTTGTTCTTGTCGCGGCACGTGTGGTGTGCACTGATAACTGTCATAGTGCCATAGAGTTCTCACTGTACCAGTCTCCTCTTTAACTCCACAACAATAGCGAAATAAAATTAATTAATTTGAAAAAAAAATAAAAGATGCCCAAACTCCAAACTTCTTTTTACCTTCCTTGTACTCAAGCTCTCGAATTATTACCCACTCTATGGCAGGTGATGGTAAGACTCTCGAGGGTCTAAAGCCTAAATTTTTGAATAACTACAACATAAAAATTAATATATTGTATTGTACTTCTTAATTTCTGAATCTAGCTGTCTTTGCAAAGTAAAATAATTATCTATAGTATTTTTCATTTCCATTGAACGATATCCAGATACAACATTGATGATTGGAGGATGTCCTCCAAGTGTTTTATTGCTCCGTTTGTTTTCTAAGGCGGGAAGAATCTTTGTTGGTCCTTCCATAGGTATAAAACTCTGGAAAGATAACGACGGAATAGACGATGGTCTGTCACACAAGAAAAATAACATAAAGTGTTTAACCAGCAAAGAATGAGTGAAATAAACCAGGAACATTACATTTCCAGAAAATAAAAGAGATTAGGTAACATAGATTTAACGTAACAAAGAATAATTGAATAAAAAGTGCCAGGCATAACATTCTAGAAACTCATAAGTATTATTATTGTATATCATTACAATGCTATGTATTGTTATATATTAATAGGATAGTATAATTTGATAAAAACCAATAAATAGCCGTGGCCTTCGTGTGGTCTCCAACACCCTTTATCTAGCACTCAGGAGGCAGAGGCAGGGCGGATCTTTGTTGAGTTCAAGGCCGCCTTGTCTACGGACTTTGGTTCCAGGTCGCTGGGGGGCTACAGGATAACCCGTCCTCTGCCGAAAAAGAATAAAACCAAAAAGACAAAAAATAAAAGAAAATACTTAGAACCATCAAAAACAGAGATACCAATAAAATAAAATTAAAAATAAAATGACAAAACATAATAAAAAAAATTGAAAAAATGAATAAAAACAAAATATAGAAAACAAAAAAAAAAAAAAAAAATAAAACAACAAAACAAAAAAAAATAAAGAAATAAAAAAAAATAAAATCATCATAAAAAAAAAAAATATAACTATCAAAAATAAAAAAAACAAAAAAAAAATAAAAAAAAAATTTGCTAGGCAGATTTATCGACATAAAGAAAGGATGTACAAACGGGGAATGAAGAAAAGCAAGAAAGACCCTTGGCAGGATGTGGGAAAATTGGAAGTCCTGTATGAGACCATCACTTGTAGAGTATTTTGTGTATATATGTGCACATGTGCTTTTCGGTGGCCTATGTGCTATTTGTGTGTTTTGTGTGTGTGTGTGATGTGTGGCGTTGTGTGTGTTTCCAGTACTAATTTCTATTTTTAACAGAATAGTGGTACCAATACCATTCACCATTCAAAGGAAGCCAGGCTCTTCACAAAAATTGCTCTCTCCACAGTGCAGTCAAAATAGGGAGAAGATGAGCCTCAGCGTTCTGCACTAGAAAGAGGTGCTGATAATACAGAATTCCTAAATCTGGGACCTGTGATCCCACAGAAGCCGCTTTGCTTTGAAGGAGTTCCCAGTGATGACATTTGAACAATCGTGCACAGAAGTCTTAAGTATAGCAATGAATTGTAAATCATTGGGAAAATAACCCATAATTCCTAATTCTATACCAATCACAGATGAACAAGTGGGAGAAAAGGAAGTACCGCTTAGAGTGGAATGTCAAGCATCAAGCATGTTAAGTGCTATAGTTGGGAAATAGCCACTGTGCAGGCATCATGGGAGTTCATCAGGCAGAAACCATCAACAGGTGAGAAACTGATTGTTTCTGTGAGCCAATGATAATTATTTGGAAGAAGAAAAGCATATTAGATAGTGGAGAAATTAATACTTTCTAGATAATCAATATTAGGATCATCCACTGAGGACACAGTTTCAGCTACTTGGCGTTTTGACTAAGAATATCTAGTTATTGGAAAACATTAATAAAACAGACCCCAAATGAAGAAAGTTCTACTTTAAAAATATGGTAGGAAGTAAATTTTTCAGAGGTTCCAGTGTCATAAATAAGAAAAGTTAGGGAAATAATTCAGGTTAAAGAAGGCAAAAAGAGTTCTAAGTAATATAAACTCAGAAGGTAGAAAATTTCCCTGCATCTGCACAGCCCCTTAGATTTGATCCTGGTACACAGAAACAAAGCAAAAGTAGCTTAAAGGAAGCATGTGATATTGAACCCTAGAGCTGTGCTCTCATGGAAAAAAGAAGCAACTATGTCAACTGACAACACTGAGGCACAAGTTATAGATTAGATATAATAGTTTATCAAATTTATAAGAGCTAATAACTGTACTGTAGTGAGATAGTATCCTATTCTAATAATACATACAGATGTTCCACCTTGTAGCCTGAGGCCCAACCGGCTCTTGCCCCCTCCAGGCAGAAGCTATAAAATGTGACGGCACAATAACTATATCGTCCCCTCATATAAAAACCTGTGATGCTCTTATCAGACACTAATTTAAAGATATTTTGTTCTGTTAGGTTTTTTCCGATGTTCGCTCACGTCAATTGTATGACTCCCAATGTCACAGCTTTCTGTGGGATTGTACAATGTTTCCAAAGTAATGAACAATAGGTATCTCTACTTGTCTCTCCTACATTCCCCCAAAAGTTAATCTGAAGGATAATGAGTGCGCTTTGTCGATACCTGTAACTGGATATGTTTGTGGTGTGTGTGTGGTGTGTGTGTGTATATCCAGGAGTTGAGGTGCAGTCTTTTCTGTTGTATTGCTCTGTGTTTACTGACGTGTCAAATTGTGCGTCGTGTTGCTGTCTGCTCTTGGATTGCGTGGTAGATGATACATACATACATATTATTATACTAATTCTACACATTTCTCCTATGCCGTGTCTGATTTCGCTGTGGCGTTTCTAAGGATCTCTCTCTCTCTCTTTATCTCCTTTTGGGGGGAAGGGAAAGGGAAATGTGCCTGAACTGAATTGGAAAATAATGTATGAATTGCACAAAGCATCAATAAAAAAAATAAAAAATAAATTAAAAAAAGAAAATTGAAATGACTCAAAAGACTAACAGAAATTTTACAGAGATGAAATTAATTCTTGTAAACCAAACAGAAATCCTTGAGCTAAAAAAAATACACTGAGAAAAACTAAGAACATGACAAAGGCATTAGTTGTAGAACACATCAAATAAAAGAAACTAATGACCTTGAACATATATTTAAAAATACACCACTGGAGCTGAGCATGATGGCACATGCTTGTATTTCTAGCATTCAGGAGACTGAGATGAGAGGACTGTTTGATGCCAGCCTGGGCTGCGTGGTGAGAAAAGGAAGGAGGAAGGAAGGGGGAGGGAGGGAGGGAGGGAGAGGAGGAAGGAAGAAGGGAGGGAGAAGATAGTTGGAAGTGAAATAATATGATGAAGAGGAATGAAGACAGTTCATGGAAATTCGGGGGTAGTATTAAGAGTAAATACAGGGCTGGAGTGATGGCTCAGTGGCTAAGAGCTCCTGCTGCTCTTCCAGGGTACCCAAACTCAGTTCCCAGCACCACATAGCAGCTCACAACCAACTGTAGCTCCAGTTCCATAGTGTCCAATGCCCTCTCTGACCTCTGTAGGTGCCAGATTTATATGTGGTATATACCCAAGCAAACACTCACACATAAAATAAAATTGAAAGAAAGGAAGGAAGGAAGGAAGGAAGGAAGGAAGGAAGGAAAAAGACTAAATCAGCTATGCCTACTAGCCTACTAATGCATGCTTACAATCCCAGCACTTGGGAGGCTGAGGTAGGGAGATTACATATTCAAAGTTAGCTTGCAATGCACAGTGAGTCTGAGGCATCCTGGGAGGGCTTAAACATAGCAAGATCCTTTCTCAAAAGATGGAAGGGAAGACACAGAATATTTAGGTTACTGAGGTCTAAGAGGGATTTAAGAGTGTCAAAAGGATCAAAAACTCAAAGAAATAAAATTTCCTCAAAACATAAAACTCCCCAAACCTAAAGAAGGAGACAAAAGTCCAGGTACAGGGAGGTCAAAGGTCTCTAGTCAGATTTAAGTCAACTAAGAGTACCACAAGACATTATAATTAAACTTTCAAAGGAAGTGTAGTCTCAAAGCAGTGAGGGAAAAGAAGCATATTCCATGAGGGTGTTCCAAATTGCCTAGTTAGAAAACTCAGCAGAAATCTTACAGATCAGAAGAGAGCGCCCAGAGGTTTAGAACACTGAAATAATGCTGACAACTAAGAATGCTATAGCATCAATACTAGGCTTTAGAAATGCAGGGGATGGTGCAGTCTTTTAAAATCCTGAGCAACAAGTGAGAGTATGCATAAATGTACACCAGATCTGTCTTGCAACAAATGCTAAGCGATGTCTTTAAACTGAAATAACTGATAATGAGTAAAAGAAAACACGGTGTGGATAAAAGTCACTGGTAAGAATGACTACACAACCAGGCATGATGGCTCATGCCTATGATTGCAGCACCCAGCAGGTTGAGGCAGGGGGATCACCCACAAGTGTGAGGTCAGTCTGGGCTACAGAATAAGTTCCAGCCCAGCCTGAATTTCAGAATACATTGTCTCACAAAAAAAAAAAATTGGCTGTATGGGTAAATTCAAAATGCTATACTATTTTTACCTTGTATATAAACCACTCATATATTTAGTATGGAGTCTAAAAATACACAATAATTTAAATGCATTAATATGTTCAGAGAACCCAATACAAAAAAAATGTAAAACAGCACATAATAACTCCATGTGAGGGGAGGAGTGTTAAGTGCAAAGTTTGGTGTTTTGTTTTTTGTTTTTGTTTTTGTCTTTTGGGACAGGGTCTCCCTTTAGCCCCAGATGGCCCATAGACCAGGTTTGCCTTGAACTCACAGAGATCCACCTGCCTCTGCCTCCCAAGTGCTGGAATTAAAGGCATGTGCTACCATGCCCAACAAGTGGAAAGTTTTTTGTTTGTTTGTTCATCTGCTTGTTTTCAAAGCCATTTTTTATTGAAGCTTTGTGCATTTCACACATTTCCCAATCAAGTCTAGGCCCACTCCCCCTTTCTTGTCCCCCACCCCACCAGAGCTCATGCATTCTGCCATGCATGTTTTTCATAAGTGCAAAGTTTTAAAAATTAGTATATTTTATCTTCTTGCTCCTTATCTTTATGATCCTGTTATTTTTCTATCTCTAAAAAGTAGCTTCTTATAATTAAAATATATTTTGTAAGCTTTATGATAACCACAAATAAAAACTCAAAAATAATAAGGAATCAAAATAGGATAGAAAATTAACACCTGAAAATCAGTAGGCTTCTTGTGCACTGCCAACAAACACACTGAGAAAGAAATCAGGGAAACAATCCTACTCAAGATACCCTAAAAAAACATAAAATATTTTAGAATAAATGTAACCAAGAATGTGAAAAATCTGTATAAAGCAATTTCAAGACACTGAAGAACTTGAAGATCTGAGGAAGATACCAGACCAGAAGACAGAAAGATCTCCCAAGGTCGTGGATCAGTAGAATTAAACAGAATACTTCACAGAAATTTAAAAAATAATCTCAAATTGCCTATGGAAAAACAAAAAATTCAGGACAGCCAAAATAATCCTGAATAATAAAAGCCATGCCAGAGGCATTACCATACCTGATCTCAAATTATACCACAAAGCTACAGTGATAAAAACATCATGGTACTGGCATAAAAACAGACGTATTGATCAATTGAATAAAACTGAGGACCCAGATTTAAGTTCACGGATTTACAGCCATCTGACTTTTGACAAAAAGGCCAAAAATAGACACTGGATAAAAGACATCATGTTCAACAAATGGTACTAGTCAAAGTGGATAGGTACATGTAGAAAAATGAAACTAGATCCCTGTCTCTCACCATGCACAAAACTAAATTCAAAGTAGATCAGAAACCTCAACATATGACCTGATGCCCTGACTCTGATAGAAGAAATAAGGAATATAGTGGAACTTAAAGGCGCAGGAGTTTCTGAACAGGACTCCTACAGCACAGGATCCAAGTTTAATAAGTGACAAATGGGATCTCATGAAACTAAAAAGCTTCTGTATGGCAAAAGTCACCGTCATTCAAGTGAAGAGAGACCCTACAGAATGTAATATAGTTATAAAAACACTTTACCAGCTGTATCTAGATTATAAAAAGAATTCAAAATCTAAACATCAAAACCACAAACAACACAATAAAAACTGAGGTAATAGGGCTGGAGAGATGGTTTGGCAGTTAAGAGCATTGGCTTCTCATGCAGAGACCCAGCTTCAATTCCCAACACCCACCTGTTGGCTAACAACTATCTATAACTCTAGTACCAGGGGATCCAACACCATATTCTGACCTCTATGAGCATTGCATGATATGGGTTCACCTACCAAATGCAGGCAATACACTTATACACATATAATAAAAATAATAATAAATAAATAATAAAATTAAAATAGTTTCAAAAAATAAAAATTTGGGGCAAGGAACTAGCAAATGGTTGAGAAACATTTTTTCAAATGCTCAATAGCTTCAGCCATCAGAGAATTGCAAATTAAAAACTATTTTGAAAGTTTGTCTTAGCCAACTCAGAATGGCCAGGATCCAAAAAACAAAAGACAAATGTCACTTGAGGATGTGGGAAAGGGGGAACTCTTATTCACTTCTGGTGGGAGTAATCACTATGGAAATCAGTGTGGAGATTAATAAAAAAGCTAGAAATAGATCCACCACATGATCCAGCCATACCATCCTTGGGAATATACCAAAAGGACTCTATCAGACTACAGAGATACTTGTTCATCCATGTTCATTGCTGCTTTATTCTCAGTGGCCAGGGAGCAGAAACAACCTAGATGTCCATCAGGCAACAAATGAATAATGAAAGTATGGTGCATTTACACAATGGAATAGTATTCATCTGTTAAGAAAAACAAAATTATTAAATTCACATGTAAATGTACAGAACTGGAAACAATCATCCTGGGTGAGATAACCCAGGTCTAGAAAGAAAAACAGTCACACATTCTCTCTCAGAAATGGATACAAGCTTTGAATCCTTAGATATGTGTGTTTGGAAAATCCATAGAGGTCAGAATACTAGTAAATGGCCATGGGGAGAGGATTTATGGGAGGGGAGCTAGAACACAGTGATACAAATGGGAAAAAAGGAATAATGGAGTAGGAAGGGCCACATGGGATGGGAAATGGGAGGGCAAGGAAGAGGAGGGAGCATGGGGAGGGAAAGTCATATGGAAGCTTACCACCATAGAAGCTTCTTAAAGCATATGCATATACAATAGAAAAGTGATTAAATGAATTACCCTATAACAGGGGAACACTGCCCTACCAGTCAGCACAGCCTAGAAAAGAAAAAGCCCATTGCTAGGAATGGACTCCCTCTTTAGAAGCTGTTGACCAGGATTCACATAGAACCTCAAAAAAATACTGCCCCTACCCTTGGTTACCTGGCAGAACTTGACAGCCAGACACAGTGCTAAAGAGACTACATGCAGGAGCCATAAAACAAACAAGGAGAATTGGGCTGGTGCTGACCACAAATCTTCATCTTTCATTGAGGATGTTACATACGGTACCAGAAGAGAAAATCAATCATCAACCTTGCCAGGCTGAAATCCAGAGAGCTACAACAACTGGCCTCCCAAGATATGCCCACTGGTGTAATAGTGGCACAAATGCTGTAGAAGGGAACAACTCCTTTCTGACTGGATTTAAGGTCTGAATCACAAGATGGAACCCATACCTGACACTGGTATCAGACCAAGGAACCTCTGGGAAACAGGCCACAGGCCACAGGGAAAACCTACAACTAAATGGACATAGTATTAATCCAACCGTTAATGAGTTATTGCTCTACCCACAGGTTTATGCATCTCTCAAGCCTCACCAGAGAAGCTTCCTCATGCAGCAGACAGTGTTTAACAAAGAGAGCCACAACTGGTCAATGTGCAGACAACAAGAGGCTGCAGACTGCTCATCCCTGAATAGGACACCTATGTCAAAGCCCTGCCTTCCAAGGCATTGCAGATGGGAGGAAAGAATGAAAAAGGCAGAGGTGGTGGATGACCCCAAAGAAACAGAGTCTTCCAGACACGACAATGGTGACTGCAAGCAAGGAACCTACATTAGCCCTAGCCAGAGAAAATCCCACCATAAAATTGGTGAAAAGGGTAAGAAGCTCCCATCAAGCTGAGAACTTACTGCAAACCAATAGCTTCTGGGAGAGGGAGAGTCCATTTTCTTTAAGGATGTGATGCTAGATAGGTTAACCAGGCTCCAATGCATGGACTCACACCAAAGGGCATTCGGGGATACAAATAGGACTTGATAGGCTTATATCTATGTGAGATCTGATGGAAGTATTTTAGGAGGGTGAAGATAGGGGAAGAGGTCTAAATATGACATGAAATTTGAAACATTCAATTTAAAAAAGAAAAAAAAAGAAATGCCAAGAAAATTGGGAACTCTGATATTTATTTATTTATTTATTTATTTGTATGAATGTATTGTCTGCATGTAGGTTTGTGCACCTGTGTTGTGCTGTGCCATGGAGGTCAGAAGAGGGTGTCGGATTTCCCCTGGAACTGGAGTTCTCCTAGAATTGGAGTTACAGATGGTTCTCAGCTGCCATGTGGGTGCTGGGGATCGAACCTGGGTCCTCTGCAAGAGCAGTCAGCACTCTTAACCGCTAGGCTATCTCTCCAGCCCCTTTGATAGTTTTTTAAAAAGTCAAATTCAAGTTACAAATGGAAAGTACTGTCAGTACACATGCATACTCTGAAAGAGGCTAGAATCAAGAGTCTATAAAGACATACTACAAAGTAAATGAGATTAACACAGACAATAGAATGGGAAAATCAGAAAGATACCCAAACACATACCTCACAAAAATACAGACAAGTGGCCACTAAGCATGGGAGGGTATAATATATTCCACTAGTCACTAAAAGATTGTACATTCAAACCACAATGATATATCATCTTCCACCCACCATAATGTCTTAACTTCAAAAGGCTGGCAGTATCAAGCCTTGTTAAATATAACAGTTGGAAATCTCATATATGTTTAAATAAAATTTGGTTCAATAGATTCACACAGTAAAATAACACTTGGCATTTTATAAAGAATGAATATTTATATATGCTTACATAGGAAGAAGTCCCATTCATCTTTTAATTGAAAAGGATGAATTGTGGGAGATCTCCCAAGACCTCCTGAAGTGCAGGTAGGTAGGTAGGAGCTGGGTGTTTCAGCAAGGCGGATTGCTGTTTGACTTAATCTAGTTAATCTAGTTGTCTTTGGCTTAATTGGCTTTTGTGGCTGTGGGAGCGGAGTTATCCTCCCAACTGGTATGAAAGGTGGGGATGTGTGAGTCTTGAGATCGGAGATGGAGCCCAACACCTCCTGAAGCACAGGTACCAGTGCAAGAGCAACACCCCCCACCCCCCACCCCCGCCAATTGGGTTTATGAAGGCATCTGAAGGAGGCAAGCAAAGCAAGCCTTCAACACAGTGAAGAGGCATTTGGGACTCACATTGGAATACAGGCAAGGAGAAGCCCATATGCCAGGAACACAAAGAAGAGACAATATGGTAAAGGTGCTGGATAATCCCACACCAAGCTCTAGCAACCCTGTGGAAGATTCCTACAATGGGATCCCCCTGGGGATGGCCCAGGACACAGATATCAGAAACACAATCATGAACATGCTTAATAGAAATGCAATATTATAAAGAGCAAATCAAAGAATTAAGAAAAGAGAACGAAGAACTCAAGAAGGAAGTGGAAACACTGAAAAGATCCCATGCTGAAAAAGATAAAGAAACCAACAAGTGAAGCAAAGAGCTACAGGAACGGATTGAGAAGCTCCAAAAGGAAATGGAAATACTAAAGAAATCAGAAGAGGAAATGAAAAAAGAAATCAAACAATCATTTAATCAAGAGGAAAGGAATGGAAAAAGCCTCAGAAGCAGAATGAAGGAAGCGGAATGAAAAATATCAGACCTGGAAGATAACACAGAACAATGAAAAACCTCAAGTAAAGATTATTAAAAAATTTTAAAATACACAAAAGTGGAACAACCAGGAACTGTGGGACACTATGAAAAGATCAAACCTCTGCATCATAGGAATAAAGGAAGGAAAAGAATCCTAAGAGAATGGTATTGATCAGATCTTCAACAGAATAATAGATGAAAATTTCCCCAAACTAAAAGAAGACAAATCCATACAAATACGAGAACCACATAGAACTCCAAACAGACAAGATGAGAAAAGAAACTGTCCAAGCATCATAGTTAAAATGGTAGACACTCAAAACAAAGCCAAAATCCTTAAAGCCACAAGAGAAAAACAAGTGACCTATAAGGGGAAATCTATCAGAATTACAACTGACTTCTCAGTGCAAACTATGAAAGCAAGAAGAACCTGGAACAAATCATTCCCAGTGTTAAAGGACAATAGATGCAAACCCAGGTTACTATACCCAGCAAAAATGTCAATTATACTTGAATTAGAGAGAAAAATCTTCCATGACATAAACAAGATGAAAGAATACATGTCCAGAAAACCAACCCTTCAGAGAATACTTGAAGCAATTCAAAGGACAGAAGAAAGGAGCAACCATCCCCAGGCACCTGGAAAGAGAAATCAATAAAAGCATAACTTCAGAAGGAGAAACCTAAACCAAAACTGCAAATGGATAATAAGGCAAAAGAAAGCAACACAAACCTATCAGTCATAACCTTAAATAATAATGGACTAAATTCCCCAATCAAAAGACATAGACTGGGAGATTAGATTAGGAAACAGAACCCATCGATATGCTGTCTACAAGAAACACATCTTACCTTTAAGGACAGGCACCACCTTGAACTGAAAGGGAGGAAAAAAATATTCCAAGCAAATGTCACCAAAAAGAAAACAGGTGTTGCTATTTTAATATCAGACAAAATAGACTTCGAAGTAAAAGAAATCAGAAGAGAAAAAGAAGGCCATTACATTTTTATCAAAAGAACAGTTCACCAAGAAGATTTCACAATTATGACTATATATGCCCCAAAGTCTGGTGCACCAAACTTTATAAATACAATTCTCCAGGACCAAAAGTCACAGACTAACCCCAGTACACACATTGTAGGGAACTGCAATACCCCACTGAGCCCTTTGGACAGGTCAACAGGACAAAGAATAAGCAGAGAGACATCAGAACTGAATGATATGGTACACCAAATGGACCTCATAGACCTCTACCCAATATTCCACCCTAATACCAGAGAATACACTTTCTACTCAGCACCCCACAGAACATTCTCCTAAACAGACCACATATTGGGACACAGAAAAAACCTTGACAAATACAAAAAGATTGAAATAATTTCATGCATTCTATCAGACCACAGTGCAATAAAGCTCAACATCAACACCAGGATAAGCCCTACTGCCTACAAGAACACGTGGAGACTAAACAACACACTCTTGAATAATGAATGGGTCAAGGAAGGGATAAAGAAAGAAATAAAAGCATTCCTGGAACTGAATGACAATGAGAATACAACACAATAAAACCTATGGGATACCTTAAAAGCAGTACTAAGAGGGAAGTTTATAGCCCTGAGTGTCTACATTAGAAAAAGAGAACCCTCTCTCCAATAAGACCAAAAACAAGAAAGAAAGAAAAACAGAAAGAGCACAAGTGAATGATCTAACACAGCAGCTAAAAGTACTCAAGAAGCAACAACAGATGAACCCTAAACACAACAGACATGAAGAGCAGAATGCATGAGCTCTGACGGGTAGGGGTCAAGGAAGGGGAAATTTGATCTTAATTGTGATTAA
>VZQC01007669.1:568614-598790 GCA_009823505.1 Rhizomys pruinosus | reverse complement strand
CAGCGAGAACTCCAGTTCCAGGGAAATCTGACGCCCTCTTCAGTCTGACCTCCGAGGGCTTGCACGACACGGGTGCACAACCTGCATGCAGACAGTACATTCATACACATACAGAAATAAATAAATATTAAAAAAAAAAATTAAAAAAATCTATACCAGAGTTTCGCTAGAATGTGACATTTTTTTTTCATGTTTGATTTTAAACATGATTTTTCCCATTTTTGATGTCTTCTTCAATTTTTTTTTAAGGGTGTTAATAATTTATTTGTTGTAGAGATTCCCTTGTGGTTTGGTTAGTTTTGTCCTAGTATTTTATTGTTTTTGAGGCTATTTTGAGTGGGAAGGTCTCCTTTAATTCCTTCTCCAGTTGCTTGTTGTTGTGTAAATAAAGGCCACTGATTTTTTAGGTAATTTTGTATCCTGCCACTTGCTGAAGCTGTTAATCGTTTCTAGGAGTTTTCTGGTGGAGTTTTAAGCATCCTTAAGTAAACAATCATGTCATCAGCAAATAGGGATAGCTCAACTTCCTTTTTTTTTTTTTTCAATTGTTACTCCTTTAATTTCCTTTTCTTGCCTTATTGCTCTAGCAAGGGTTTCAAGCACTATATTGAAGAGGAGTGGTGACAGGAGGCAGCCTTGCCCCTACCTTTAAAGGGAATGTTTCTGTCATTTCCCCATTTAGGATGATAGTGGCTGTGGGTTTTCCTGTATATGGCTTTGGTTACATTTGAGGAATAATCCCTCCAATCCAATTCCCCCTAGGCTTAAGCATGAGGGATGCTGGATTTTGTCAAAGGCTTTTTTCATCATCAATTGAGATGATGGTGTGGTTTTGTCTTTCATTCCATTTTATATGTGTTGAGTATGTTTATTGATTTTCGTATGTTGAACGCAGTCCTGCATCTCTGGTATGACTTCAACTTGGCATGTTGGATGATCTTCTTGTATGTGAGTCCTGTATGCGATTTGTCAGTATCCTGTTTAGAATTTTGGCATCTGTGTTCATTAGGGAGATGGGTCTATAGTTCTCCTTTTTAGTTGTATCCTTGCCTGGTTTTGGTAATAGAGTGATGCTGGCTTCATAGAAGGAATTTGGGCCAGGAGTGGTGGTGCATGCCTTTAATCCTAGCACTTGGGAGACAGAGGCAGGTGGATCTCTGTGAGTTCAAGGCCAGCCTGGTCTACAGAGTGAGTTCCAGGCCAGCTGGGACTGCAGGGAGACCCTGTCTTGAAAAGACCAAAAAAAAAAAAAAAAAAAAAAAAGGAATTTGTGGAGAATGCCTCTGTTTGTTATCCTTCTAAACATTTCAGTAATAGGTTGTATGTCTTTTTGAAATGTTTTATAGATCTTTTCCATTGAAACCGTCTGGACCTGGGCTTTTTTTAGTTGGGGAGGTTTCTTATACATCTTCAAATTTTTCTTGTATTGTTGGTCTGTTTAAGCTGTCGATCTCTCTTTGGTTGAGCTTTTGGTGATTCCCAGGATTTCAGATATTCATTCCATTTCTTCTAGGTTTTCAAATTTGGTAGAGTATAGGTTTTTGAAGTATTTCCCATATGATTTTCTGGATCTTTTCCTTGTCTGTTGTGATATTTCCCTTTTCATCAAAGATTGATTGATTTTGGAGTTTTTCCTTCTTTCTTTTGGTTAACTGGGCTAGAGGTCTGTCTATCTTGTTTTATTCTCTCAAAGAATCAATTTTGGATTCATGATTTTTTGTATTGTTTTTTTGTTTTCTATTTCATTGATTTCTTCTCTGATTTTTGTTATTTATATATTTCTATCATCTTTTTCTCAGCCTTTTTAAATTTTTTGATGCTGAAGTTTACTAATTTAACCTCAGTTTACTGTTTCAGTCAGATCTTTGACCCAGTCTTTTTTGTTGTTGTTGTACCTTCTCGCTTATATTATTCCAAAATATGCCTACATGGACCCTGCAGATATACCAAAATTATGACATCTGAAAATAAACTCTAGGTTAATTCCAAAACATGTATAGGGTTTCGCATCTTGATAGTAGGATTGTATGCTAATAAAGGAACAATGTAACTTTAGTTTCCTACATTACAAAGCAAGTTGATGAGTAACATCAGGTATTATTTTTACTAAAAAAAAAAAAAAAAGAAATAAAAAGGAATTATTCAGTTTGCTTTCAAAAGAGAGAATTGGTGCTAGCATCCACAAATAAGGGACACAATCCAGCATCGTTTGTTTTTTGGGGACTGTGTTACTTCACTTAGCATAATGGCTTCTAGTTCCATCCATTTACCTGCAAAGTTCATAATGTTATCTTTCTTTACTACTATATAGAATTCCATTGTGTAGATGTACTACATTTTATCTATCCACTTGTTGGTTGAGGGACTCTTGGGTTGCTTCCAGCTCTTCACTATTGTGAATAGAGCTGCAATAAACATAGACGTGCATGTATCTCTGCGGTAGGATGAGTCTTGTGGTTATATACCCAGGAGTGGTATGACTGGGTCTGGTAGTAGGCTCATTTTCAGTTTCTTAAGAGTTCTCCATACTGCTTTCCAGAGGTGTTGCACGAGTTTGCATTCCCACCAGCAGTGGATGAGTGTTCCCCTTTCCACACAACCTCTCTAGCATTCAGTATCTTTTGTTTTATTGATCATAGCAAGTCTTACTGGAATCTTAAGGTGGTTTTAATTTGCGTTTCCTTAATTACTAGTGATGATGAACATTTTTTAAGATGTTTCTCAGCCATTTTTACTTCATTTGTGAAGTCTCGGTTCAGCTCTTGACTCCATCTTTTGAGTGGGTCATTTGTGTTCTTACTCCTTTGTTTTTTGAGTAGTTTATATGCTCTGGATATTCATTCTCTATCAGATGTATCAGTGAAGGTTTCCTCCCACTCTGTGTGTTATCTCTTCACTTTGTTTCTTCAATTGTTTCTTTCACTGTACAGAAGCTCTTGAGTTTAATGAGGTCCTGTTTGTCAATTGTTGAACTTGTTTTTTGTGTAGCTGCTGTCTGATTTAGAAAGTCTTTTCCTATGCCTATGTCTTGTAGATTACTACCAACGTTTTCTTCACATTGAGGTCTTTGATCCATTTGGAGTTGATTTTTGTACATGGTGAGAGGTATGGGTTTAGTTTTATTCTTCTACAAGTGGTGATCCAGTTATGCCAACACCATTTGCTGAAGATGCTGTCTTTCCTCCATTGAGCCTTCTTAGCCCCTTTGTCAAATATGAGGTGGCTGAAATTGGATGTGCTCAGGTTTGGATACTCAAGTTTGTTCCACTGATCTATGGGCCTATTTTTGTGCCAATACCAGGCTGTTTTTATGACTATATTCCTGTAATATAGTTTGAAATCTGGTATGGTAACCCCCCCTAATAATGCTCTTTTTGCTCAGGGTTGCTTTGGTTGTCCAAGGTTTTTGTTTTTCTGAAGTAGCGATTTTTAATAAAAATCATGAAGGGATACTTCTATATTGTATAGAGTCTGAATTTACCATGTGTGCATATAACTTCATAGTTATATACACACTACACACTTGTGTGTGCATACTCTATCAGTCAGAATTTGTAGATGTAAACAACTAATTCAGGCTAGTTTAAATAGAAAAGAAACACATAAAAAATATGAGAATCCTGGGAGAGCTAGAAATTAGTATTTCAAGAAGAAAAGTCCCCCAGATTACTCCACAGAGCTGGCATAGTAAATCCATAAGGGCCAATTGTTCCAGGTACATACATTACAGGGTACACCATCAACCTTATGGATATTAGAAACTATATGCTACAACTATAAAGTTTACCTACATAAACTTTGTATAGTTGCCTCAGCCATATGAGAATGGTTTGGTAAATCTTATACTGTCAGCAGCATCTGACTGAAAGCCAGAACCAATTGTCTAAATCTCAGTTATAGAGAGGAGCTAGGACAGTTTCAGAGATCTTTGCCTCTCGCCTTGTTGAATAGAGTAGGAAATTCACCAAGCAATGATAATGCTCTGTAAGACCAAAGAGAGGAATAAATGCCTATCATCCATCCTACCCTTTGACCCATCAACACATTCCCTGCTGTAGTTAATCAAAAGAACAATATTGCTCTCAATTAAAGAAATGAGATTATCTATCCGGAAAAAGATGTACTCATGTTCTCCTCTCAAACACAATCAAAAGCCTTGTGGAATAATTCACACAACTCCTTATCCAGATTTACTGTGTATATTAGTCAGGGTTCTCTAAAGAAACAGAAGCAACAGGACGAATATATAGCTATATACAATTTATTGATTTGCTCATGTGACAGAATTCAAGGAGTCCAACAGTAGCTGCACCACACTGGAAAGGCCAAGAATCCAAGGAACTGCTCAGTCCACAAGGCTGGATGTCTCAGTAGTCCCAATCTAGTGCTGAAGGCCCGAATGGATTCCAGGAGATCTGTCCGTCTCAGTACATGCTGGGATCCAAAAGGTTGATCACAACAGCAAGACAATCTCACCAGATGAGAGAAGCAAGATGCAGGAGAAAAAAGGGACCAGCTCCTTCTGCCGTGGCCTTTTATACTGCCTGCCGGCAGAAGGCAACGCCCACATTTGGGGTGGGCCATCCAGGTTGAGGCGGTCCAATCCAAACATCCCTCTTCTCTCATTTGTTCCTTAGTCCAGTCAAGTTGACACACAGGATTAAGTCACACTGTGTAATGCCTATTCCTCTTCTAGTCGTAAGCACTGACAGTCTCTGCATGCTAGATGAAATAGTGGAGTTCAGCATCCTATCATTTCTTAATGAAATTAGATAGAAATACGGCTTTAAAAATCAGTTAAATTTATGACATAACAAAGAGAAGATGCTCACATGTAAACTCAAGTAATTTTGTTTCTACCTATCCTAACACAGCACCAACTATTATAGTAGCAAGAAAAGCCCTGTCAGTGAAAATTAGTCACCAGAATAAGGATTCTGGCCTGAGAAGAGACTTGACATTCAGTCTTGCTGGTTTGAACACCTGATGACAGAACCACCTTCTTTATGGACTAGGCCTCCTTCCTGGAGCTCTCTATAAGTCTGCCTGCCTGCTTTTCTGAAAAAAATCAGAATAATAATGTGAATGAAAGTTCCCAGGAAAAACCTACATCTTGGACTGAACCCAGCAAATCTGATTAACTGATCAGCCCTTCAGTGACTGTGGACAGTCTGCAATGTCACAGGTCCAGAGCCTATTTACAATTTACCTTTAGCCCCTGAATAGCTACTCCTTGCCCACTTGTATGTCTGACTTACCATCCTGTGAGGAACAGATTTTTTTTTAAAAAAACCTCTTGGAATATATTTACTTAGCAGACCACCAGTCTCCACCAACTCACAGGCTAAAAAGCCCATCTGAGGCCCAGAGCAGAACTCTCCCCACACCTAGCTAAAACCCAGCCCTCTCACATCTCCACCAGTGTATTTGAAAAGTGTCTTGATTTACGGATTTCTTTAATTTCATGAAATGGTTACCATATTGGAAGATGGAGTTTGGGTAACCTGAATCTACGTTTCCAGGCCATCATGGTCATTGATATTTGGCTCCAGAATAAACTATTTCTTATCCCCTTTAAGGTGAATTGTGCTTGTACTGACAACCTCTCTTTTTCTCCTGTCTTTTTTCTAGCCACTCTTTCCCTAATACTCTGGGCTGCCCTACATTTGGGATTTCTTTACTCTTTCTCTAAAGCTCCCTTCGCCGTCCCACAATGTGGCTGCTGGTTTGTCGTGTGTCTGCCATCTATGCTGGATCTAAACTGATGTGGCTTTATGGCTTTTTTCCTTTTTCTCCTCCACTCTCCTCAGGACATCTGCTGAGATTAATAGCTTGTCCTCCCTGGGGATTTTTAAAATTCTGATTATTTATTATTTTATGTGTATACATGTATTGGTTGCATGTGTGTAAGTAGTCCTATGTCATGCAGTACCCACAGAGGCCATCTCTCCAGCCTCATTATTATTTACTTTTATTTTATGCGTATGAATGTATTACCTGCATCTATGAAAGTGCACCATTCATGCAATGCCTGAAGAGGCCAGAAGAGGGCGTTGGATCCCCTGGATCTGGTGTGGTAGTGGTTGTCAGCTGCCATGTGAATGCAGGGATTCAAACCTGGGTCTTATGCAAAAACAGCCAGTGCTCTTAACCACTGAGCCATCTCTCCAGCCCTTAAGGATTTTCTTTTAAATTCTAATAAAATTGTCCTAAATCTTCCATTTGAGTACATTCTTATTTTATGAGACTAAGAGCCCCAAAGGGGACCTGTTTCTCCTGTGTCAAAACAAAGATATACTATCTATCTCTCCCTCAAAAGGCAAGACCATGGGCTTGGGGGTATATCTAAATGGGTAAAGCACATGTGCCTTGCTATCATAATGACCTGAGTTGAGTTTGCAGAAAGTGCCTGGGATGCTGGCACACAGATGTAATTTCAGCACTTGGGAGGCAGAGACAGGCAGATCCCTGGTTCTCATTCATCCACCAGCCTAGCCTACTTGAAAAATTCTAAGCCAGAGAGAAAACTTGTATCAAAACAAAAACAACAAAAATAAAATAGACAACACCTGAGTAAAGACACCCAAAATTCTCTTCTGGCCTCTAAATGCACACACACACACACACACACACACACACACGGCACATGAATATTCACACCCAAATGGAAGGCTCAATGTCCATTAGACCTATATCCATGTTTGATGTTCTGGATAATCTAAAATTATAAAATTAATTCCAACTAATATATATTTAAGGATGGCTTAATCAGCCATAAACTGCCAAAGGGAGACTTTCTTATTAGGTCAATAAAAAATCATTAAATTTTAAAAAGTAATGGGGAAATAAATATGATAATAGTAAATAAACCTTATTTTCTTTAAGTTTGATGTTAGCTTACTTCATGTTTAGAATGATTACTCGGGTGTGAAGCTGAAAACCAAGCACCTCTGTAATGATCTAGGTTAGCCATCAAATGTTTCTTACTCAAGATTAGGCATTTCTGGACTCAGGAGCTCAGGAAAACTATCTCAACAAACATTAAGCTGCTTTCCTCTTCTAATACCAATAATATGATAAAAACATAAAGCAATTAACAAGTATATAGGAGGAAAACATGTCCTCAGTACATGTTACCTGTCAAAGGTATAACGAGTCCAAGCTATAGCTCATTCATAACGGGTCGGGTAAAATTTTTATCAGCAGGAAAATAAATTAGCTGGTATAGAACATTAGGTTTCTAGGGTCAAATGCATACTTCAATAATGCAAGTGTTTACATATTTTAAATCAACAGCAGGCATATCTGACTACAACACAAAAGTTAAGATTCTTTTATTTCCTTTCTGGACATAAGAACTGGAGCTACAATGTGAGAGGTACATTAGAGCTCAGGAGGACTTTTCAGATGGCTCTGTAAAGGAACTACTCAAAGTACTGAGTTGCTTAGCTTCTAGAATGAGACTGGTATGAGTTTGAATCCTAGATATATTCCTTACTAATTGGTGACATACTGGGAAATGATCACAGACCCTGGAAATGGAATTTCATAATTGAATTCTGTAAATAATAACATGCATACAAAGTACATAAAATAATGCTTAACACATTAGAAATAAAGAAATGTATGCTCTAGACTGAGAGAAAAGGCTTTCCTTCTTCCCTCCCAGGTTTCTACATTTACTTTTCCTGACATTTTTTTAAATGCCTCAAGGTTCTTTATTTTAAACCTACACAAATAAGTTGGTGGTACCAGAAAGGCCCTCTGCCTCCTGAGAGCTGGGACTAAAGGCCTGGCCATCACGCCCAGCCCTCAAATGTAATGCACTAAGCACAAACTCTATGCTTGAGTTTGGGCTGATGACATCTAGACTGGCACTTTGCAGTACCCAAATCAGACCCCTCCCCCTTGTTCCTCCCTGCCAAGGAAACTCTCCAGCTGAGCTGACTATGTTCACCTCAGCAAAAAGGGGCAGATCCCACTCCCTAGTGGTTTCCCGCACAGGCCATCTTGGACTGAACCCTGCAATTGCCTGCACAATGATGGTCGTTCTTCTGTTAGGTAGAAGTAACCTTTTAAAACCTCTTCTATCAGTCGGGCATGGTGGCATATGCCTTTATTCCCAGCCCTAGGGAGGCCGAGGCAGGTGGATCTGAGAGTTCAAGACCGTCCTGGTCTATCGCCTTCAGTTCCCAATAAGTAGGACTCCAGGGAGACCCTGTCTCTCTTGACTTATTTTTATGTTTTCTGTCCTTTTTTTTAAGTTACAGAGATCTGCCTGCCTCTACCTCCTGAGTGCTGGGACTAAAGGCCTACACCAAAGCACAGGCTCTATGTTGATGACAACTACACTGGCAGTTTGAAGTATTCAAATCAGACCCCTCCCCCTTGTTACTCTCTACCAATGAAATTCTCCAGCTGAGCTGATTACTTTCACCAGAGCAAAAAGGGGCAGATCCCACTCCCTAGGGATTTCCTACACTCACCTAACTGGATGGGCCCTGCATCTGTCTGCTCAATAATCCTTTCTCTTTTACACAGACATAACCTTTTAAAGACATTTTCTTCATCTGGGCGCCGCCGGGAGTAGTGGCACACTTCTTTAGTCCCAGCACTTGGGAAGCAGAGGCAGGAAGACCTCTGGGAGTTCAACACCATCCTAATGTACACGTTCAGTTCCCGATATCTATAACTAAAAAGAGGCCCTGTCTCTATTGACTATTTTTATGTTATCTGTCTTTTTTTTCCTGCCTTTTTCTTAACTCACAGAGATCTGCCTGCCTCTTGTCCCTTGAGTGCTGGGACTAAAGGCATGCGACATCATGCCCTGCATTCAAATGTACTTCTCTAAGCACAAGCCCAAGTTTGGGCTGATGACGACCAGATTGGCAGTTTGGAGCACCCAAATGAGACCTCTCCCACTTGTCACTTTCTGCCAATGAAATTCATTCTCCAGCTGAGCTGACTATGTTCACATCAGCAAAAAAAAAAAAAAAAAAACCACTCCCTAGTGGTTTCCCATGCCCGCCATCTTGGATGGCCCCCTGCAACTCTCTGCTCAATAATCCTTTCTCCTGTTAAACAGACATAAATTTCTTTTTGAGACGTAACCTTTTAAAAGACATTTCTTCACCTGAAAGGTGCTCGGCCGTGGTGGCACACTCCCTTAGTCCAAGGACTTGGGAGGCAGAGGCAAGAGGATATTTGAGTTCAACACCATCCTGGTCTACGTGCCCAGTTCCCAGTAACTATGACTCCAGGGAGACCCTTTCTCTCTTAACTTATTTTTATGTTCTCTGTCGTTTTATATTTAACTCACAGAGATCCTCCTGCCTCTGCCTCTTGAGTGTTGGGACTAAAGCCCTGCGCCATCACGCCCAGTCCTCAAATGTACTTCTTTAAGCAAAAACCCAATTGCCTGAGTTTGGACTGATTTTGGAGTACTCAAATCAGAACCCCCACACCCTGCTCCTCTCCACCAATGAAATTCTCCAGCTGAGCTGACTCATCACCTCAGCAAAAAGGTGCATCCCACTCCTGAGTGCTCTCCCCCATCTTGGACACCCTAGTTGTTTCCCTCGCTCCCCCATCTTGGACTGGTCCATTCAATTGCTTGCACGATAACATTTTGCTCTTCGATTCAGGTGAAGTAACCTTTTAGAGCTGCCTCTTCCACCTGGCATGGTGGCAAAGCCTCTGAAATCCCAGCTCTGGGAGGCTGAGGCAGGTGGATCTCTGAGAGTGCCAGTACGCTTCAGGTCTTACATGCTCACTTCCCACTTCTCAGAATTACAGGGAGACCCTGTTTCAAACTCATGTCCTTTACTTATTTTTTTTTTTTTTATGTTTTCGAGACAGGGTCACCCTGTAGCCCCAGCTGTGCTGTCCTCACGCTGTAGACCAGGATGGCCTTGAACTCATAAACACCCACCTGCCCCTGCCTCCCAAGTGCTAGGACTAAAGGTCTGCACGACCACGCCCTGCTTACCAATGTCTTTTAATGTATTTTTACTTGTTCCTCAGTGCCTGGAATAAAGGCATGTGTCACGGTGCGGGGCCTCAAATGTATTTCTCTAAGCACAAGAGTTTGGGGTGTTGGTTAATATAATGCCAGTCTGTAGTACCCAAATCAGAACGCACCCTCTTGTTCCTCTCTGCCAATGAAACTCTCCAGCTGAGCTGACTCTTCACCTCAGCAAAAAGGTGCATCCCACTCCCGAGTGTACACCCCCTATCTTGGACTCCCTAGTGGTTTTCCCCGCTTCCCCCATCTTGGACTGGTCCATTCAAATTGCTTGCGCAATAACATTTTTCTCTTCCATTAAGGCGAAGTAAACTTTCAGAACTCCCTTCTACCACAGGGCTTGGTGGAAAAGCATCTGTAATCCCAGCTCTGGGAGGCTGAGGCAGGTGGATCGCTGTCAGCGCCAGACTGCTTCAGGTCTTACATGCTCACTTCCTGCTCCTCGGAACTACAGGGAGACCCTTTCTCAAACTCTTTTGTTTTACTTATTTATTTATTTATTTATTTATTTATTTATTTATTTTTTATGTTTTCGAGACAGGGTCTCCCTGTCGCCCCAGATGTCCTGGAACTCACGCTGTACACCAGGAGGGCCTTGACCTCACAAGGATCTGCCTGTCCCTGCCGCCCAAATGCTAGGACTAAAGGCCTTCGCCATCACGCCCTGCTTCCCAATGTCTTTTAACTTATTTTTACTTGTTCCTCAGTGCCTGGAACAAAGGCATGTGCCACGGTGCCTGGGCCTCAAATGTATTTCTCTAAGCACAAGGGTTCGGGGTGTTGGTTAACATAATGCCAGTCTGGAGTACCCAAATCAGACCCCACCCCCTTGTTCCTCTCTGCCAATGAAACTCTCCAGCTGAGCTGACTCTTCACCTCAGCAAAAAGGCGCATCCCACTCCCGAGTGTTCCCCCCCTATCTTGGACTCCCTAGTGGTTTTCGCCTCGCCCCCCATTTTGGACTGGTCCATTCAAATGTCTTGCGCAATACCCTTGTTCTCTTCCCTTCAGGTTAAGTAACCTTTTACAGCTTGCTACTTCCGCCGGACGTGGTGGCAAAGCGTCTGTAATCCCAGCGCAGGGAGGCTGAGGCAGGTGGATCTCTGCGAGTTCAAGAGACTTCGCGAGAAGTTCGAACTCCAGGGGGACCCTGACTCTACTTATCTTATTTCATTGATCTATTTTTATGTTTTCGAGACAGGGTCTCCCTGTCGACCCAGCTGTCCTGGAACTCACGCTGTACACCAGGATGGCCTTGACCTCACAAGGATCTGCCTGCCCCTGCCTCCCAAGTGCTAGGATGAAAGGCCTTCGCCATCACGCCCTGCTTCCCAATGTCTTTTAACGTATTTTCACTTGTTCCTCAGTGCCTGGAACAAAGGCATGTGCAACGGTGCCGGGGCCTCAAATGTATTTTTCTAAGCACAAGTGTTCGAGGTGTTGGTTAACATAATGCCAGTCTGGAGTACCCAAATCAGACCCCACCCCCTTGTTCCTCTGTGCCAATGAAACTCTCCAGCTGAGCTCACTCTTCACCTCAGCAAAAAGGCGCATCTCATTCCCGAGTGTTCCCCCCCTATCTTGGACTCCCTAGTGGTTTTCGCCTCTCCCCCCATTTTGGACTGGTCCATTCAAATGTCTTGCGCAATACCCTTGTTCTCTTCCCTTCAGGTTAAGTAACCTTTTACAGCTCGCTACTTCCGCCGGACGTGGTGGCAAAGCGTCTGTAATCCCAGCTCAGGGAGGCTGAGGCAGGTGGATCTCTGCGAGTTCGAGAGACTTCGCGAGAAGTTCGAACTCCAGGGGGACCCTGACTCTACTTATCTTATTTCATTGATCTATTTTTATGTTTTCGAGACAGGGTCTCCCTGTCGCCCCAGCTGTCCTGGAACTCACGCTGTACACCAGGATGGCCTTGACCTCACAAGGATCTGCCTGCCCCTGCCTCCCAAGTGCTAGGATTAAAGGCCTTCGCCATCACGCCCTGCTTCCCAATGTCTTTTAACGTATTTTCACTTGTTCCTCAGTGCCTGGAACAAAGGCATGTGCCACGGTGCCGGGGCCTCAAATGTATTTCTCTAAGCACAAGGGTTCGGGGTGTTGGTTAACATAATGCCAGTCTGGAGTACCCAAATCAGACCCCACCCCCTTGTTCCTCTGTGCCAATGAAACTCTCCAGCTGAGCTGACTCTTCACCTCAGCAAAAAGGCGCATCTCACTCCCGAGTGTTCCCCCCCTATCTTGGACTCCCTAGTGGTTTTCCCCGCTCCCCCCATTTTGGACTGGTCCATTCAAATGTCTTGCGCAATACCCTTGTTCTCTTCCCTTCAGGTTAAGTAACCTTTTACAGCTCGCTACTTCCGCCGGACGTGGTGGCAAAGCGTCTGTAATCCCAGCTCAGGGAGGCTGAGGCAGGTGGATCTCTGCGAGTTCGAGAGACTTCGCGAGAAGTTCGAACTCCAGGGGGACCCTGACTCTACTTATCTTATTTCATTGACCTATTTTTATGTTTTCGAGACAGGGTCTCCCTGTCGCCCCAGCTGTCCTGGAACTCACGCTGTACACCAGGAGGGCCTTGACCTCACAAGGATCTGCCTGCCCCTGCCTCCCAAGTGCTAGGATTAAAGGCCTTCGCCATCACGCCCTGCTTCCCAATGTCTTTTAACGTATTTTCACTTGTTCCTCAGTGCCTGGAACAAAGGCATGTGCCACGGTGCCGGGGCCTCAAATGTATTTCTCTAAGCACAAGGGTTCGGGGTGTTGGTTAACATAATGCCAGTCTGGAGTACCCAAATCAGACCCCACCCCCTTGTTCCTCTCTGCCAATGAAACTCTCCAGCTGAGCTGACTCTTCACCTCAGCAAAAAGGCGCATCCCACTCCCGAGTGTTCCCCCCCTATCTTGGACTCCCTAGTGGTTTTCCCCGCTCCCCCCATTTTGGACTGGTCCATTCAAATGTCTTGCGCAATACCCTTGTTCTCTTCCCTTCAGGTTAAGTAACCTTTTACAGCTCGCTACTTCCGCCGGACGTGGTGGCAAAGCGTCTGTAATCCCAGCTCAGGGAGGCTGAGGCAGGTGGATCTCTGCGAGTTCGAGAGACTTCGCGAGAAGTTCGAACTCCAGGGGGACCCTGACTCTACTTATCTTATTTCATTGACCTATTTTTATGTTTTCGAGACAGGGTCTCCCTGTCGCCCCAGCTGTCCTGGAACTCACGCTGTACACCAGGAGGGCCTTGACCTCACAAGGATCTGCCTGCCCCTGCCTCCCAAGTGCTAGGATTAAAGGCCTTCGCCATCACGCCCTGCTTCCCAATGTCTTTTAACGTATTTTCACTTGTTCCTCAGTGCCTGGAACAAAGGCATGTGCCACGGTGCCGGGGCCTCAAATGTATTTCTCTAAGCACAAGGGTTCGGGGTGTTGGTTAACATAATGCCAGTCTGGAGTACCCAAATCAGACCCCACCCCCTTGTTCCTCTCTGCCAATGAAACTCTCCAGCTGAGCTGACTCTTCACCTCAGCAAAAAGGCGCATCCCACTCCCGAGTGTTCCCCCCCTATCTTGGACTCCCTAGTGGTTTTCCCCGCTCCCCCCATTTTGGACTGGTCCATTCAAATGTCTTGCGCAATACCCTTGTTCTCTTCCCTTCAGGTTAAGTAACCTTTTACAGCTCGCTACTTCCGCCGGACGTGGTGGCAAAGCGTCTGTAATCCCAGCTCAGGGAGGCTGAGGCAGGTGGATCTCTGCGAGTTCGAGAGACTTCGCGAGAAGTTCGAACTCCAGGGGGACCCTGACTCTACTTATCTTATTTCATTGATCTCTTTTTATGTTTTCGAGACAGGGACTCCCTGTCGCCCCAGCTGTCCTGGAACTCACGCTGTACACTAGGATGGCCTTGACCTCACAAGGATCTGCCTGCCCCTGCCTCCCAAGTGCTAGGACTAAAGGTCTTCGCCATCACGCCCTGCTTCCCAATCTCTTTTCATTTTTTTTTTTTCTTCTTGTTCCTCAGTGCCCGTTATAAAAGCCCGTGCCACGGTGCCGGGGCCTCATATGTATTTCTCTAAGCACAGAGTTTGGGGTGTTGGTTAACATAATGCCAGTTTGGAGTACCCAAATCACACCCTGCCTCTTGTTACTCTCTGCCAATGAAATTTTCATGCTGAGCTGACCACATTCAAGTCAGCAATAAAGGGGCAGATCGCACTCCCTACTGATGTCGTCCCCTACCACCCGGGGTCTTGGATTGCCCCCTGGGATTGCCTGCATAACAATGTTTTCTATCGTTATACAGAAGTAACCTTTCAAAAACATTTTTTGTCAGCCTCCCATCAGCTGGGCCTGGTAGCACACTCCTTTAGACACAGCATTCAGGAGGCTGAGGGAGGTGGATCTCTGTGAGTTCAAGAGCAATCTGGTCTACACACTCAGTTCCCTGCCAACTATGACTACAGGGAGACCCTGTCTCCATTCATTTATTTATTTTACTTTTCCCCCTAGTTCTGCGATTAAAGGCATGTTCCACCCTGCCCAGCCCTCCAATGTACTTTTTTGTCTTTGATACCTTTGAGACAGGGTCTCCCTGTAGCCTCAGCCGGCCTGGAACTCAGTCAGTAGACCTGGCTGGCCTTGAAACTCACAGAGCTGGCCTGCCTCTGCCTCGGGATCGCTGGGACCAAAGGCATGCCCTGCCCTCAAATGTGCTCAAGCTGTATGCTTGAGTTTAGGCTGATGACGACTAGGTTGGCAGTTTGGAGCACCCAAATGTGACCCCTCCCTTTGTTACTCTCTGCCCTATTCCTGACATTTTAAACGGAAGATACTGTCCTCTTTTCTTTTTGAGAGAGGATATCACTAGGTAGCCTTGTAATATCCTGGGAACTCAGTAATTAGACCAGGCTAGCCGTAAATTCACAGAGATCCACATGTGTCTGTCTCCTAACCTGTGCCAACAGCCAGCATTCTCCTCTTTTTCCAAATGAAAATGCTGATGTTTAATGAGTTATATATAAATTTCATATAATTTCGAAAATGTCAAAGGCAGATTCTGAATTTAAAATGCAGCACTGAAACTTATTATCATCTTAGGTAGGTACTTTTAAGTTAATGAACTTTCAGGTTATATAATATAATCAGATGATTATTTTAAAGTATTAGTGTAAGTAAAAAGAAAACCTACATATTCGCCGGATGTGGTAGCATGTGCCTTTAATCCCAGCACTCAGGAGGCAGAAGCATGTGAATCTCGGTGAGTTCAAGGGCAGCCTGGTCTACATAGGAAGTTTCAGGCCAGCTGGGACTAAAGGGAGACCCTGTCTCAAAAAGACCAAGACCAATAAAACCCAAAACCCTCCATATTCAATACCATCATACTAGCTTTCCTGAAAAATTCCATTTCCTTCTTAGTTGATTCTTGCCTACAAAGAATAACCATTAGATACCAAACCCACGTGACTTGATGGAACGTCTAGTCTGTCTGGACACAGGTGGTTCCACAGCGACCCACTGGAGGAGACACTGAGAAAATCTCTTCACTGTACTGTCTCAACCACCCCAAAGATCTCTAGCATTACTGAGGAAAAGTACTCATGACAAGTTCCATAAGCCTTCTGCTTGGGTCTCTACTAGGGTCACGAGGAAAAGATGGCAGCTAAACCCCAAGTCCTGGCTAAGTAAAATGTGTCATTGTGCAAAGCAGAAAACAGGAGATACTCTAAAAGTGTAAAAATGTTACTTCTTAACACAGGAAATACCTAAGTTACATTTTAGGATATATACAGGTTTACTGTTATTAAATACACTTTAGAAGTTAAAGGGAAGATGGAAATGGAATCATATATAACATGCCTGTAATTTCATGCACACTCTGACATGCATCATGCAAAGTGGGGAGAGGGGGAAGCAAAAAGTGATCATGAGGAAAGTTGTAGGAAAAAAAATCTGAAATTGTACTGTACCACGCCTTGTCAGAGAAGTAATGCACTAACTTCTCAACTCCTTGCCAAAGGAACAATGGGAGAGCGGAGACAAGAAGAAGACAGGACAATGGCATCAGAGACCAGACAACACCAAGGAGTGCCACAAAGGGGCAGCAGCCAGGAGGATCTGTTTTGCTATTGCTGTATTTTCCTAGGTATTACTCATTATTTTACTTAATATATTTGCATATGGTAAAGCATTTTAATAGATTTATACTATCTTGTTAAAGTGATGTGCAAGTTAGTACAAATATTCATGCCCATAGAAAAGTAAATGTGAAATTTCTCACACAAAGGAATCATTTGAATTTTATCAAACAAAACACTGAAAAAAAACTGACTCAATCAAATAGTCACATTCCAAAGGCATAAGGAGGTTAATCCCATGTAATCCCTTATGAAGGAGAAAGCAGAAATTAAATTTTAAAGTAAGTTTAAGAAACTTCTTGCATATGACAGAACTAAATTTCAGTATGTGTTAGCTTATTTTTATTGCTGCTCCAGCATTCAAGACTACTTAAATGTATAAACTGACCTTAACTTATAAATGTCTTAAATGATGCATAAAGTTCCATACATCACTCTGAACACAAAAGACATAACTACATCTAAAGACTTTTTGTTTATAGAGTTCACATAAAGCCAATCACAGTTTTCAATGTTTTGAAAACAAAAAAAATACTCTTTTTTCCTCTAGATTTCAGAATGGTGCCTCCATGTCTCAGAAGTCTCAGAAAATATACCGTTAACAAATGTATAACTGAGAACTACAGAAACATGGAATTCAATAGTTTTCTGAAATAATAAGCAGTTAATAGCTTTTAAAAATTAGATGCACATTTCTAATCAACCACTGACTACCCTAGGTAACATTTGAAATGAGCTGAAAAAGATGTACATAGTACTATATTAAAAATTAGCTTAATGTGAAATTGACTTAGTTTAGTAACTACCAAATTATACTGATTTCCACTTCATTCAAAATATTTTATTTTTATGAAAAGCCACTCCCAAAGCTAATTTCTCATTAAAGTACTACATCTGAAGCTACCTTAGCATTTAAAAATCAATTAAAGTCCCATCTTGGAGCCAATCAAATTGGGACATGGAAACAATCTGCAAGTATGCCTGGCAATTAAAAATACCTAAAAACCGCCCCTAGTCAGTAGACAATGTTTAATTAAATAATGAACTTCTAGTAATCTACCGAGATGCTGACACTGGTTTATATATAAAGATAAATTGCACTGCATAGTTTTAGTGGACTAGAAACAGTATCAATATCAAACAGAAGAAAATTAAATCATATTACATCCATGTGATAATACGTTGCTATACACAGAAAAGTGATTCAAGTTACGCTATGTGAAAAATGTTTATGATCCAAAAATTCTGGAAATACAAGATTCTCACATTATAAAAGACTACAAAGAAATAAATAAAAGTGGTTCAGTTCTTCTAATTCCTCTATAAGGAGATACTATATTGTATTATACAAGGGGAAATTTAAAATTTAAAGAATGGGTCATCTGAGCTGCAGAGCTTGCTCAGTAGTTTAAGAGCACTGACTACTTTTGCAAAGGACCTGGGTTCATTTCCCACCATGCACATGGTGGCTAACAATGCCCTCTTCTCACCTCCATGGGCATTGCATGACATGGGTGCACTTATATACATGCAGGCAATTCACGCATACACATAAAATAAAAATAATAAATAAAATGTTTTTTAAAAAGACACAGTCATCTACAATAACTCTGTAGGGTTTACATTTGTCTCTGAGTCAGGCTTTAGATTTAGAATGAAGTGCAATTCTAATATGCTCCATTAGCCTAACCAAACTACTGCATCATCCTCATTTAGTTATTTGCATTGTTATTTCTATGAAACTAGGGTGATAATAACAGCTCTAATTATGGGATTGTGATGATCAAGTGACAATTCAAATAAAATGTCTACATACCAATGTTAGTCTTGACCTTTTTCTTAAACACATGGCTATATTTCACAAACTATGCACAAAGGTTTTATAGATAAATAATCTCCAAACAACCAGCATTTAAGTAGTTAATAAATTAAGGGTATGAACCCTGACCAAACAATTCTTTTTTTTAACTTTTTTTAATTGATGCTTTGTGCATTTCATACATCATTTTCCAATTCAGTTCAGGCATATTTCCCTTTCCCTTCCCCCCACCCCCACAGCATCCCAGATCATGCATTCTGCCATAACTGTCCTGCATCTTTCTCTCAGTTTTTTTTTTCATTTTTTAGCTATAAGTGATAATCCATGAGTACAAGCATCCTTCATGTAAAACCAATTTGCAGGCTGTTGTGCCCAAACCCCCACAGCCCCACCATCCAGCGGGGGGTGAGGGGTTGTATGTTCAATCAAGTTGATCAAATGAGTGTCCAGACTACATTGCTGTAGTTTCACCATTCACCCCAATCGCAGCCCTTACATTCTACCACGCCCCCTCTTCCGCAGATTGTTCCCTAGGCTTAGAAAAGGGGCACAGGTGGATGAGATCCGGCTTTTTACTATTGTGACAGAGCGGCAATAAACATAGCTGGGCAATGGTAATTCTGCAGTAAGATGAGGCTTTTGTTGCGGTATATACCCAGGAGTGTATGGCTGGCCAAATGGAAGGCTCATTTTGAGTCTCTAAGGTTCTCCATACTGCTTTCCATAGTGGGCTATACAAGTTTACATTCCCACCAAGGGATGGAATGATGTTTCCCCTTTCCCCACAACCTACTCCAGCACTTGGTATCATTCTGTTCCTGATCCTAGCCGGTCGTATTGGAGTAAGGTGATATCCAAAGTGGGTGTATTTGACATTTCCTTAATTATCAGCGGTGTTGAACAGTGCTTAAGATGTTTCTTGGCCATCGCTAATTCCTCCTCTGTGAAGGCTCTATTCAGATCTTTGCTCCATCTGTTGAGTGATTCATTTGTTTTTTCGTTCTTCTTTGTTTTTTGAGTACTTGTATACTCTGGAAATTATGCTTTGTAAGATGTATCTTCAGGGAATGCTTCCTCCCACTCTGTGGGTTTTCTCTTCACTTCCTGTATTGTTTCTTTTGAGGTGCAGAAACTTTTGAGTTTAATGAGGTCCATTTGTCAATTGTCCATCTTATTTCTGTGCAGCTGCTGTCTGATGTAGAGGAGTCTTTTCCTAAGCCTATATCTTGTAGTCTGCTGACAAGTTTCTCTTCTATCAACCTCCAGAGTTGGGTGTCACATTGAGTTCCGTTGGTCCATCTGGAGTTTGACTTTTGTACAAGGTGAGAGGTAGGGTTTAATTTAAGGCTTCTACAAGTGGTGATCAGGTTTATGCCAACCCCACTTGCGGAAGATGCTGTCTTTCCTCCATTGTTGTCTTCTTGGCCCCCTTGCCAATATGAGGTGGGCTGAAATGGTATGAGCTCAGGTTTGGGTATTCAGTGTTATTCCATTGGTCAACTGGTCTGTTTTTGTGCCATACCAGGCTGTTTTTTTATGACTATGGCCACTGGTAGTATAGTTTGATTCTGGTATATCATCCCCCCTGATTGGTGTTTTCATTGAGGGTTGCCGGTGGCTATTTGGGTATTTGTTTTTCCAAATGAATGGAAGATTTTTTTTTTTTCCCAAGCCTGTGAAGAACTCTTGGGGATTTGTTGATTGGGATTGCACTAATCTGTACACTACTTTGGGTAGGATGGACATTTTTACTCTCTTTATTTTCCCAATCCCAGGAGCATGGGAGGTTGGTCCATCTTCTGATGTCTTCCGCAATTTGTTTTTTCAGGGGTTTAAAAATTTTTGTTGTGGAGATCCTTGGTGGTCTTTGGTTAGGTTTTGTTTCCTCCTGGTATTTTAATTGGTTTTGAGGCTATTGAGTGGGAAAGGTCTCCTGTAGTCCTTCTTCAGTTGCTTGTTTGTTGGTGTAAAGAAAGGCTAACTGATTTTTCCTTAGATTGATTGTTGTGTTATTCTGCCACTTTACCAAAGCGCTTAATCATTTCTGGAGTTTCTGGTGGAGTTTTAGCATCCCTGAGGTAGAAAATCATATCTACAGCAAAAAGGGATAGCTTGACTTCCGCTTTTCCTGAGAAACGCCTTTAATTTCCTTTTCTTTACTTATGGCCCCCTAGCAAGGGTGTCCAGCACTATATTGAAAAAGAGTGGTGACAGGGGGCAGCCTTGCCAAGTTTCCTACCTTTAAAGGGAAATGCTTCTGTCATTTTCGCCCAATTTAGGATGATATTGGGCTGTGGGGGTTCCCCTGTATAATGGCTTTGATTACATTGATGAATGATCCCGCCAGACCAATTCCCTCAGGACTTTAAACATGAGGGAGGGGGGCTGGATTTTGGCAAAAGGGTTCTCCGCCCCCACATCAATTTGAATGATGGTGTGGTTTTTGTCCTTCAGTCCATTTATATGGTTGGTGTGTCTATTTTGGATTTTCGTATTTTGAACCATGCGCCTGGCATCTCTGGTAATGAAGCCAACTTGGTCATGTGGATGATTTTCTTGATGTGAATCTATATGCGATTTGCCAGAATCCTGTTTAGAATTTTGGGGTCTGTGTTCATTAGGGAGATGGCTCTATAGTTCTCCTTTGTGGTTGTAGCTTTCCCCTGGTTTTGGTAGTAGTGGGATGCGGGCTTCAATAGAAGGAATCTGGGAGAAGTCCCCTCTGTTTGGATCCTTCTAAACAATTTAAGTTAGTAATGGTTGTAAGTCTTTGCAAAATATGTTAAAAGAGATTTCTGCCTGTGAAACCAATCTGGGCCTGGGCATGTTTTGGTTGGGGCTACTTATTCAATCTTCAACTTCTTCCTGTCTAATTGGTCTATTTAGGCGTCGATCTCTTCTTGGTTTAAAGCTTTGGTGATTCCCAGGATTTATTCATCCATTTCTTCTATTTTTTCAAACTTAGTAGAATATAAAGTTTTTGAATAGTCCCGTATGAGTGCTGGATCTTTTCATTGTCCTGTTGTTGATATTTCCCCTTTCGACATCACAGATTGTTTTGGATTTGGAGTTGTTCCCTCTTTCTTTTGTTAACTGGGCTAAGAATTTGTCTAGATCTGTTATACTCTCAAGAACCAACTTTTGGATTATTGATTTTTTTGTATGGTTTTCTTTGTTTCTAGCTCATTGATCTCTGCTCGGATTTTTGTTATTTCTTCTTGTCTCTCCGTTAAGGGTTCATTTTTGTTGTTTTCTCTCAAGTAGTTTTAGCTGCAGTAGTGTTAGATCATTCACTTGTGCTCTTTTGTTTTTTAATGTAAGGCACTTAGAGCTATAAACTTCCTTCTTAGGACTGTTTTAAAGTGCCCATAGATTTTGCTTGTGTTGTTTTATCATTGTCATCAGTTCCAACAGGAATGTTTTTTTAGTTTCTTTCTGTTCTTTATTACGTTCCTTGACCCACGCATTAGTCAGGAGAAGTGTTTTATCTCCGATGTGTTCCTGTGTGTTGTAGGGTTTATTCTGGTGTTGAAATTGAGTTGTTATTGCACTGTGGTCTGATAGAATGCTGAGAATTATTTTGATCTTTTTATATTTTGTTGAGTTTGTCCCTGTGTCACAGTAAATATGGTCTATTTTGGAGATGTTCCATGAGGTGCTGAGTAGAAAAGTGTATTCTCTGGTGTTTGGGAATGTAAATATTCATGATGTCTGTTAGGTCATTTGGTGTATTGTGTCATTTATTCAGATGTCTCGCTGTTTAGCCTTTGTCCTGTTGGGGATCTGTCTAGAGTACTTAATGGGTAATTGAAGTCCCCTACTAATAATATGCTGGGATTAATCTGTGGCCGTGAGATCCGGAAGAATGTGTCCTTTATAAGTTGGGTGGCACCAGTGTTTGTGTGCATAGATATTTAATATGGTGAAATCTTCATCACGTCAATTTGTTCCTTTTAAGGAAAGATGGTTAATGGCCCTCTTTGTCTCGTGCTGATTTTTCTTTGTGCTTGATTCCTTTTGTTTGTCCCTGTATTTAATGGATAGCCACCCCCCACTTGTCTTTTTGGTACATTTTGCTTGGAATACTTTCGTCCCATCTCTCTTCACCTTTAAGTTGGTGCCGATGCCTTGAAATTAAGATTTGTTTCTTGTAGTACACGTCATATAGATGGGTTTTGTTGCCTAATCCATTTTCCCAGTCAATGCCTTTTGACTGGGGAGTGTAGACCATTAATATTCAAGGTTTCTCATTGACCCGCTGGCTGTTGCTTCCTGTTCCTTTATTCTCCATTTGAACTTCTAGCCTCTAATTTTGCTCCTCTGGTCGGTTTTATTTCTTTAAAGTAGTTTCTTTTCCTCGGTGTGTTCGGCTGGTTGTTCCTCTCTTCTGCCCTTTGACTTGCTTCCAGCTTTTAGCAGACTTTTGGTTTTCCACGCACGTAGTTCTTCCCTCCTCCTTGTTTCCGGTCATGGTAGAATTTTCTCTCTCCTTCAACTCTGGGTCCCGCCATTTTTTGCTTGAGTCAAAGTTTCCTGGGTTGGGCACTCCGTAGTACCCTTCACACTGGAAATGCTTTGGTTTCCACATGTTTTTCTTTCTTGCTCTCAGGGTTTGAGCGCGAGAGTCGTTGTACTTCCTGAAATGGGTTTTCCCCTTTGGTCTGGTGCTTCGTTTTTTCTTTTGAGCCCTCCGAATTTTGTTTTATTTTGGACACTCTAGCATTTGACCAATGATATGGCGTGGGATTTTTCTTTTCTGAGTTTGTTTATTTGGGGTCACACTCTGTGCTTTTTGTAATTGTATGGGTTTGTCTAATTTTTGTGTTGGGGAAATTTTTCAGCGATTATTCTGTGTGAGATCGGATCAATACAAGTCTCGTGAAGATGTCTTCTCCTTCCTCGATTCCTATGATACAGACGTTTGAGAATCTTGTCTTCTTAGTGTCCCATAATTTCCTGGTTTGTTCGCCTTTTGTGTATTTTTAATTTTTTCATAGTCTTTTATTTGAGCTTTTTTAATTGCTCTGTGTTAATCTTCCAGATCTGATATGCGTGTTCTGCTTCCGCCATTCTACTTCTGGGGCCCTTTTTCCTTTTCCTTTCTTCTTGATTGAAGGAGTGTTCTAATTCCTTTTTAATTTCATCCGGTGTTTTGTCGTTAGTAACTTTCCATTTCCTTTTTGAGCTCCGCAATCTCTTCTTGGTGCTTTCTCAATCTCTCTTTGGTGCTCCTTACTTCATTGGTTGTCTTCCGTTTTCAGTGTTTCTACTTTCCTTTCGAGTTTGTTTTTTTCTCCCTCTGTTTCTTTCTGGAGTTTGTTTGGTCTGTTTCTTTTAGTTCTTTTTCTGTAAGTTTGACAGGTAAATCCCTCTAGTCCCTTTTGGAGTTTTTTCATTCTCGCTCTTTATTTCTCGTATATTCTTTATTTTTTCTCCCTCTAGTTCTTTCCAAGTTTGTCAATCCTGTTCCTTTAGTTATTTCTGATGTTTGTCGTGGTATACCTATAGGTCCTTTGTGAGTTTTTCATTCTCTCTCGTTTAGTTCTCGAATTCCTCTTTATGTTCTTGAATTTCTCTGCATAGGTCTGACCAAATATTCCCTCTAAGATCGGTTCCTGGGTCCTCCCTCCTCCAAGGGGTTCCATTGTAGCTATCTCCTAGCAGGTTTGGTAGAGCCTTGGTGCAGATTAATCCTGTGACTTTCCCATGTTGTCCCTCGTCGTGGTCCCTGGCATGTGGGCTTCCCTTTTTTTTTTTTTTTTGTTTGTCGATCCCCCAACTGAGTTGTGTCCCAGTGTTTGGATCTCTGGATTCCATCTTCCTAGATCTCCTTAGAAACTGGCTTTTTCTTTTTTTTGTTTTTTTTTGGGGGGGGGTCTTTTGTATGACAACTTGCTGTCATTGGCATGATGTGCTGAGAATTATGACCACTAGGTGGAGCCAGATCACTACCACCCTGATTTACTTTTCAACGAGGAAGTGTCCTGGCTTTTTTCCTGCTAGAGGTGGGAGAAAGGCCCAGGAGATAAGATGCTTAGAGATTAGAGATCTGAAACACTCCTACTAGAGTTTTCCAGGCTTCAAGTCAGACAAAAGAGTCCAAGAATTCTTCTCTGAAAGGCTAGGACAACCTTGTGGCCTCTCTACTCTCTTTTCTGTCATCCATTTCTGCACACAGCCCCCAATGAGCGCAATTTTGCTGCGGCCTCAAAGAAGAGAGGAACCAGGCATCACTGGAACCCATGCTGAGAACTGGGTAATTGGCACTAGCATCCACAGATGAGGGATACCATTCGTCCGTTTGTTTTTCTGGGACTGTGTTACGTCAGCTTCACTCAGCATGATGTCCTCTAGCTCCAGCCATTTTCTGCAAAGCTTCGTGATGTCGTCTTTCTTTACTGCTGCAATAAACTCCATTGGGAGGTTGTACCACATTTTCTCTATCACTCGTCAGTTGAGGGCAATTTAGGTTGGTTCCAGCTCTTTGCTTTGTGAAGAAAGAGCTGAAAATGAAACATGGCCCGTGATGTATCTGCTGGGTGGCGTAAGTCTTGGAAGGGGTACGTGCCCAGGAGTGGTAATGGCTGGGTCGGGGTGGCAAGTTTATTCTGAGTCTTCCAAGGGTTTTGCTCCACAACATGCTTCTTCCATAGTGGCTGTACGAGTTTTACATTCCTAACAGCATTGGATGAGTGTTTCCCCTTTCCCCACGAAACCTCTCCACACTTGGTATCATATTTTTTTCTTGATCCTAGCCGTCTTACTGGAGTGAGTTGATATCTGAAAGTGGTTTTGATTTGCATTTCCGTAATGATTAGTGATGTTGAGCAGTTCTTGAGTGTTTCTCAGACATCTCTTAATTCCTCGCTTGTGAAGTCTCTGGTCAAGTCTTTACTCCATCCTAGGGAGCGGGTCATATAGTTTTCTTTTTTCTTTTTTTCTTGTGTTTTTTTGAGTAGTTTATAATCTGGAATCAATTTTGTGCTTTGTCAGAATGTAATCCTGTCATGAAGGTTTCCTTCCCACTCTGTGGGATTCTCTTCACGTCCGTGATTGTTTCCTTTTGATGTACAGAAGCTTTTTTGGATTTTGATGAGGTCCCATTTGTCAATTGTCGACCTAATTCGTGTGCAGCTGCTGTCTGATTTAGAAGTCTTTTGTCCGACCCTATGTCTTGTAGTCCCCCGCTGCCAAACGTTTTCTATTCTATCATCTTCAGAGTTTGGGGTGTCACGTTGAGGTCTTTAATATATGCCATCTGGAGTTGAGTTTGATACAAGGGAGAGGTAGGGGTTTAATTCATTCGTCTACAAGTGGTGGTCCAGTTGTGCCAACACCACCTGCTGAGATCGTTCTTTTTCTCCATTGAGTGGTTTTGGCCCCCTTGTCAAATATGAGATGGCTTAAAATTGTATGTGCTCAGATTGGATCTTCGGTTTTGTTTCCATGTTGGGTCACAGTTGTTGTTTGGCCAGTACCAGGCTGTTTTTATGACTATAGGCCCGTAATATAGTTTTAAGTCTGATATAGAAATACCCCCTGTGTAGCGCTTGTCACTCCCAGGAAAAATTGATTTCTATCGGGGGCGGGTCTTTTGTTTTCTCCAAATAATTTTAAGAACTTTTGTTTCCAAGCCTGTGAAGAAGAAACTCTTAGGGATTTAATTGGGATTGGGATTTGCCAGTAAATCTATCCAAGAGTTTTGGTAAAATGGACATTTTTTAACAATGTAATTTTCCCAATCCATGAGCATGGGAGGTTTTTGTATCTTCTGATGTCTTCTCAATTTCTTTCTTTAAGGGTTTTTTTTTTTTTTTTTTTTTTTTTTTTTTTTTTTTTTTTTTTGTTAGGTTTGTTCCTAGGTTATCTTATTGTTTTTGAGCTAGTTGAGTGGGACGGTCTCTTTGAATTCCTTTCTCCAGTTTCTTGGTCTTGGTGTAAAGAAAAGGCCGTTGATTTTCTTAAGGTTAATTTCGTATCCTGCCCCCTTTTGCTGAAGCTGTTAATCGTATTTCTAGGAAGTTTTCTGGTGGGTGTTTTTGCCTTCTCTTCAGTCACCAATCGATATCCTCCCCGCAAATCGGGATAGTTTGACTTCCTCTTGTCCAATTACGTCCTCCTTTACTCTCCTTTTTCTTTCCTTATTCTCTAGCCAGTGGGTTTCATACACGATATTGAAGAGGGTTGGTGACAGGGGGCAGCCTGCCGAGTTCCTACTTTTTCAAGGGCATGTTTCCGTCAAATTTCCCCATTTGGAATGATATTGGCTGTGGGTTTCCTGAATATGGCCTTTGAGTACATTGAAGATGATCCCTCCAATCCAATCCAATTCCCATTCCCCTTCTAGGACTTTAAGCATGACGTGATGCTGGATTTTTGTCAAGGGCTTTTTCAGCATCGATTGCGATGACTGGTGTGGTTTTTGTTCGTTGACTTCCGGTTTCTGTGTTTGCTGCTGTTGCTTTGCGTGTGTCGTATGTTGACCCCTCCCTCACTCTCTGGTATGAATCCCCCTTGGTCATGGTGGAATGACCTTCTTGATGTGGGGCTGTATGCGAGTTTTGCCAGTATTCTGTTAGAATTTTGGCATCTGAGATCATTAGGGAGATGGGCCGCTATAATGCCTCCTTTTTATTTCTGCTTTAGGCCTGGTTTGGTCATAGAAGTGCGTTGGCGTTCATCCAGGCATTTGGGCCGTATTCCCTCTGAGTGTAGTCCTTCTACCCCCGTTTTCCGCACTAATGGTTGGAGGTCTTTTTTGCCCAATGTTTTTATAGAATTCTGTGAAACCGTCTGGGCCGGGGCGTTTTTTTAGTTGGGAGGCTTCTTACTACATCCTCTAGTTCTTCATATGTGAGGGGTCTGTTTAAGCTGCTGGTCCCTCCTCTTCTCTTCTTGGCCAAGCTTTTGGTGATCCCAAGATTTCAAGATCATCATCCATTTTCTTCTAGATTTTTTCAAACTTGGTAGAATATAGGTTCTTTAATATTCCCAATATAATTTTTTCTTGATTCTTTTCCGTGTCCTTGTTATTTCCCTTTTCATCACAGCTTGAATAGGATTAGGAGTTGTTCCTTCTTTCTGTTTGTTAACTGGGCTAGGGTCTGTCGATCTTGTTTAGTCTTTCAAAGAACCAACTTTTGGATTGGCTTCATTGATTTTGGTATTGTTTTCCTTTGTTTCATTTCATTGATTTCTGCTTGGATTTTGGTTATTTCTTCAGCCTGTCTGTTGCGTTTGGGTGAATCTGTTTGTTGTGCCTCTCAGTGCTTTTTAAGCTGTAGTGTTAGATCATTGTCACTTGTGCTCTTTCTGTTTTGCTAATGTAGGCACCCAGGGGCTATAAATTTCCCTCTGGAAACTGCTTTTAAAAGGTATCCCATAGGTTTTGTTGTGTTGGGATATTGTCATGTCATTCCTGTCCAGGATGTGTTTATTTCTTTCCGTTATCTCTTCCTTGACCATTCAGTATTCAAGAGTGTGTTGTGTTTAGTCTCCATGTGTTCTTGTAGGCAGGAGGTTTCCTGGGTGTGGATGGTGAGTTCATTGCACTTGGCTGCAGGATGCATGAAATTATATTTCAATCTTTTTGTTTTTGTGAAGGTTTCTTCTGTGTCCCAGTGTGGTCTCAATTTTTGGAGAATGTGCCGTGGGGTTCTGAGTAGAAAGTGTATGCTCTGTTATTAGGATGGAATGGTTTCCGGTAGAGGTCTATGGGGTCCATTTGTGTATCATATCGTTCAGTTCAGATGTCCTCTCTGTTTATTTTTTGTCCTGTTGACCTATCCAAAGACGCAGTGGGGTAGTGAAATCTCCCACTATGAATGTGCTGGGGTTATGTACTGTGACTTGTGGTCCTGGAGAATTGCTTTATAAAGTTTGGTGCAGCCAGAATTTGGGGCATATATTTCATAATTGTGAAATCTCTTTGGTGGATTGTTTCCTTTGATGAAAATGAATGGCCTTCTTTGTCTCTTCTGATTCTTTACGTTGAAGTCTATTTTATCTGATATTAAAATAGCAAAAGCCTGCGTTCTTTCTTTTTGGTACCATTTTGCGCTTGGAATATTTTTTCCATCCCTTCACTTTAAAGTGGTGCCTGTCCTTGAAGGTAAGATGTGGTTTTTTGTAAACAGCAATATGGGGGGGAAAAATGGATTTCTGTTTCCTAATCAGTCTCCCAGTCTATGTCTTTTGATTGGGATTTAGTCCATTAATATTTAATGTTATGACTGATTAGTTTTGTGTTTTCTTCCTTTTGCCTTATTATCCTCTGCGGTTTTGAATATGAGGTTTCTACTTTGCAGTTATGCTTTCTAGGTGATTTCTCTTTCTAGGTGCATGGGGTTGGTTGCCCCTTTCTTCTGTTCTTTGGATTGCTTCAGTATTCTCTGAAGGGTTGGTTTTCCCGGACATGAATTGCTTTCAAGTTTTTTATGTAATGGAAGATTTTCCTCTCTCCTTCCACTATGAAATTGACATTTTTTTGCTGGGTATAAGTAACCTGGGGCTGGCATCCATTGTCCCGCAACACTGGGAATGCTTTGCTCCAGGATTAACTCTTCTTGCTTTCATCGTTTGCTGTGAGAAATCCGTTGTTATTCTGATAGGGTGCGCCCTTATAGGTCACTTGTTTGTTGTTCTCTTGTTTTCTATTAAGAATTTTCTCTTTGTTTTTGGTATATAGCATTTTAACTACAATATAGTGTGGGGAGTTTCTTCTCTGATCCTTGTACCCCTGTAAGTTGGAGTTCTATGTGCATTCTTGGATTGGGATTGGTTTGTCCTTGTTTAGTTTGGGGAAAAGGTTTTCATCTATTAAGGTTGCCTGTGGTGAGATGCTGATCAATACTTTTCCTCGTTTGGGTTGCGTCTCCTGTTCCGGGCCGGTTGATACCTATGGAATGCGGGGAAGGTTTAAAATCTGTTTGCCAGTGAGTGTGTGCCCGACAGGGGCGTGCCATGGGGGGTTGTGTGGCATAAGTGTATTAAAGTGAGTTATAGGTTGAGTGAAATTGATATATAAAGATATCGTAAGAACTTGGAGCACACTAGTACATGAGGATGTGATAATAGTTGTGTCCTAAGTGTATAGCACTCTCCGAAGGATCTTGATAATTCGTGTAGGCGGCTCGGGAGGCGTCCGAGCCAGTGTCTTCCGGAGGAGCGCTGCGGGGCAGAGGCGCCGACATGCGCTAGGACACGGAGACTGGAGTGTGGGTATGTGTGGATTCCGCTTGGTTACAGGAGGCTCAGCGGGCTGAGAGAGCACGGCGCATATGGAGGTCGGATGTGGAGGGCGTAGACCGTCAGCGGCGCGAGAGGTGCGGTGGGGTGGATGCGACAGGGGTGTGGGCGGGTGGCATGGCGGAGGTGGGGTGGATAAGCGGTGGGTGGCTGGGGGCAGGGCAAGGGGAGCGGGGAGTGCGAGGTGCGAGGCGAGCCGTCCGAGCTGTGTGTGTGCAGGCAGCCGGCAGGCTCGCGGGCCCCTCAGGCGGCGGGGCAAGGGGGAGCGGGGAAGGGGGGCGGGAGGACGGGGGGAACGTGTGGAGCGGGAAGGACGGGCCCAAGGGGATGTGGGTCGGAGGGGGCCCTGGGGGTGGCCCGAGGGCAGAGCCGGCGCAAGGGGGGGGACATACCCACTGCCAGGGTAACGGCACGCCGTAGGCGAGGAGGGTTGAGAGAAAGCGCGAGGGGTGGTGGATACCGCACCGGGCACTGTGAGAAGGGGCCCGCATAAAGCGGCGTGCGGCGGAACGCGGGCAGGATGCATAGCAGAGCGTACGCCGGGCCGGGGAGGCCAAGAGGGGAAGGCCCGGAGTAAGGGCCGCGGGCACCGGGGGGGAAGGCGGCGGGGTGGGGGCCAGGCCGGCAGAGTCGGCGGCGGAAGCATCAGGGGGCGGGGGGTGGGGGTGGGGCGGGGGAGCGCAGGCGCAGTCTCCACGGTCGAGCCCGGGAGCGGAAGGGCGGAGGGAGGGCAGGAAGGGGGAAGCGAGCGACAACACGGCAGCGAGAGACGCGGCACAGGCGACGGGGCGCAGGAGGCTCCAAATCGCAAGAGTCACACAAGCGGGCCTTGAATACCGGCTGGGATGATAACCCGCCGCCCCCACAGCCATTAGATCTAATCAAGCCAAAGAACCACACCTTTAAGCCCAGCTGGGGGGATAACACCAACCCCAACCTCAGCCACAAAGGCCAATCAACC
>VZQC01007669.1:413306-568267 GCA_009823505.1 Rhizomys pruinosus | reverse complement strand
GATGAGAAGCAAAAACAGTCTACTTCTCTGGAAGCTGTTGTCTTGGGACTTCTGGTCAATTCCCTGGCTGGTTTTCCTTTCATGGGCCTGACAGTTTGTCCAGGGAATAACCTTTTGATCCTACTAATGAAGCCAAGCATTAGATATATAGGTATTTAAATCGTCTACTAATATTATGGTAGGTCTACTTTGGTATAGACACAATAGTTTTGGATGATATGTTAATCCATGAATTACATTTTTTCACGTTAAATATGACTAGGTCTTACTGTGGCTTAAACAATTTCCTAACCTGTAGAGGTGTATAGCTTGTTGGCATCCAGCCATGGGTTATTCTCAAGGTAAGCAAGCCAAAATAGCCAATTTTTTTTTTTTTATTTTTTTTAAAGACAGCAGGACCAAACGATCAGCAATCAGCTCGCCAAGGCACCCAGTTCCTACCTATCTTCCCCTCTTCCTGCCGCTGGGCTCAGGAGATCTCAAATCTCAAGAGTCACACAAGCGTGCCTTTAATACCGGCTGGGAGGATAACTCCGCCCCCACAGCCACTAGATCTAATCAAGCCAAAGACCACACCTTTAATCCCAGCTGGGGGGATAACTCCAACCTCACAGCCACAAAGGCCAATCAAACCAAAGACAGCAGGACCAAACGATCAGCAATCAGCTCGCCAAGGCACCCAGTTCCTACCTATCTTCCCCTCTTCCTGCCGCTGGGCTCAGGAGATCTCCGTGGGCTTCCCTTTTGTGGTTCAGATCACAAATAGCAGATGGTTTTGCTTTCCTCCTTCAGATGCTTTTTTTTTTCTTTCCTCCTCCTTGTTTATGGATTATTGACCTGTCTATTTTTCAATTTTGTTTATATATTGGATATTGGAAGCCAAAGCCCTCTTCTCTTCTTGTTCTGAAAGTTCTCCAAAATAAAAGTCCACTTGGATTCTCACTGATCTGGGGGGGGTGATATACTTGATCTAGCCCATACCCCGGCAGCCCGCACAAAGGCGCAGAGCCACTGGCCCTGGCCCAATCTGCCGACCCTCTGGCCTGGCGCCTGGGTCCCACCCAAAAGGCCTCAGAGACACGACCCCCTAGCTGCTTATGCGCACCATGTGTGTACAGCACCACAAATGCCAGAGGAGGGCCTCAGATACCCTGCAACTGGAGTTATGGACCCAGGTTTTCTGCTGAGCAGCCAGTGTTCACAACTGCTGAGCCATCTCTCTAGCTCCCAAACCAGAACAATTCCTGAGCCAAAAAGTCTCTGCATGCTAGATGAAATAGTGGAGTTCAGCATCCTATCATTTCTTAATGAAATTAGATAGAAATATGAATTTAAAAATCAGTTAAATTTATGACCCATAATATATGAAGAAATTGAAGATGTAATAAGAAACCTCCCAGCTAAAAAAACCCAGGCCCAGATAGTTCCATGGCAGAATTCTCTAAAACATTTCAAAAAGACTTACAACCATTATTACTCAAATTGTTCAGGATTCAAGCAGAGGGAAATTTCCTAAATTCCTTCTATGAAGCCAGCATCACTCTACTACCCAAACCAGGAAAAGATACAACCAAAAAGGAGAACTATAGACCCATCTCATGAATGAACACAGATGCAAAAATTCTCAACAAAATACTTTCAAACCATATACAGACCCACATCAAGAAGATCATCCATCATGACAAAGTTGGATTCATACCAGAGATGCAGGGATGGTTCAATGTATGAAAATCAATAAATATTATAAAATACATGACTGAAAGACAAAACCCACATGATCATCTCAATTGACGCAGAAAAAGCCTTTGACAAAAATCCAGGATCCCTTCATGCTTAAAGTCCTAGAGGGAATTGGTTTGGAGGGATCATTCCTCAATGTAATCAAAGCCATATACAGGAAACCCACAGCCAATATCATCCTAAATGGAGAAGAGACAGAAGCATTCCCCTTAAAGGTAGAAACTCGGCTAGCCTGCTCCCTGTCACCACTCTGCTTCAAAACAGTGCTTGAATCACTTGCTAGGGCAATAAGGCAAGAAAAGGAAATTAAAAGAGTACTAATTGGAAAAGAGGAAGTCAAGCTATCCCTTTTTGCTGATATGATTGTTTACTTAAGGGATGCTAAAACTCCACCAAAAAGCTCCTAGAAATGATTAAGAGCTTCAGTAAAGTGGCAGGATATAAAATTAACCTAGAAAAATCAGTAGCCTTTCTTTACACCAACAGCAAGCAACTGAAGAAGTACTACAAGGAGACATTTCCACTCAAAATAGCCTCAAAAACAATAAGATACCTAGGAACAAACCTAACCAAAGACACCAAAGATCTCTACAAAAAAAACCTTTAAACCCCTGAAGAAGGAAATTGAAGAAGACATCAGATGGAAAGACCCCCCATGCTAATGGATTGGGAAAATTAACAGTAAAAATGTTCACTCTACCCAAACTAATATACAGATTCAATGCAATCCCAATTAAAACCCCCAAGAGTTTCTTCACAGGTTTGGGGAAAAAAAGTCCTTAATTTCATTTGGAAAAACAAAAGACTCTGAACAGCCAAAGCAACCCTGAGTGAAAAGAACAATACAAGGGAGGGATCTCTATACCAGACTTCAAACTATACTACAGGGGTATAGTCATAAAAATAACTTGGTACTGGCAAAAAAAAAAAAAACCCAGACCTGTTGACCAATGGAACAAATCTGAAGGAGTCTTGCTTTGACTCAAGGAGACCGTATTTGCTTATTGGTTTAGTGGTCTTTGGTAACACCTCTGGTATTCCAGAGACAATCTTACACTTGCATGTGTGGTCTCAATACATCTTTTCCATGTTAACGTTAGGTCTTCAACACAGGCCTTATCGGCCTCTTTTCTTGCAGGTATCCCAGTTTATGAGCAAGGAGCCTTTACCTTTTTGTGGGGGCTTAGATCCCCTGGCCAACATCTCCCTTAGATACCATTGCTGATGTCAGACCTCCTCTATTAATATTATTTGTTAAGTGCTAGCTTAAGGAAACTTTAGTATATTTGGTTCGAATAGAGAATAATCCTTTTCATAGTTCCTATGTCTATTAGTCAATAAAGAAGGAAGTTTTACCAGATTTTAAAGAGATTACCTCTCATAACCAGATGGAAACGACCTCATCATCATCATATTTCTCCTTGTTCTATGGGGGGGGGGTCAGAAATCTCTCGTATTAAAACCTTTGGGCACCCCTAGAAGGTAAGTTCATTAGGATCTATTATAATATAGTTGTAAAATAGGATCCATACGAGGGGTTTGATGCTGTAGCAATCTGAGGCTTTTCTTCCCTTTCAATGTTCAGAGGGCCACCTTTTCGTTGGCACTTCTGGTACATCCTACTCAATGCAAGCTGTGTTTCTTTTCTTTCTCAGCGTTAATTTGGTGACATTTTGACTGTTGGAACATCAAATTTTTCCGTAGTTAGTTTTAAGTATTTGATTGCAAAGTTTTTGGCAAAAAAGTTTCATATCTATCTGTATCCCCCTTTTTTTAAGGTTTTTGTTTTTTGACCCAGAGTCTCCAGAAGGCAGTTGTATTATACTACTATATGAGTGGAATCAAGGCACGATTTCATCAAATTCAATGCTGTTTTGGGTGACTGTGTGTGTTACTTGGGAAGCAAACTTAACATCTCTTTCTTAGGTGGTACACTCCCTGTATGCAGCTCCCCTGGCAAAATCTCACAGCTCTAAGCATCTCAAATGTCTTTTGGGGTCTCTGCCGCTGATCAGAGTTCACCTTCACAGCTTCACTGAATGGCCTGTCAGGCATAAAGGGATTTGCCCCTGCTGTACTCCGCGCCTGGCCTCAGTGGCTCTCTGAAACTGCAGAGAAAGAACTAATGACCCCTTCACTCTCTTCATCCTTCCATGCCTCTAAAGCCACGCAGTTAGGGTGAATGAAACTGCTGAGTTATGGCTTGCAGAGTTTGGAATGGGACCCTTCTACTTCAACCACATTCACAGCTTTTCTCTTCCTGGACTTCTTGGAGAACAAAATCCATTTGGTATTTTTCTTTCAAACGTTGGAGGCTTAGCTGGGTGTAGGTGTCTTGTCCTGAAGGGTACTCTTCCATTGTTACTTGAAATCTTAGGCCTCTCCTTAATACTTTACTCTCTTATCAAAGGGATCCTCTCCTTCACACAAGACTTGCGCTAAACATTAATCTTCCTAGTGCAATTTTCAATCCAAACGTGTACATTCGCATTTCTTTCTGCCCCGTTGCTCCTTTTTCACTGTGGATCTGTATTAATTTCACATTACCTAACCACGCCATCATCTCTAGATTTAGGCTGTGCTGTCGATATATCCTGGCAAAAGACATTAGTCTATTGCTTTTCAACTTAGCTTAGGCAAGCATTGGCTGTGGGTAAACTCCAGCCAGCCTCTTTGCCAAAATATCCCACTTGCTGCTAAGTCTTTACCTCTGGAACTATATTTATCTCAGCACTGCTTTTTCCAGGCTTCTACTAGAATGGCCTTGTTAACTCTCCTTAACATAGACAACAGCTTTCTACATTCAAATCTTTTCTCAAACACACACATGGGCATTCTTCACACAGCACAACAGCCCACTCCTGAACCAAATGCTGTATCACTATGTTCTGTGATAAAAACCACATGACCAAGGCTTATAAAAGGAAGAGTTTATTTGAGCTTATGTTAGGGAATAGGTCCATTTGTGGTGGGAGGCATGGTGGCAGGAGCTGGAGCAGAAAGCAAGGTTCACATCTTCAATGGGCACAGGATACAGAGAGAGAGAGCACCTAGAGACTGGCAAGGCTTTTTGAGCTCTCCAAGCCCACCCCCAGGACTACTTCCTCACAGCACACCATCTAAGACCTCAACCACGCACTACAAACTGAATTACTGAAGCTATGGGACATTTCTATTTTTAATTATTTTATTTTTTCTTGTTTTATATATATAAGATATGTTACAAAATGACCCAATGTCCTCTACCCCACCCACCATGTCTACCACAGATTTTCATCTTTTTCACTAATACTCGATATAGAAGTTAACTGTTCAAGGAGAAAGTTCCAACCAATTTCAATCTGGTCTTTGACACAGGCTCTTTTATTTGTTTTGTGTCTTCCATATGCATCACTCCCAACTACTTGGACAAAACTAAGGAACACAAGAAATACTTACAATAGGTAATTGGCACTAACATCCACAGATGAGGGATACCATGCATTTTGTTTTTCTGGATGTGTATACTTTACTTAACATACTTTCTAGTTCCATTATTTACCTGCAATTTATGATGTCTTTCTTTACCTGCTGCATAGAACTGCCATTGTGTAGATGTACCAATTTTCTCTATCCACTTCAGTTGAGGGGCACTTGGGTTTGGTTCCAGCTTTTTCTATTGATAACAGAGCTGGAGCATGTATGATCGATGAGTCTTGTGATATAACCCAGGGTGGTATGACTGGGTCAGGTGGCAAGTTATTTCGTCTTTCCAAGGATATCCCACCTGCTAAGCATTATTAACATGAATGATTCCCTTTCCCCACAACCTCTAGCACTGGATATCATTTTTTGATCTAGCCAGCCTCTATTGGAGTGATATATAAGTGGTTTTAATTGCATTTCCTTAATTATTAGCATAGAGGCATTTTTAAGATGTTTCTCAGCTAATCTCTAATTCTTCACTTGTGAAGTCTCTGTTCAGCTCTTTGCTACATCTTTGGAGTGATTCATTTGTTTTTTTCTTTGTTTTTTTGAGTAGTTTATATACTCGAAATCAATGCTTTGTCAGATGTATCTGTGGTGAAGGTTTCCTCCCACTCTGTGGATTTCTCTTCACTTCCTTGGTTGTTTCTTTTGATGTACAGAAGCTTTTGAGTTAATGAGAGGTCCCATTTGTCAATTGTTGATTTATTCTTACGCAGCTGCTGTCTGATTTAGGAAGTCTTTTCCTATGCCTATGTCTTATAAGCCTGCTGCCAACTTTTCTTCTATCACCTTCAGGTTTGGGTTTCACTGTTGAGTCTTTGAATCCATCTGGAGTTGACTTTTGTACAGGGAAGAGGTAGGGGTTTAACTTCATTCTTCTACAAGTGGTGATCCAGTTTTGCAACACCACCACTTGCTGAAGATGGTCTTTCCTCCATTGTGTTTCTTGGCCCCCTTGTCAAATATTGAGATGGCTGAAATTGTATGTGCTTCAGTTTCGATCTNTCCCTTGTATTGTTCTTTTCACTCAGGGTTTGCTTTGGCTATTCAGGTCTTTTTTTTTCCGAATGAAAATTAAGGACTTTTTTCCCAAACCTGTGAGGGGATCTCTATACCAGACTTCCAACTATACTACAGGGCTATAGTCATAAAAACAGCCTGGTACTGGCACAAAACAGTCCTGTTGACCAATGGAACAAAACTTAAGATCCAAACTTGAGCACATACAATTACAGCCATCTCATATTTGACAAGGGGGCCAAGAATACACAATGGAGAAAAGACAGCATCCTCAGCAAGTGGTGTTGGCAAAACTGGATCACCACTTATAGAAGAATGAAATTAAACCTCTACCTCTTGCCCTGTACAAATGTCAACTCCAGCTGGATCAAAGACATCAACGTGAAACCCCAAACTCTGAAGGCGATAGAAGAAAAGGTTGGCAGGAGACTAACAGACATATGCATAGGAAAAGACTTCCTAAATCACACAGCAGCTGTGCAAGAATTAAGGTCGACAATTGGCAAATGGGACCTTATCAAACTCAAAAGCTTCTGTACATCAAAAGCAACAATCAAGGAAGTGAAGAGAAAACCCACAGAGTGGGAGGAAAACTTTACTGCAGAAACATCTGACAAAGCATTGATTTCCAGAATATATAAACTACTCAAAAAACAAAGAAGAAAGAAAACAAATGACCCACCCAATAGATGGAGCAAAGACCTTAACAGAGACTTCACAAGTGAGGAATTAGAGATAGCTGAGAAACATCTTAAGAAGTGTTCAACATCGCTAATAATTAAGGAAATGCAAATTAAAACCACTTTAGGATATCATCTTACTCCAATAAGTCTGGCTAGGATCAAGAAAACAAATGATACCAAGTGCTGGAGAGGTTGTGGGGAAAGAGGAACATTCATCCACTGCTGGTGGGAATGTAAACTTGTACAGCTACTGTGAAAAGCAGTGTGGAAAATCCTTGGAAGACACAAAATGAGCTTACCACCTGACCCAGTCATACCACCCCTGGGTATATATCCACAAGACTCATCGCAGAGATACATGCACAGCCATGTTTATTGCAGCTCTGTTTACAATAGCAAAAATCTGGAACCAACCCAAGTGCCTCTCAACTGACTAGTGAATAGAGAAAATGTGGTACATCTACACAATGGCATTCTATGCAGCAGTAAAGAAAGACATCATGAACATTGCAGGTAAATAAATGGAACTAGAAGATATGTTAAGTAAAGTAACACAATCCCAGAAAAACAAACAATGCATGGTATCCCTCATCTGTGGATGCTAGCACCAATTACCTATTAGTAAGTATTTCTTGTGCAGGGCTCCTTGTGCCTTTGTCCAAGTAGTTGGGAGTGATGCATATTGGAAAGAACAACAACAACAACAATAACAACAGAAAAGACTGTGTCAAAGACCTGATTGAAATGGTGAACTTCTCCTTGAAACAGTTAACTTCTATATCGAGAATTTTGAGAAAGATTGAGAAAAAGATGAAAATCATGTTTGGCAGAATGCATGAGCTCTGGTGGGGTGGGGTGGGGGGTAAGGAGGAGGACATGGGTCTAGATTTGATTTGTAACATAATCTTATATATAAAACAAGAAAAAATAAAATAAATTAAAAAAATAGAATGTCCCCCATAGGCTTCAAGTATTCAGATACTTTATCCCTAGTCAGTGGTGCTGTTTAGGAAGGTCTTAGAAGGTGTGGCCATGCTGAGGAAGTAAGTCACTGGGGGTGGGCTTGGAGAGCTCAAAAAGCCTTGCCAGTCTCTAGGTGCTCTCTCTCTCTGTATCCTGTGCCCATTTGAAGATGTGAACCTTGCTTTCTGCTCCAGCTCCTGCCACCATGCCTCCCCACCACAATGGAACCATCAATCATAAGCTCAAATAAACTCTTCCTTTTATAAGTTCTCTTGGTCATGGTGGTTTTATCACAGCAACAGAAAAGTGACTGATACAGCATTTGGTACCAGAGAGTGGGCTGTTGGCTGTGAAGAACCTGCCCATGTGTGTGTTTGAGAAAAAGACTTTGGAACTTTGGGCTAGAAAAGCTGTTGACTACTGTAAGGAGAGTTTAACAGGCCATTCTAGTAGAAGCCTGAAAAAAAGCAGTGCTGAGATAAATATAGTTCCAGAGGAAAATAAGGACTTAAGCAGCAAGTGGGATATTTTGGCAAAGAGGCTGGCTGGAGTTTACCCACAGCCCCAATGCTTGCCTGATGCTAAGTTGAAAAGCAATAGACTAATGTCTTTTGCCGAGGATATATCAAGACAGCCTAATCTAGAAGTGATGGCGTGGGTATTAATGGTGAATATTATACAGATCCACAGTGAAAAAGAGCAAACGGGGCAGAAAGAAATGCAGAATGTACACTTGGATTGGAAAAGTGCACTAGGAAGATTAATGTTGTAGCCAAGTCTTGTGTTGAAGGAGAGGATCCCTTTGATAAAGAGAGTAAAGTATTAAGGAGAGGCCTAAAGATTTACAAGTAAACAATGGAAAGAGTACCTTCAGGGAAAGACCACCACACCCAGCTAAGCCTCCAACTTTTGAAAGAAAAATACCAAATGGATTTTGTTCTCCAAGAAGTCCAGGGAAGAGAAAAGCTGTGAATGTGGTTGAAGTAGGCCAGGGTCCATTCCAAACTTGCAGCCAAACTCAGCAGTTTCATTCACCTACTGCTGGCTTTAGAGGCATGAAGGATGAAAGAGTGAAGGGGTCATTAGTTCTTTCTCTGCAGTTTCAGAGAGCCACTGAGGCCAGGCAGAGTACAGCAGGGGCATCCCTTTATGCCCTGACAGGCCATTGCATGAAGCTGTGAAGGTGAACTCTGATCAGCAGCAGAGACCCCAAGAAGACATTTGAGATGCTAGAGCTGTGAGATATTTGCCAAGGGGAGCTGCATACAGGGAGTGGTACCAGCCTAAGAAAGAGATGTTAAGTTTGCTTCCCAAGTTAATCACACACAGTCACCCAAAACAGCATGGGTGAATTTGATGAAATCTGTGCCTTGATTCCATGCTATAGGTATGTATAATACAACTGCCTTCTGGAGACTCATGGGTCAAAAAACAAAAACCTTAAAAAAAAGGGGGGGATACAGATAGATATGAAACCTTTTTGCCAAAAACTTTGCAATTCAAATCTTAAAACTAACTACGGGAAAAGATTTGTATGTTCCAACAGGTCAAAATGTCACCAACTTAACGGCTGAGAAAGAAAAGATACAGCTTTGCATTGAGTAGGATGTACCAGAAAGTGCCAACAGAAAGGTTGGCCCATCTGAACATTGAAAGGAAGAAAAGCCTCAGATTGCTACAAACATCAAACCCCTCTGTGGATCCTACTTGTAACAACTATTTATAATGAGTCCTAATGAAACTTACCTTCTAGGTGCCCCAAAGGTTTTAATACAAGAGACTTTCTTACCCCCCCCATAGAACAAGGAGAAATATGATGATGATGAGGTCGTTTGCCAACTGTTATAGAGGTAATCTCTTATAAAACTGGTAAAACTGCCTTCTTTAATTGACTAATAGACATAGGAACTATGAAAAGGATTATTCTCTATTCAGAACCAAATATAATACTAAAGTTTCCTTAAGCTATGCACTTAAGCAAAATATATTAATAGAGGAGGTCTGACATCAGCAATGGATTATTCTACCAAGGAGATGTTGGCCAGGGGATCTAAGCCCCCACAAAAGGTAAAGGCTCCTTGCCTCTAAACTGGGATACCTGCAAGAAAAGAGGCGATAAGGCCTTGCTGTAGAAGACCTAACGTTAACATGGAAAAGATGTATTGAGACCACACATGCAAGTGTACAGATGGTCTCTGGAATACCAGAGAGTGTTACCAAAGACCACTAAACCAATAAAGCAAATACGGGTCTCCTTGAGTCAAGCAAGACTCCTCTATCAGCACCAGCAACACCTCACCTGCCTGGAAATACTGTGCAGCAGAGGCAGCCATATGCCTGTATATCCCAAATCTAATTGGCTATTAGCTCTCTCCTTGGAGGAATAACTCATGGCTGATGCCACAAGCTTACATCCTCTAATGGTTAGGAGATGTTATAAGCCACAATAAGACCTTGTCATATTTAACTGAAAAAAATGTAATTCATGGATTAACATACCATCCAAACATCTGTGTCTATACCAAAGTAACCTACCATAACAATTAGTACTATTTAAATACCTATATATCTAATTGCTTCATTAGTAGGATCGAAAGGTTATTCCTGGACAAACTGTCAGCCCATGAAAGGAAACAGCCAGAATTGACCAGAGTCCAAGACAACAGCTCCAGAGAAGTAGACTGTTTTGCTTCTCATCCACCTGTGCCCCTTTTCTAAGCCTAGGAAACAATCTGTGGAAGAAGGGGTGTGGTAGAATGTAAGGGCTGCGATTGGGGTGAATGGTGAAACTACAGCAATATAGTCTGGACACTCATTTGATCAACTTGATTGAACATACAAGCCCCCCCTGCTGGATGGTGGGACCCATGGGCTGTGTGGTTTTGGGCACAACTGCTTGCAAATTGGTTTTACATGAAGGATGCTTGTACTCATAAATTATCACTTATTGTTAAAAAATGAAAAAAAACTGAGAGAAAGATGCAGGACCGTTATGGCAGAATGCATGATCTGGGGTGGGGTGGGGTGAGGTGGGGGGAAGGGAAAGGGAAATATGCCTGAACTGAATTGGAAAATGATGTATAAAATACACAAAGCATCAATTTAAAAAAATTAGAAAAAAATAAATAAAATAATTTAAAAATTAAAAATAAATAATAAAAAATAATAATTTTTAAAAAATTAAAAAAGAAAGAGATGTATGTTGCATGTAAAGCTGGAAGAGCTGAGCCGTCTAAGCCTTTGGAAGTAAAGTTCCAGAAGTCTCATGTGGAGCTACTGGACTTGGTGTTTGCCCTCCTGGGTTTTGGTCTTGTTTCAGTCCTATATTTCCTCACTATGCCTCCATTCCTCCCTTTTGGAATGGGAATGTGTATTCAGTTGTACTGTGTGTTACGAGTATGTAATTTGTCTTTTGATATTACAGGAGCTTACAGTTAAGAGATTAGCAGCCTGGGTCAGAGAAGAGACTTTAGACTGTAGACTTTTGAATAGTACTGAGACTGGTAAAGATTATGGGTATTTTTAAGCTTGGACCAAACGCATTTTGCATTTTTTTATGTTCATGAGTCTATGAGGGCTAGGGAGTGGAATGTGGTGGTTTGAATGAGAATGGACCCCATAGACTTCAAGTATTCAGACATTTTGTTCCCAGTTGGTGGTGCTGTTTTGGGAGATCTTAGAAGGTGTGGGTGGCCATGATAGAGGAAGTATGTCACTGGGGGCGGGTTTAGAGAGTTCAAAACCCTTGCCAGTCTCCAGTTGTTCTCTCTCTGCTTCCTGTGCCAACTTGAAGGTGTAAACCTTGGCTTTCTGCTCCAGCTCCTGCCACCATGCCTCCCCACCACAATGGACTCTAATTGTAATTGTGACCTCAAATAAACTCTTCCTTTTATAAGTTCCCTTTGTCATGGTGGTTTTTGTCACAGCAATAGAAAAATGACTAGTACAGAAGCTAAGCAGGTTGAGTGTAGGGTACCAGGACTGCCTGTTGCTGACAGCTGCCCAGTGCACATGACCTTCTCAGGACCCAGTGCTTTCTACCCAAGGCCTATAAGATCTGGAAGGACCCACTGGCACAGGATGAGGGTTAGTGCCTATAATAGCTCTATAAAGAAGGAAGGACGTCTGGGTACACAAACCTGACTCAGTAGACCTTAGCATATGACAGAATTTATGAAGTCCTGTGGGTCAACTATGGGGGTGCAAATAGGGGAGGGAGAATTAACATGATTAAGATGTGTCGATACATGAAATGTATAAAAATCCAATTAAAATATATATCAAAAAAACTCAAAAAAAGGAAACACCCCCAACCCAATTCAATGCTTAATTAAGAGTCAGAAGGCAATGTGAGGCTTGAGACAAGACAATAGGCCCAGAAACATATGCAACTAGATGTAAAGACCATCTGTGACCTTCTGCTCTGTGACCTTCCCCATACCTTGCGATGTTTCTGAGCTTCATCCTTGTGTGAAATGGTAATTAAAACGGCAACCTCGAGAAATGGCTCAGCAATGATGAGCACCAGCTGGTCCTGCAGAGAACCCAAGTCCTGTTCCCAGTACCCACACAGCAGCTAACAACCATTTATAACTCTAGTTCAGGGGATCCAATGCCCTCTTCTGGACTGTACAGGCATTGCATGCACATCTAAATACATGCACACAAAACAGTCTTAGACATAAAATAAAAAAATAAAATGTCAACCTCTTAATTATTGTGTTACTCTCCCAATCAAATGAGAAAATACACACAGTGTTTATTTAGTGTGGTTCTTGGGCACAGCAAATGCCTGACATATTCGGTCCTATTATTTCTTTCTTTCTTTTTTTTTTTTTTTAATTTTATTTATTTCCGTATGTGTATGAATGTACTGTCTGCATGCAAGTTTGTGCACCCGTGTCATGCAACGCCGTGGAGGTCAGAAGAGGGTATCGGATTCCCCTGGAACTGGAGTTCTCCTGGAATTGGAGTTTCAGCAGTTCTTGGCCGCCATGTGGGTGCTGGGGATCGAACCCGGGTCCTCTGTAAGAGCGGTCGGCGCTCTTAACCGCTAGGCCATCTCTCCAGCCCCAGTATGGGCATAACAACTTTTAATGGCTAAATAAGCCTATAGTCAGGGTCCCTAACTCAGCCTGAAAGCTGGAGTTTGTCCCTGGTCTTTGTCTTTTTCTTCTGAAAGGAGCCCTGGGTGAGGGGAGATGGCTGGAGAGATGGCTCAGAGGTTAAGAGCACTGACCTCTCCTCTTGCAGAGGACACAGTTTTGATTCCCAGCACCCACATGACAGCTTGTTACCATCTGTAGCTCCAGTTCCAGGGGATCCAGCACCCTCTTCTGACCCCTACAGGCACTGCATGACACAAGTGCACTTATAAGAATGTGGCCAATACACTGATACACATAAAATAAAAATAATAAATAAAATATTTTAAAAGGAGCCCTATGGGGCTAGAGATAGCCTAGCAGTTAAGAGCGCCGACTGCTCTTGCAGAGAACCCGGGTTCGATCCCCAGCACCCACATGGCAGCTGAGAACAGTCTGTAACTCCAATTCCAGGAGAACTCCAGTTCCAGGGGAATCCGACACCCTCTTCTGACCTCTGAGGCATCGCACGACACGGGTGCACAAACGTACATGCAGACAGTACATTCATACACATAGGAAATAAATAAATTAATTAAAAAAAAAAAGGAGCCCTGTGGCTAAAAGTGATCCTGCTCCAAGTCTGCCTATTGTCTTCAGCACAAGTCATCTTCTGTGAGTTTCTGCAACCCCTATTCTTGACACTGTCTGGCTTCTGGGACCCTTTGAGCATGCGCTTGGCAACACAGAACTCCAATGGCGTAATCACCAATCCCGCCCACCACTACACAGTGGTGAAAGCTGTTGGGACCCTCTTTATCTCCAGTTGTATTAGAGATGTTCCCTGGGGAGATGCAGCACACACACACACACACACACACACACACACACACACACATTTTCTCACCATAGAAATGGAACCTATGACAAACCAAAGTAACGACTACACCAAAGTCTAACTTGGTGAACAAGGAAGTTTTGTTGGGGTTACTAACAGGAGTGTGGGTGAGCAGTTACCCACAGGAGTAGGGCTGACCCCAAAGCCCTTATCCACACAGGCAATGTAACATGAAAGCTACATCGAAGTTCTCTATATGGCTTGTAGCTAGACAGGCCCAGGAGCCTCCTCTCCCACCCTCTATAACCCTGGGGAGGGGACCTTGTAACTGTTGTAAGCTTCAGCTATCTCAGCCTTGTTTATTTCCTGAATCTGCTGACACCTGCCTCTGTCCCTGGGAGGAAAACAACGTCTCCTCCCAGCTCTGGCTAAGATGCAGCTGCCAGACCAAAGACCACCTTTCAAGCCATGTTCCCTGTGGACGAAAGGTTAGCATGCCTGGAGCTAAGGCCAACTGGGGAGGAAAATAGACTCACTGAGATTCACTCAGTTTGCCAGAGCTGATTTTAAAATAATTGGGACTTTATTTTATGGGAGTGCTTTTAGTATTTGTTACAAGGCTACTTGAGCTTTTATCTAAGCCTTTTCTAAAATATTATACAGTAATTAAAAGTATCAGGCTGGTGTAACTTAGCCTTTCTGGATGCTTAACAACCATACTTAATGCCCATACCAATTTGGCTGAGGGTCTTAAGGGATAACTTTGTTCCTTCCCCTCAGAGATCAACTAAGTCCCAGGGGACTATGCATGAGGCCATCTCTTGAAATGTCCTGCAAATGTGAGTCACCAGTCTTCCTGTGCAGGGAGGTCTTGGAGATCCACTAATGGGACTTTAGCCAGTGTCCAGCCTATAAAGAGGAAAGTCTGCTCATGCTTCAAAAAGGGGAACCTGGTCTAGCAAGACCTGACTTTGTCCTCTAGTGGATGGAACTGGTAAATGAAAAGCCAAAAGAAGCCAAAAAAAAAAAAAAAACCCTAGTGACCCCTGAGGACCAGATCCTCAACTGACCTTGAGGAAACAAAAACCTTGGTTAATCTGGGCTAACTGTGTGGCCTTAAACATCCGAAAGGAAAGTGTAACCAGAAATAATCAGGAAGGCCTGAGAAATTGTACTTCAGGTATAAAACTTGAGATCTTAGTAAAAAGACAAAAAGCTAAAAAAAAAAAAAAAAAGCACTGTTGTTTTGCCTGTCTTATTCTTTTGCCATCCTTCAAAGACATGAGACACAGCTTTTCAACCTTCCAATATGGACCAAAGACTCATGTCTCTCCAAGAATCCTCCAAACCTTCAGTGCCAGATGGGGACTACTAAGGCATCCAGCTTGCGGACTGAGCATCTACTGGGATTTCAGCCTCTTCAGAGTATAGACTTCCATTGTTGGACTACCCAGGCTGTATCATGGAGGCCAGTACAGGAAGATCAAGACAGAACACAGGGCTCACTGAACCTCATTTGGTGACCACAGGAAGGGAACACCCCAGTGTGGACCACAAGGGCAGGATTGATGGTTGTTTGGTCTTGCCAAGGCAGAGCCTTCAAACACTTCCTTAAGGAAAACATGACATCTTTCAGCCTAATAGGAAAAAGAAAAAGAAATCATAAGCCAAAGATGCTAAAACCTATGATGTCATAATCTTGACATATATGCATATTTTGGAGTGATACAAATTGGAAGGAACAACAACAACAACAAAGACTGGGTCAAAGAACTGACTGAAACAGTAAACTGCATCAAAATTTTTTTAAAAGTCTGAGAGAAAGATGAAAGACATGTATGGCAGAATGCATGAGCTCTGGTGGGGTGGGGTGCAGGGAAGGGGAATGAGCCTAAATTTGATTAAGAAGTGTTGTATGAAATGCACAAAACTTCAATAAAAAATTGGCTTTGAAAAAAAATAAAATAAAATAATTGGGACTCCAACTTATTGAGAATTAAGTTTGTTTTAGTTTCGTCATTGTTTTGTTACAGCTTTTTAACCATAACCACAGCATCTGCCTGTCCACTCAACTGGATATGAAGTCCTTACCTGTCTCCCTATTCAAAGGCAGAATGCTTTTTAAAAACTGACATCATTTAACTGTGAAAAGTTAGGCTTTCTCTTAAATGCTACTTCCTGTCTTTCTTTACTTGGCTTAGTTTCATTTAATTTAGTTTAGTTTAGTTTTTTGTTTTGTTTTTTGTTTTGTGAGTGAGCGTCTCCCCGGCCTCAGCTGGCCTGATATTCACTGTGTAGACCAGGCTGGCCTTGATCTCCCAGAAATCTGCCTGTCTGCCCCGAGTGCTGGGATTCCAGGTGTGGGTTATCATACCTGGCTGTCTTCCTTATTTTTCAAATATTTTTATTGACCTTTTATACATTTCATACAACAGATCTTAATCAAATTTGGAACTCCTCCCCTACCCATACCCCCCGCCCCAGCACCCCTACTACCAGACATCATACTTTCTGCAATACATGTTGAGTCCTATTTTGTCAAGCATTTGTAGGGAAATGTCCTTTGGTGCAAGTTCATCCACTGGAGCCTACTCTCCCTTGCCCAGCAGTAATCAGTCTCCAACAGTTCCCAGGCTAGGGCTGCCCTCACCCATTCTTGCCCATGAACCTTTCCAGTTTCTTAGCTCCTGAGTCGACTTCTACAGGCCTTCATGCCTGGAGGGGAGAGCAGAAGCAGCAGCCAGCCAACCTTCCTACACACAGCTGAGAGTCTGACAGCTCCCAGAGATCCGCCATTCGGTGAGCTGATGACTCAGCAAATTGACTTCCAGCAAATTAACTCCGGGTGCATTGACTTTTAGCAAATTAGCCATTCAATAAACTAGTTTTCATTGACTTGACCTAGATCCGTGTACAATCTAAATTCCCAAGTAATATTCCAGATAGAATACCAACTGAGAACAAAGGAAGAATCGCGTTTCTCTTATGCTCTAAGTAGGACTCACTAGCTATTAGTCAATGTGTGTACCGATATGCAAATCTCTCCCTCTTTCTCTCTCTCCTTCTTCCTTCCCCCTCCCTCCCTCTCTCAACATAGTATGCAGCTGCCACATCCCAGCAGCCAGAATCTGTTCACGATGTCCCAGCAATCCTCAAGAAAATGGAGGTAAAGAAGATGAGATGAGGATGCTTGGCAATTCGCCACTGGAAACGGGAATGCAGAAGGCTGAATGTACTCTAGAGCTGGTAGCTGAAAAAAAGAAAATTGATCGAGAATCGAGTTCAGTGACTTCACCCTAGAGCACCTAGATGATTACAACAGCCGTGTACCTTGCCAACCACAGGCACCATACTAAATTCTTGTATCATCTCCAAAAGACAAGCACGATCACCCCACCATATTTGCAAAGATGGATTCTAAGAACCTCACTGAGAATACCCAAGTTCCTTACAAAGCAGCATTGCAACCATTCACATACTTCTGGATACTTAGCTCTGACCAAAAAGCAACTTGAGGAGAAAAGGGTTTATTTGGCTTACATATCCCGATCATAGCTCAAACCATGGCAGGAACCTGGAGGCAGAAGCTGAAGCACAGACCATGGAGGAATGCTGCTTACTGGCTTGCTCCTCTCTGGCCCATGCTCAGCCTGCTTTCTAATACAACCTAGGACTACCTGTCCAGGGGTGGCAGCACCCACAGTAGGCTGGACCCTCCCACATCACTCAAGAATCAAGAAAATGCCCATGGACATGGCCACAGACCAATCGGATAGAGGAGACTCCCCAGTTGAGGGTCCCTCTTCCCAGGTATGACACTGATGACAGAATCTATATAGCAAATCTTTAATAAAACATAAAGGAGATGTTAGTTGTTACATCATATGCTTTACAGAATAAGAAGAAAAATGTCCATAAAAACACATAATTTTTCATAGATTATTTTCACCCTGTAGTTGATTGGTTGAATCTGTGAGTGAGGAGCACACAGACAGAATGGGCTTACAGAAGAGAAAACTGAAGGACAGAGAGTGGCTGACCCCGAGTTGCTGAGGTGATGAGCGGTGGAATGGGCATTGAAATTTCAAGCCCAAGGACTTTTTGGTAGTGGTCAAAACTCGGTCTCAGTTCAGCTCCAGGGTCACAGAGAGAGTGTCAGAGCTACACTCCAAGAGTGAGAATAGATCAGAAAGGAAACAGAGGACTGGGAAGTGCAGGTGCTGGAAGGTTCTGATCTCCCAGCCTGCGCTAAGGCCTGGGACCAGCATTTTCCTTGACCAGTCTTGAGTCTCAGGCAAGACCCCCTGTTTTACAGAGAAGGAAACTGAAACCCAGGGACAGGGAACATGGCCAGACAGTGGTGGAGCTGGGCTTAGAGTCAGACAGGGAACATGGCCAGTCAGCGGTGGAGCTGGGCTTCGAGTCAGATGGGCTGATTCCAAAGCCCACAGAAACTGGCTCATGTATGAGGTGGGAGAGCTAAAAGGGCGAGAAGAAAAAGGAAGGTGACGTGCTCTGCAAGGACCGGCTGCAGCTGGAAGAACCTGCCTCCTCCAGGGGCCATGCTCTGCAAGGACCGGCTGCAGCTGAAAGAACCTGCCTCCTCCAGGGGCCATGCTCTGCAAGGACTGGCTGCAGCTGAAAGAACCTGCTTCCTCCAGGGGCCATGCTCTGCAAGGACTGGCTGCAGCTGGAAGAACCTGCTTCCTCCAGGGGCCATGCTCTGCAAGGACCGGCTGCAGCTGAAGGAACCTGCCTCCTCCCGGCCTCACTCAGGCACAGAGGAGTCACTTGATCCTTGTAAGTGCCTCCCGAGCTACAGAAAACTGTCCTAGACACAGTCCCTGCCGTCCATCCCGTCCGAGGGTAGCCAGGCCCTGACAGCCCTCCCTGTTCTCCCCGCCCAGCTGTCAAACCCAGCCCACTGAGGCATTTAATTTGGGAGAACAAACATTGGTTATCAGTTAGAACACTTATCAAGTGTCAGTTAGTACTGTGCTGTAATTGATGTCTAATTAACATACCATCCAGTATTGTTGGGTGTGAATTAAATGCCTAAACAGTCCTTTCTGTTTTATTGCACCAACGAGACAGTAAATGTACATTTCTCAGTTCAGTTACTTTGGAGTTAATTTTATTATAAGCCATTTGGAATATGAAAAGCCAGAGAGGACTCTAGGGCAGATATTTAATTGAGGTGTTGCTTTGCTGTTGCTAAGGCCTACCTTAGGTTCAGACCCTTCCTGAGAAATCAAATTATTCATTTCTGAAAAGGTCAGACTCCACCAGGTGGTGGTGCCAGGCTTTGGGAGCATACATGACAGGAGCTGGATGGGGCGAGGAAAGAAGGAAGAGGGGAGGGGACTCTGCACTCCCCCCTCCCTGCCACAACTTAGTGTCTCTAGGAAGGTCCTTGCTAGATGCCCAGGACACGCAGAATGTGACCCCAGAGAATCCAAGAGTGGGAAGGGTGTTTGGCTGAGTCTTTGACCCCGCATATGCACCACATGGGGCATGCACGTATTGTATTTACTTACTGTTGGAGGATTTCATGCATAAACACAATGAAACATGACATATCCCCCTCCATCTTCCACCCACACCCCATGTCCCCATTAACACATATATCTCCCTCCCAAATTTAAATGCTCTTCTTTTCCATTGTTTTCCTTTATTGACAACCAACTAATTCCAAGTAGTGCTGCCTCTATGGACTTGCTGCACCACAGATAATCAACCCCTGGCCACACCCTCAGAGAAAATAGTTCTCATCGCTCCAGCAGCTGTGGACTGCAAAACGCACCTCAGAGGGGTGAGACCCTGAGCACTGCTCCCCATCCAATGCATATCATTTCCATTCTGTTTGGCTTGAGTGCCTGTCTATCTGCTTATCAGCACCCCATGGAAGAGGACAGTGCCTACATGGGCCTGTAAAGAGCTAGCAGAGGAGCAGAGCTGAGCCTGAGACAGTCCTCCACCTTGACCTCGGGAAGGGGGCCCACTTACTTAACTGCCTCACTTCATTTTTAATTTTTTTTTATTTTGTTTATATGAATGAATGCTTTTTCTACAATGCATGTAAGCCTCTGTGCTGTGCCATACCTGTGGAGGTCAGAAGAGGGCATCAGGTCTCCTAGAACTGAAGTTATGGGTGGTTGTTAGCCGGTATGTGGGTGCTGGGAACTGAACCTGGATCCTCTGCAAGAGCAGTCAGTGCTCTTAACCACTGAACCATCTCTCAAGTCTCAACTGTCTCTTAGTTCTAACCCTTGACCCCTGTCCCCTGTCAGCCAGTGAAGCTGCTGCTGGAACACTGCAAACCTCTCCCTCCTGCCTTGTCAGAGGCGCTGTCAGAATCTGCCAGTAGGGGGCACTGAAGAGATGGGAGGTTGGAGGACGGGGCCAGTTTCCTTCCGCATAACCGGCTCTTGCTCTGGAGACCATAGCCCAGATGTTTCTTTATCCCCAGCTACTGAATCAAGTCTGCAGTGGTTTTCATTCTACCTCCCCTACCTGTATCTATTAGAGGGAGCCCAGCACCAGCCACACCCAACCCAACATTCTGAGACCTGCTCTGTGGGGTTCTTAGCTGCTCTTTGGGGATTAATAAACCCATTCCCTCCCCTTACTCCTCCAGCCTTAGGAAAGCGCGGCTTTCCGCAGTCACCACCTCAGAGATGTTTTGGAGTCCTCTGTGTGCCCTTTCTGCAACAGAACTCACCTTTATACCTTGTGATTCTTTATATTAAATTCTCTCTGTTCAAATGACTGATGAGGTCTGTCTCCCAATGGGATCCTGACTGATGAGGAAGGTTGGAGCAGACCCAATAGAAGCCTTACCAAAAGCCACATGAAGCACACTTGTATCCCACGGAGGGAAGCAAGTGAGGGGTGAGGGCTAGGAGAGGAAGGGAGCTGGAAGTGTGGAAGCCCACCTGCATTGTCAGACCCAGAAGGGGTAACTTGGGATTTCAATGCCCATTCTGCCACTCATTAGCTCAGAAACACGGGATCAGCCACTCCTCTGTTCTTCGGTAGCTTGGAGTGAGGACACAGCTGTTTCTTGTTCTCTGTGTGGCTTTGGGCAAGCTGCTTAGCCTTTCTGTGCCTCAGTTTCTTCATCTGTAAAATAGGGTTGATATAAGCCCCTACCTCAATATGCTCTGTATATTTACTACTGCATAAAAGCATCTGGCAGCATGCCTGCCATAGAAATACTTGATAAATCTGTCAGTCATCATCATTGTCAGAGACCGACTGGAAGAATGCGGTGAAGCTCATGCACAGAATGCACAGTAGCTGCTTCCTGTGATCACAGAGCCAGCTCCTGTGGGCTGCAGCCAGGAGAGCCATGTCTGGATGCAAGAGCGCCCTTCTTAGCACTCCCGGCCCAGGAACCAGTGAGTAAGGAGCAGAGGGGAGCATGGGAGGCTGCCTGGGATTCTGGGAGTACAGACCTGGCTAGGCCTCCAAATTCTCGCTTTCTCCCACTGATGTGCAAGGATCTTATTACCTGGAAAGCTTGTTCCTTTAGACAGAAGGGTCCCTCCTGGGGCCTGGGATCCATTACACCTGCAGCCTGGGATCAACAGCTCCTCTAACTTGTACCTTCCGCTCTGGGAGCCTCACATTGACAAGGACGGCCCAAGACAGCAGACAGTGGCTGGGTTGGGGGTAGGGGACCAGGTGGTCAACTAGAAGTGGACTGGGGGCTAATTCCCTAGGCTGTGAAATACCCCCCCCCGGGGGGGGGGTAAGCCCACACCTCTAACCTGACCTTTGCCAATGCTAGGCTGTGAAAACTCCCTGAAAGTCAGGAGCTAGAGATCCAATTAGACACAGGTAGACCTGGAGTCCTTGCAGCCAGACCTGGGGCTCCCTGCATACCCTCACTGGGAAACTCCTGAATCTGTGTGCAGATAGCTACTCTGGCCCATCCCCTGGCTTCGGACACTGCTGCTTCTGAGGGGGACTTTCACATACATGGAGCAAACACAGCTCTGGGATTTAGACATGGTTCTCCTGAGGCTCACACTGTTGGGTTCTGAATCTGTAATGTCTCCCACAGGCACATGGTTTGAATGCTGGGTCTCCAGCTTGCAGCACTATTTTGAAGGCTGCGGAGTCCTTTTAGGAGGGGGGCCTGAAGGAGGAGAGCAGGTTGCCAGGGGCCTTTGAATGCTCCACCTAGCCCTGAGTCCACCCTGTGCTCTCTGCTCTTGTCTGTGCCATGTGAACAGCTTCCTCTGCCACAGGCAGAGCCCCCTGCTGTGCCTGGTGGCCTGAAGGTCCTCTGAGGACTGAAATTCCTCAGAGCATCCTATACAATGAATCTTTTTTCAAGTTGTTTCTGTTGGATTTTCTGGAGACTTTATCTCCAGTCTGGCAGCCCTGTGAGGTGCCGCCTGTGGAGGGGAGTCATGTCGTCCTCACAGTGCAGTGGTTCTTTCTACAAGGACCAGCTATTATAAAAGAGCAGGCCTGGCTGCTGAATCTCTGGCTTCTGGTTACACCTTCACTTTGGCACATGCTCCCTGCCTCCTGATGCCATCTGTCATGAGCCCCTCACCAGAGGCCAGAACAATCTTACATTTTCAGCTTCTAAAACTATGAGTTAAGTAAACCTCTTTTCTTTATAAAGTATCCACCCCCCCACACATTTCGTTATAGCAGGTAAAAACTGAATAATACAGTTGCCCTCTGGTTGATGGCCACTTAGTGTTTTTTTCTCTGTAGGCTAAGATGAGTTAGTTAAAAGCCTGTAAACACAAAACTCAAACAGACTTCCAACTATTTTTTAAAAATAGCTCAAAGACACAAGTTTTTAGTCTTTAGAGACTCCCAGCTTTGTTTTGCCCTATACCTCACCCAACAGCTGCTAACCACTGCTAAGATAGGTCTTTGGCCTTATAATCCTTAAGGCTGCCAGGGCCCCACAGAGCTCTGGGCTCAAGGACTTCCCTCTATGATGCTGAGCAGCACCCCTTGTAGACATGGATCCTCTGCTTCAGATTGCTTCTCTCCTAGGAATTGCCTTGGCTTCCTTCCCCTTTGGAGGGCTGGCCCATGGGTCCCATGGTTTGCACGTACATTTCAGCTGGAAGGAGTTTCACACCCACACCCTAGACTGGCTTAATAAAACTTGGCATTGCTGCCCCTCAGGGCCACACCTCGCTCCTTCATGCACTCTGAAATTGCTCAGACGCCAAAGGACAGTGCTCTCCTGGGGCCCAGGAATAACACCCATCAATCTCAGGGTCTCAGCCCCTCTAGAATTCCAGGGGAATGAGGTGGGGACATGACCCCTCTGTGCAGTCGTGGGACCAGGAACTGCCTTCTAAAAAAGCCCTCCCTCAGGAGCTCTGAGAGGAGACTGAAATCTACTTGTTTTTATTTTTCAATTGTCTTGGCAGAGGTTACAACACCGTTTCTTTTTTTTTTTTTTTTCTTTTTAGTCTTTTTGAGACAGGATCTCCCTGTAGCCCCAGCTGTCCTGGAACTCACTCTGTAGACCAGGCTAGCCTTGAACTCACAAAGATCCGCCTGCCTCTGCCTCCCAAGTGCTAGGATTAAAGGCATGCGCCACCATGCCAGGCAACACCGCTTCTTACATAATGCCCAATGCATTGAAATGCCATTTTCTGTTTTAATATTTTATTTATTATTTAAATTTTACATGTATGAGTGTATTGCCTGCATGTGCATAAGTGCATCTAGTCATCCAATGCCTGCAGAGGTCAGAAGAGGACGTCATATCCCCTGGAACTGGAGTTACAAATGTTTGTATTTGGAATCAAATCCAGGTCCTCTGCAAGGGCACTGTAGGTAAGTACACTTAACCACTGATCCATGTCTCCAGCCTGAAATGCCTTTTTCATTAAGAACTAAATTGTTGTATACTTGGATATATTTCTGTATCCTAATACTGTCTTTAACATACCTGCTTCTGTCCCAGTGGCTATATTCTTTGGATTATTGTCCCTTTACAGTAGGATTTCCTATCTGAAGCAAGTTTATGTTGGGTTTTTGTGCCTGTTCTTCTAGTGATCATTCGATTAAATGTATAAAAACAAAAAAATACCCTGAAGCTATTTTACTTAAGCTTGAATCTCATTCCTGGACAAGCTCAGGAGAACTGCTGTCACACAGTGTGGAATCTTATTTGTATACTTGTTTGAATAACTGTTCTTCCTGGGCTCTGGGACTTGAAGCAATGTCAGCCATGATTTCTGCCCTCTCAAGGCTGATTCTGAGCTTTAACTATTGTATCGCATACGTGTAGCTAAGTGCTGAGCTCTGGCCACAGTACCACAGGTACCACAGTACCACAGGTGATTCTCCAGAAGTAAGAAAGTGCTTAGGACTGACCTCCGGGTAGAAGAGAATGCTGATTGGGAACTGCCCACAGCCCCTTGGGGTCCTAGGAGCTGCCCATTCCTCCCCTGCCACTAAAAATAGTGGGTCAGGTGAGGAGCCTGGGACCTAAAGTGACCATAAGGGATGTGACCCCTGAGGGATGTGACTCTTGAGAGATGAGCAACCAGTGCTTTTAACCGCTGAGCTCTTTCTCCAACCCCATGTAGTGTGTATCCTAAGTGTCCCCCAAAGACCCCATGCTAAAGGCTGGTTCCCAGCTTGGTGCTGTTTGGAGTAGAGGATCTTTTAAAGGATAGGGGAGGGCTGGAGAGATAGCCTAGTGGTTAAGAGCACCAACTGCTCTTGCAGAGGACCCGGGTTTGATCCCCAGCACCCACATGGCGGTTGAGAACCGTCTGTAACTCCAATTCCAGGAGAACTCCAGTTCCAGGGGAATCTGAGACCCTCTTCTGACCTCCGCGGCATTGCACAACTTGGGTGCACAGACCTGCATGCAGACAGTACATTCATACACATACAAAAATAAATAAAATTAAAAAAAATAAAGAAAGAAAAAATAAAATTAAAAAAATAAAAATAAAGGATAGGGGAAGGTTGAAGGTTAAATCACTTGGGTATACCCTGGAAGAGGATAGTGGGACCCACATGTCTTCTGCTCTTCCTCTTCTTCCTGGTGGTGAAGTAGGTGGTTTGGCTCTGCCTGCCATTCCCCACCATGACACTGACACAACACAACAGACCCAATGAGTCACAGACTAAACCCCCAAAACTGGGAGCCAAATTAATCTTTTCTTATTTATAAGCTGACCATGTCAAGGGTATCTTGTTTCTGTAACAGAAAGCTTACTGACATTGAAACAACTCCATTGTGGTATAAACAAATAACTATTTCTGATGATCAGTGTGCTTACTCTCAAAAGCTTTCATTGAATAGATACTTGTTCCAACCTCAGGAGCCAGGGTGTGGAGGGAAAACGAAGGAGAAATTGGGACTTCAGGTTTTTTTTTTTTTAATATTACTTTCCTTCAAAGAAATAGACAAGGGACTTAGAGATATGGCTCAGCAGTTAAGAACACTGGCTACTCTGCAGAGGACCCAAGTTCAGTTCCCAGAACCCAAACGGTGGCTAACAACTGTCTATAACTCCAGGGAAATCCAACACCCTCTTCTGACCTTCGCAGGCATTTCACAACACAAGCGCACTTACACACATGCAGGCAATACACTCATACACATAAAAATAATAAATACACATATTTTAATGCAATATACAAAAGTAAAACCAATGCAGCCAGTTGTCCTTCTCTGCTAAATCTAGGCGGTGGACATCCATCTGTTAATATCTGAAAATAAAAAATGTTAAAGAATATCATATAGCACAGTTGTCAAGAGCTTCTAGGCTCTTGACAAAAAAAAAAAGAACATAGCGTAATGAGGACAGAGCTGTGTGGGGAGCCAGGCATGGAAGACCTGCCTAGATAACTTCTGGAAGGCACTCCGGAGGTCGTGACACATGTAGGTCCTGAGGGGCATGCAGGAGCTTTCTACCAAGAGGGTTTCAAAAATCATGGCCCGTGTGCAAAGCTTCATGATGAACAGGTCTGAGGCTGCTGGAGGGGTAAAGGCCGAAGCAGGAAAAGCTCACTGCAGCAGTTCTTCCTGGAAATTCAGAGTATTATATTATAAAGAGTATTATATTATCCCATTCTCTGCGTTCCTCACTCCTCAGACAACAAAGACTCAGGAAGAAAAAACTGGGTCCCCAATTCACTGCCCTTTAGCAGTGCCCCAGGGAGAACCACCATCTGGGACCCTGGATTAGGGTGAAGTCCATGTCCTAGGCTTGTGCTTTGCATTTTGACTGGCACAGGAATTGGTTCAGGGGTGAAAATGATGCCGCTAGAGTCAGGCAGGCAGCAGCACAGGCACCTTCACTGGGTTTCCTAGAACAGGACTCTCCCACTGTCCCTGAGGCCTGGAAGGATGTCACTGCACTGACAGGACCAGCCACGAAGGGAGCTGGGACTAGACCCAACCAAGGAGGGAAAGAGGTGCCAAGGAGGAAAGTAATGAAGGGTCCTTAGGGCTTCCTCTGAGCTCCAGCCTACCACACAGGACTTCCACCTCAGCCAGTATGGACTGCTTTCTACCGTTCTCCCCAGTAACCCTGTCAACTTTACTTATTTGTTGCTCTGTCTGTCTCCCTGGCCTGCTATGTGCAGGCTTACAACCTAAAGTTTATATGTACCGTCATGACCCTTCTCGATTCCCTGGATCCCCTGCCCCTCTGCCTACAGGGTCAAATCCCCAATGGGAAAAGACTAGAGAGTGTGTGATTGACTGGGTGGGTCCCTGAAGGGGCACCAACACAACCTCCTCTTCTTGGAAGCATACATGTCAAACACCACTGCCTGCCTGGCTATGTTGTCACTGACTTGCTCAGTGTCACCTTTTTCAATCTGTGACAGCCATGTCTGCATTCTTTTCTCATCACCATTAACACAGAAATAGCTCTGTAATAACACCAAGCTACTGAGCACGGCTCCCTGGTTATCTCATTACAAAGAAAACTACCTTGTTATCTGGGGAAACTGAAAACAGTGTCACATGTCTGGGGCAGCTCTTTGCAGACCTTAGAAGCGACACTCAGGATGACAGCCCTCAGACAGTTGCAGTGAAGCCTTGGAGCTCATACGGATCAGGGTCACATCTTCTCACAGCTCCTAGAAGAAGCAAAGCTCAGAAAGATGCACGACAGTGAGGTTAGGGAAGCATGGAGACAAATGAGGCCCAGAGTCCCCCAGACAGCCCTCCGTGTCCCAACTGTAGCAAGGGAGGAGGGGAGCCCACTGATGGCTGAAACCCAGAAGTAATCCCCCCATGAAGCCCATAGAGGGCCAGCCCTCCACTTTAATTGCCGTCACATGGCCCTGGGGCTCACAGGATAGCTTTGCCTAGACAGGTGCCCATGACTGCTTTCCAGTTCCTGTACCTGACACCGTCCCCCAAGCCACAGAGTTCTGACTCCCAGAAAGGAAACCACTTATCTAATGTGTGATCCACTAGGACAAGCTATTGTTCTTAAATCACAGCACAGGAAACGCAGATGCTGGGAAGCACTAGTCTAGTTGGCCCAGTATCCCCCATGCCTGAGAGGGAAGACACACAACTGCTCAGCCCCACCCAACAGAGAAAATACACACTGGAATCCACTCATCACTTCATCAGGGATGGGCATGCAAGTGGGGAAGAGGAGCAAGGACTCATGGATCCAGCTGAGCGCACCGGATGGTCTGCGCAATTCCAGCTCAGGGGATGTGTTGTAGTTAGGTTTCCATCGCTGTGCTACAACACTAACCAAAACCACCTTTAATCCTAGCACTCAGGAGGCAGAGGCAGGCAGATCTCTGTGAGTTCCAGGATAACTGGGGCAACAAGGAGACCTTGTCTCAAAAAGATAAAAACAAACAAACGAATGAACAAACAGACAAAAAAAACACTAACCAAAAGCAACTTAGGAGGAAAGTGCTTATTTCCTCTCATAGGTAACAGTCCATCATCAAGGGAAATCACAGCGCGAACTGAAGGCAGGAGCTGGATGAAGAAACCATGCTTCCTGGCTTGCTCTCAGGCTCACCTATAACCATCCTAGGGATGGTACTGCCCACAGCAGACCGCCCACAGCAGACCCAACCACAGGCCTGCCCACAGCAGACCCGACCACAGGCCTTCCCACAGCAGACCGCCCACAGCAGACCCACCCACAGCAGACCCAACCACAGCAGACCCACCCACAGCAGACCCGCCCACAGCAGACCCACCCACAAGCCAGTCTCAGGGAGGCACTTCTTCAATTAAGGCTTTTTCCTGGATGTGTCAAGTTGACAACCAAGATTAGACATCACAGGATGCCAGGCAGGGCCACCTGCTCCTCATTGTCCCATGCTCCAGGTCCTCTGCCTGAACACTGACAGGAGGTGGTAACAACCCCCCCCCAGGGCCCCACACACTATGCTACAGACTCACACATCACACCATACACCTGCTACACACCACTCAGACACACAACACATACACTAATATACGACATAACCCACTACACAGTATACATACCACATATAGGCACACCATATATACACAAATATTATTCACCACACATACCACACATACCATACACAGCAATATACCACATACCTCACCATAATGCTATATATAACACACACACTTGCACATCTCACATACACAAACCCACACACAACAATATTCTACTTACTCCACCATACACAATATACACCAAATACCACCACATACCATCTATATACAATATACAAATGCCATAAGCATCACATATATTTAAGACACACAGAGCCCTAAATGATTACTACACTACACATACCACACTACAAACACCACACACACACACACACACACACACACACACACACACACTACAGGAACACCAGACACCACATATCTACCACACAAACTCCTAGAAAGCAGCTACCTGGGTTACACAGTCCTCAAAATATTCTTCTCTCTGTGATAAGATTTATATCATGAACTTGTAACTCATTCAGATCTGGCCCAGAAAACAGACCAGGTCACTCATCTTTGGACAGTGAGCACACACTGGGTAGTACCATAGACTAAGCACTTACACTAGTGCTTATGACTGCAACCATTAAGGCCGGTGGTTGAGTGGCCAGCTCAGGTGCTTCATGCTATAGGCTGGGTTCCCCACTGTAGACTGATCTTGAATCCATTCCCCGTGTTCATTCTGACGCCCAGGATGAGAGCAGAACAGCTGCCAACAAGAGGTGCCTTCACTAGATTCTGTCATGAGGTCGGGAAAGCAGAGCCAGCTGCTTAAGCATATCACAAAGCTCTGCTAACCTCCTGTCCACTAATATCCCACTGACCAAAGTCACGAGAACGAGGCCAAAGTCCAGTCCAGGGGTCAGCTCAGCATGAGGTCATGGTGAGAGCAGATATGGGACCCCACTGTAGGTTAGTAAAGAATGAGAGCCAGTTAATCAAGCAGCCTAGGGTGCCACCAAGGATCTCTGGGAAAGAACCTTCGATTTCTTTGTGGTCAGTTAGCAACTAGGTACAGTCCCAAGAACATGAGAGCTTAAATCGTGGCCCACACAGAAATCAATCCTTTCACTGGGGATGTCTCCTGAAGGTCTTGACTCAGGAACACAGGCCTGGAGAACTTTACTACCACCAGAGTTAGTGGAATGGGACGATGAAGAGGGCCGGGCTCAAGTAACAAATAGTGCAGGTCAAAAATCTGAATAGAGGAGTCAACAGAGCCCATTCTCAGCCCTGAGATCTGCACCTCACACTGGGGAAGCAAAGACTTCAATATGAGGTGACAGGAGTCAACTGCAGCTGCATCTTAGTAGCCCTGTCTCCTGATGCTAAGAAGCGAAGACCTTGACATGAGGGGACAGAGGCGAACTGCAGCTGCATCTTAGTAGCCCTGTCTTCTGATGTTCATAGTTGATCATCCTTGAAGATGCAGTCAAGTTGTTTCTGCTTTATCAGAAACTGAGACGTCAGCACATTCACCAATACCAGCCAAGGCAACATGACAAAGTTGTGCTCAGACAAGAACCATGGGAAAAGAGTTGTCCATGAGCTCCTGGGTCCCAGGACTGCAGAGACGCAGCATCACTATGTTCAAGGTCTTTTTAGCGGGCTGCTCCGGGGTGTCAATGCTTGCTCTGCCACCTACAGCCAGGGGATGTAACTATACTCCTCAAGCTTCCTGGAGAGGGCCACTAACACCTATGCCTTGGTTGTGTGTGGTCAGGCAGCACATAGACAGTAAGGGTCGAGGCCTGGGCGCCTGGGAATGAAGAGCAGATTCGGCCTCTCCTTGGAGTCATCTGAAGACAAGGTCCCTGACACTCAGGGCCGGCAGAGGCCCTCTTCCCACAGTTTCCCTCCCAAAGATTTATGAAGAGGAAAACATGTCGAGGCAGAAGCCCTAGGAGAATGTGGCCAGCACAACCCTCTGGCCCCGCCCTCATGGAGGCACAGTATGGGTCCTCATCTCTCATTCCAGAGGAGATCCTGAGGACTCCACAGCCCTGCTCAGTAACTGAGGTGTCCACAGTGAGGCATCCTCGGATACCAAGTCACTGAGGGGACGTCAAGCAGCAGCACTGCTCCCTGTTCAGGATAGAGAAAGAGAGACCAAGGAAGGAAAGCGCCACCTGCCTGCCAGCCTGGCTGTCTCCAGGCCTGAAGGCAGAACAAGGCAGCACAGCTCAGGAGAGGGAAGTGCGCGCCCCCATGTGGCCATGCCTGGAAACGCAGGTATAGCAAACCCAGTGTGAAGGCTCAAGGACAGCTGCATATGAAACTCAGGAAGCTTGTTTGGAGGTTCTAGCAGGGGAGCGCAGCTACTCCCCTTGACCCTTCGAAGACCGGTCCTCCTCTTTCCAGGAAGGTCGTCCTCTTCAACAGAGCGCACAGCTTCAGGAGGGAAGCACGTTGAACGTTGAGGGAGGAAGGGAACACCCGCCTAGTCAGCCAGATCAGCCGAATCAACCCTGGAGATCAATAAGGTGACAGGAAGCCTCATTTGGAGGAGAGAAAGGAGGATGAGAACGACGAAGGGGAGGAGGATGAGGAAGAGGATGAGGAAGGAAGACCTGGAAGCTTTGGGCAGAAATTAATTTCTTAGGATGCCTCTCCCTGCAGAGAGGGCTGCAAGTGGCCTTCCTGTACCCTAAGGTTCCTCATTGGGAGCTCAGGGTACTCCCAATAGAACAGGAACATTGCTCTCCCTTGAAAGCTATAGTCTGAATCAGGAGCAAGGCTGTTCCAGAACTGCCTTGAAGATGTGGAGATGCTCCAGGAGACCCGTCTTATCTAAGAATTAGAATTTGCCATAAGATACATTAAGAATAAAAATTGGGGCTGGAGAGATGGCCTAGTGGTTAAGAGCGCTGACAGCTCTTACAGAGGACCCGGGTTTGATCCCCAGCACCCACATGGCGGCCGAGAACCGTCTGAAACTCCAATTCCAGGAGAACTCCAGTTCCAGGGGAATCCGACACCTCTTCTGACCTCCGCGGCATTGCACGACACGGGTGCACAAACTTGCATGCAGACAGTACATTCATACACACACAGAAAGAAATAAAATTAATTTTAAAAAAAAGAATAAATGGAGGCAGGCTGGAGAGATGGCCTAGCGGTTAAGAGCGCCGACTGCTCTTGCAGAGGACCCGGGTTCGATCCCCAGCACCCACATGGCGGCTGAGAACCATCTGCAACTCCAATTCCAGGAGAACTCCAGTTCCAGGGGAATCTGAGACCCTCTTCTGACCTCCGCGGCATTGCATGACATGGGTGCACAAACCTACATGCAGACAGTACATTCATACACATAGAAAATAAATAAAAAATTTAAAAAAAAGAATAAATGGAGGGAAAAAAGTAAAGATTAAATGGAGGCTAGTAGTGTAGCTTACTGATAGGCACTTTTACCTGGTACACACAAGGCCCTCGGTTCCAGTCCCAGAATTGCAAAAATAAACGACTGCGAAGAAGCCCACCCAGGCAGGCTGCCTTCACATTTGGTGGCCAACTTTCCCAAATTTACAAGCTTGGTGCCACCTTTGATTTAGCCAAACACTCCCAATCCTGTGCCGTTAGACTCCACGGACTTTCAATGAATTTTGCTCTAAGAATCTTGCTTTGCATCCCAGGCTGGCCTCAAACTCATGACTTTCCAAATACTGGAATGAGAGGCACATGCTGCCATACAGACACACAACATTCAATTATTTAGGAGTCACATATTAAAACATGAAAGGAAATAAGTGAAATTCACTCTACAATATAATTTATTTCAAATGCAATAATAAAGATTATAAATGAGACATTTACTTTTATATTTTTATTGAAGTTTTGTACATTTCGTATATAATTTCTCAGTCCAATTTAGACTCATTTCCCTTTCCATGTACCCCAACCCACCCAAGTTCATGCATTCTTCCATACCTGCCCTGTATCTTCTTCTGAGTCTTTTTAAAGTTTTTCAAAGCACAGGATTATTATTTTGAGGAGAACTTTACTGGTTCAGTCGGTTCTTTGCCCCAGTTCTTTTGTTGCTATTATTCCCTCCAATTTGTATTGCTTTCAACAAACGTGTGTGTGTATGTCACACATATACTAAAATGATGTCATCTGAACATAAACTGTATGTTATTTCCAAATCATATTTTAGGATTCACATTTTCCCTTTTAAATTTATATTACTCTAAAATATGTCTACATACCATCCACCCATATACCAAGATTACAAAGTCTAAAAATAACTGGTATGTTAATTCTGGTGCCTGTTAAGGGGTTCACATTGTAAGAGCACAGTTGCTTTCAGAAAAAGAGGAATATAACATTAACACTGCTCAGTTTGCCTTACAACTAGATACTTGATGCTAGCTAGCATCCACAAATGAGGGATATCATTCGTTGTTTTTCTGGGACTGTGTTACTTAACTTAGCATAATATCTTCTAGTTCCATCCATTTACCTGCAAAGTTCATGATGTCATCTTTCTTTACTGCTGCATAGAACTCCATTGCATAGATGCACCATATTTTCTCTATCCACTTGTTGGTTGAGGGGCACTTGGGTTGGTTCCAGCTCTTTGCTGTTGTGAAGAGAGATGCAATAAACATGGCTGTGCATGTATCTCTTTGGTAGGATGAATCTTGTGGGTATATACCCAGGAGTGGTATGACTGGGTCAGGTGGTAGGCTCATTTTGAGTCTTTTAAGGGTTCTCCACACTGCTTTCCATAGTGGTTGTATGAGTTTACATTTCCACCAGCAGTGGATGAGTGTTCCTCTTTCCCCACAACCCTTCCAGCATTTGATATCATTTGTTTTCTTGATCATAGCCAGTCTTATCAGAGTGAGATGATATCTTAAACTGGTTTTAATTTGCATTTCCTTAATTATTAGTGATGTTGAACACTTTTTAAGGTGTTTCTCAGCAATCTTTATTTCCTCACTTGTGAAGTCTCCGTTTAGCACTTTACTCCATCTTTTGAGTGAGTCATTTGTTTTCTTACATCTTTATTTTTTGAGTAGTTTATATATTCTGGATATTGATGCTTTCAGCTTGCATGGGACTTGTGCATGTTGTCACTATTGCTGCGAGTTCATGTAAGTAACTGTCCAGTTGTCTGGACAACTCTGATTTCTTATGGTCATTCACCATCTCTAGCTCTTACCATCTATCTGGCCTCTCCTCCTCTTGTGTCCAGTGATCCCTGAGCCAGAAGAAGAAGGCAGAAGTGTGATCATAGGTGTCTGTTCTAGTGTGATCATAGGTGTCTGTTCTAGTGTGATCATAGGTGTCTGTTCTAGTGTGATCATAGCTGTCTGTCCTAGTGTGATCAAAGGTGTCTGTTCTAGTTTGCTCATAGGTGTCTGTTCTAGTGTGACCATAGGTGTCTGTTCTAGTGTGATCAAAGGTGTCTGTTCTGGTGTGACCATAGGTGTCTGTTCTAGTGTGATCATAGGTGTCTATTCTAGTATGATCATAGGTGTCTGTTGTAGTTTGCTCATAGGTGTCTGTTCTAGTGTGATCATAGGTGTCTGTTCTAGTTTGCTCATAGGTGTCTGTTCTAGTGTGATCATAGGTGTCTGTTGTAGTTTGCTCATAGGTGTCTGTTCTAGTGTGATCATAGGTGTCTGTTCTAGTTTGCTCATAGGTGTCTGTTCTAGTGTGATCATAGGTGTCTATTCTAGTGTGATCATAGGTGTCTGTTCTAGTTTGCTCATAGGTGTCTGTTGTAGTTCACCTATGATCATACTAGAATAGACACCTATGATCACACTAGAACAGACACCTATGATCACACCCGAACAGGACACCTTTGTCACACTAGAACAGACACCAATGACACCTCAGCTTTGATCACCACTAGAACAGACACCTATGAGTCGCAACACTAGAACAGACACCTTTGATCACACTAGAGACAGACACACTATGGATCACACCTTAGATCACACAGGACACCTATGATCACATTAGAAACAGACACCTATGATTCACATCTAGAACAGACACCTATGATACAACACATGATCCACGTGGCCTTACTTCTTCTGGCTCAGGGATCACTGGACACAAGAGGAGGAAGGCCAGATAGGATGGTAAGAGCATAGAGATGGGAATGACCATAAGAAATCAGAGTTTGTCCAGACAACTGGACAGTTACTTACATGAACTCGCAGCATCAGTGACAACATGCACAGACCCATGCAAGCTGAAAGCATTCAATCTCAGCATATTAAACTACTCAAAAATAAAAAGATGTAAGAGAAACAAATTACTCACTCAAAAAGATGGAGGAGTTAACGTGCTCTAAACAGAGACTTCACAAGTAGAGGAAATAAAAGATTCGAGAAACACCGTAAGAAAAGTGTTCAACCACTAAAATTAAGGAATGCACAATAGAAAACAGTTTTAAGATATCATCATCTCACTCTGATAAGACTGGCTATGATCAAGAAAACAAATGATATCCAAGTGCTGGAGGTTGTGGTTGGAAGGAGAACACTCATCCCACTCCTGGTAGAAATGTAAACTCATACAACCACTATGGAAAGCCGTGTGGAGAACCCTGTAAAGACTCAAAATGAGCCCACACCTGACCCATCATACCACTCCGGGGTATATATCCCACAAGACTATCCTACCAAAGACCGATTACATGCCACCGCCATGTTTATTGCTCTCTTCCACAACAGCGAAGAGCTGGAACCAACCCAAGTGCCCCTCAACCACAAGGGATAGAGAATATGGTGTCATCTATGCAATGTAGTTCTATGCAGCAGCAGTAAAGAAAGATACATCATGAACTTTGCAGGTAATGGGTGGAACTAGAAGATATTTGCTAAGTTAAGTAACACAATCTCAGAAAACAAACGAATGACATCCCTCCATTTGTGGATGCTAGCTAGCTCAAGTACTCTAGTGTAAGGCTCAAACTGAGCAGTGTTATGTGTTTTAATGTATATTCCTCTTTTCCTGAAGCAACCTGTGCTCTTACAATGTGAACCCCTTAACAGGCACCAGAATTAACATACCAGTTATTTTTAGACTTTGTTGTAATCTTGGTATATGGGTGGATTGGTATTAGACATATTTTAGAGTATACTAAATTTAACAAGGGAACATGTGAATCCTAAAATACTGATTGGAAAAAAACATACAGTTAGTTTATGTTCAGATGACATATATTTTGTATATGTGTGTGACTTCCACACAACACGTTTGTTGAAAGCAATACAAATTGGAGGGAATAATAGCAATCAAAAGAACTGGGCAAAGAAACCGACTGAACCAAGTAAAGTTCTCCTCAAAATAAATTAATCCTGTGCTTTGAAAAACTTTAAAAAGACTAGAGAGAAAGATGTACCGGCGAGGTCTGGAAGAATGCATGAACTTGGTGGGTTGGGGTTGGGGTGACATGGAAAGGGAAATGAGTCTAAAATGGACTGAGAAATGTATTACGAAATGTACACAAAACTTCAATAAAAATATAAAAGTAAATGTTAATTTCTCTATCTTTCTTTTTGCATTTGGAAATAAATTATATTGTAGAGTGAATTTCACTTATTCTCTTTCATTGTTTAAATATTGACTCTAAATAATGATGTTGTGTGTCTGTTTATGGCAGCATGTGCCTCTCCTTCCAGTATTTGGAAAGTCATGAGTTGAGGCCACCTGGGATGCCAAAGCAAGATTCTTAGAGCAAAATTCATTGAAAGTCCGTGGAGTCTAACGGCACAGGATTGGGAGTGTTTGGCTAAATCAAAGGTGGCACCAAGCTTGTAAATTTGGGAAAGTTGGCCACCAAATGTGAAGGCAGCCTGCCTGGGTGGGCTTCTTCGCAGTCGTTTATTTTTGCAATTCTGGGACTGGAACCGAGGGCCTTGTGTGTACCAGGTAAAAGTGCCTATCAGTAAGCTACACTACTAGCCTCCATTTAATCTTTACTTTTTTCCCTCCTTTATTCTTTTTTTTAAATTTTTTATTTATTTTTTATGTGTATGAATGACTGTCTGCCTGTAGGTCTGAGCACCCGTGCATGCACATGCCGCTGATGGTCAGAAGAGGGTCTCAGATTCCCCTGGTGGACTGGAGTTAAAGATGGTTCTCAGCCGCCATGTGGGGTGCTGGGATCGAACCCTGGGGTCAGCGCTCCCAACCGCTAAGCCATATCTCCATCCCACCAGAATCTCCATATTTATTTTTCTTTTTTTTAAATAATTTTATTTTTTTCTTGTGTGTGTATGAATGTTGTCTGCATGCAAGTTTGTGCACCCGTGTCGTGCAATGCCGCGGAGGTCAGAAGAGGTGTCGGATTCCCCTGGAACTGGAGTTCTCCTGGAATTGGAGTTTCAGACGGTTCTCGGCCGCCATGTGGGTGCTGGGGATCAAACCCGGGTCCTCTGTAGAGCTGTCAGCCGTCTCTTAACCACTAGGCCATCTCTCCAGCCCCAATTTTATTCTTAATGTATCTTATGGCAAATTCTAATTCTTAGATAAGACGGGTCTCCTGGAGCATCTCCACATCTTCAAGGCAGTTCTGGAACAGCCTTGCTCCTGATTCAGACTATAGCTTTCAAGGGAGAGCAATGTTCCTGTTCTATTGGGAGTACCCTGAGCTCCCAATGAGGAACCTTAGGGTACAGGAAGGCCACTTGCAGCCCTCTCTGCAGGGAGAGGCATCCTAAGAAATTAATTCTTGCCCAAAGCTTCCAAGTCTTCCTCTCTCTCTCCATTCTCTTCTCTCCTCCTCCTCCTCCTCGTCGTTCTCATCCTCCTTTCTCTCCTCCAAAAAGAGGCCTTCCTGTCACCTTATTATCTCCAGGGTTGATTCGGTTGTCTGGCTCTGACTAGGCGGTGGTTTCCTTCCTCCCTTACTTCAACGTGCTTCCCTCCTGAAGCTGTGCGCTCTGAGTGAGAGGACGACCTTTCTGGAAAGAGGAGGACCGGTCTCGAAGGGTCAAGGGGAGTAGAGCGCTCCCCCCTGTCTAGAACCTACAACAAGCTTCCTGAGTTCATATGCAGTGTCCTTGAGCCTTACACTGGGTTTGCTATACCTGCGTTCCAGGCATGGCCACATGGGGGGCGCCACTTTCCTTCCCTGAGCTGTGCTGCCTTGTTCTGCCTTCAGGCCTGGAGACAGCCAGGCTGGCAGGCAGGTGGCGCTTTCCTTCCTTGGTCTCTCTTTCTCTACTCCTGAACAGGGAGCAGTGCTTGCTGCTTGACGTCCCCTCAGTGACTTGGTATCCGAGGATGCCTCACTGTGGACACCTCAGTTACTGAGCAGGGCTGTGGAGTCCTCAGGATCTCCTCTGGAAATGAGAGAGAGGACCCATACTGTGCCCTCCATGAGGGCGGGGCCAGAGGGTTGTGCTGGCCACATTCTCCTAGGGCTTCTGCCCCTGCACATGTTTTTCTCTTCATAAATCTTTGTGAGGGGGAAACCGTGGGAAGAGGGCCTTGCGGCCCTGAGTGTCAGGGACCTGTCTTCAGATGACTCCAGGAGAGGCCGAATCTGCTCTCATTCCCAGGCGCCCAGGCCTCGACCCTTACTGTCTATGTGCTGCCTGACCACACACAACCAAGGCATAGGTGTTAGTGGCCCTCTCCAGAACGTTGAGGAGTATAGTTACATCCCCTGGCTGTAGGTGGCAGAGCAAGCATTGACACCCCGGAGCAGCCCGCTAAAAAGACCTTGAACATAGTGATGCTGCGTCTCTGCAGTCCTGGGACCCAGGAGCTCATGGACAACTCTTTTTTTCCATGGTTCTTGTCTGAGCACAATCTTGTCATGTTGCCTTGGTCGGTATTGGTGAATGTGCTGACGTCTCAGGTTCTCGATAAAGCAGAAACAACTTGACTGCATCTTCAAGGATGATCAACTATGACATCAGAAGACGGGCTACTAAGATGCAGCTGCAGGTCGCCTCTGTCCCCTCATGTCCGGTCTTCGCTTCTAGCATCCGGAGACCGGGCTACTAATGATGCAGCTCTGCTGACCCTGAATCTGTCCTTCTTCACCTTTGTTTGAACCATTCTTTTGCTTCCCCACCGTTGGATTCTCATGCGCTGAATGGGCTCCTGTTTGACCTCTCTACTTCCCCTATTTTTCGATCCCCCTCCCATTTCTTTCCCTCATCGTGTGTAGGTGTCATCGTCACTAAACCTAACTCCTCTCTTTTTCCTGCCGTACGATCGTCTCTCAACGGCCCTTGTGTTTACCTGCAGTCAAGACCTTCAGGAGACATCCCCAGTGAAAGGATTGATTTCTGTGTGGGCCACGATTAAGCTCTCATGTTCTGGGACTGTACCTAGTTGCTAACTGACCAACAAGAAATCGAGGTTCTTTCCCAGAAGTACCTTGGTGGCACCCTAGGCTGCTTGATTAACACGGCTTCATTCTTTATACAACCTACAGTGGGGTCCACTATTCTGCTCTCACCATGACTTACTCATGATGAGCTGACCCTTGGACTGGACTTTGGCCTCGCTTCTCGTGACTTTGGTCAGTGGGATATTAGTGGACAGGAGGTTAGCAGAGCTTTGTGATATGCTTAAGCAGTGGCTCTGCTTTCCCGACCTCATGCAGAATCTAGTGAAGGACACTCTCTGTTGAGCCTGTTCTGCTCTCATCTGGGCGTCAGATGAACACGGGGAATGGATTCAAGATCAGTCTACAGTGGGGAACCAGCCTATAGCATGAAGCCCCTGAGCTGGCCACTCAACCACCGGCCTTAATGGTTGCAGTCATAAGCACTAGTGTAAGTGCTTAGTCTATGGTATATACCCAGTGTGTGCTCACTGTCCAGATGAGTGACCTGGTCTGTTTTCTGGGCCAGATCTGAATGAGTTACAAGTTCATGATCTATATAAGCTTATCACAGATGAGAATTTGATCTGATGTTTAAACTATTTTGTGTTTTCAGAGTAGCTGCTCCTTCTAGTTGCACGTTTGTTTGTGGTTAGATATGTGTTGGTTTTTGTTGTCTGGTTGTGTTCTGTTGCTTTTTGTGTTGTCTTTTGTAGTTTTTCCTTTTCTGTGGTGTTTTTTTGTGCTTTCTTTGTGTGTGTGTTTGTGTGTGTTTTTTTAGAGTTTGTCTGTTTTGTGTGTGTGGGTGTTTGGTCACGTGTGTTGTTATTGTATGTTGAGTTGTTTGTAGTGTGGTAGTGTAAGTGTAGTCCTTAAACAATTTAGCGGTCTGTTCTGATCCTTTGTTGTTCTTAAATACTATGTGATGCTTTTGTTTTCCTTACTGGCATTTGCTCCATATTGTTATAATCGATGGTATGTGGTGGATAATTTGGGCATATTGCTCGTACTGGCTCGGAGGTCAGTAAGTCATGAATATTGTTGTGTGTGGCGTTTGTGTATGTGAGATTGTGCAAGTGTGTGTGTTCATATATAGCTCATCTATGGGCACGGTATGTGGTATATTGCTGTGTATGGTATGTGTGGATGTGGGTGACAATCATTTTGTGTAAATGTGTGCCTATATGTGGTATGTATACTGTGTAGTGGGTTATGTCGTATATTAGTGTATGTGTTTGTGTCTGTATGGTGTTTGTAGCAGGTGTACTGGTGATTGATGTGTGAGTCTGTAGCATATTGTGGGGCCCTGGGGGGGGTTGGTTACCACCTCCTGTCCTGTTCAGGCAGAGACTGGCGCATGGGACAATGAGGAGCAGGTGGCCCTGGCCTGGATCTGGAGTCTAATTGCGTTGTCAACTTGACACATCCAGGAAAAAGCCTTAATTGAAGAAGTGCCTCCCTGAGACTGGCTTGTGGGTGGGTCTGCTGTGGGCGGGTCTGCTGTGGGTGGGTCTGCTGTGGTTGGGTCTGCTGTGGGCGGTCTGCTGTGGGAAGGCCTGTGGTCGGGTCTGCTGTGGGCAGGCCTGTGGTTGGGTCTGCTGTGGGCGGTCTGCTGTGGGCAGTACCATCCCTAGGATGGTTATAGTGGCCTGAGAGCAAGCAAGGAGACCTCCATGGGTCTGTCACTCCAGCTCCTGCCTTCAGTTCGCGCTGTGATTTTCCCTTGATGATGGACTGTTACCTATGAGGGAAATAAGCACTTTCCTCCTAAGTTGCTTTTGGTTAGTTTTGTTTTTTTTTCTTTTTGTTTTGTTTGTTTGTTGTTTTTATCTTTTTTGAGACAACGGTCTCCCTTGTTGCCCCAAGTTATCCTGGAACTACACGAGATCATCTCCCTGCTCTAGCCATCCTGGTGCTAGGATTAAAGGTGGTTTTGGTTAGTGTTGTAGCACACGCATGGAAAACCACCAACTACAACACATTCCCTGAGTGGAATTGCGCAGAACATCCGGTGCGCTCAGCTGGATCCATGAGTCCTTGCTCCTCTTCCCCACTTGCATGCCCATCCCTGATGAAGTGATGAGTGGATTCCAGTGTGTATTTCTCCTGTGGGGTGGGCTGAGCAGTTGGTGGTCTTCTCTCAGGCATGGGGGATACTGGGCCAACTAGACTAGTGTTCCCAGCATCTGCGTTTCCTGTGCTGTGATTTAAGAACAATAGCTTGTCCTAGTGGATCACACATTAGATAAGTGGTTTCCTTTCTGGGAGTCAGAACTCTGTGGCTTGGGGGACGGTGTCAGGTACAGGAACTGGAAAGCAGTCATGGGCACCTGTCTAGGCAAAGCTATCCTGTGAGCCCCAGGGCCATGTGACGGCAATTAAAGTGGAGGGCTGGCCCTCTATGGGCTTCATGGGGGGATTACTTCTGGGTTTCAGCCATCAGTGGGCTCCCCCTCCCTTGCTACAGCTTGGGACACGGTTAGGGACGGTGGGCTTCTGGGGGACTCTGGGCCTCATTTGTCTCCATGCTTCCCTAACCTCACTGTCGTGCATCTTTCTGAGCTTTGCTTCTTCTAGGAGCTGTGAGAAGATGTGACCCTGATCCGTATGAGCTCCAAGGCTTCACTGCAACTGTCTGAGGGCTGTCATCCTGAGTGTCGCTTCTAAGGTCTGCAAAGAGCTGCCCCAGACATGTGACACTGTTTTCAGTTTCCCCAGATAACAAGGTAGTTTTCTTTGTAATGAGATAACCAGGGAGCCGTGCTCAGTAGCTTGGTGTTATTACAGAGCTATTTCTGTGTTAATGGTGATGAGAAAAGAATGCAGACATGGCTGTACAGATTGAAAAAGGTGACCATGACGACAGTCAGTGACAACATAGCCAGGCAGGCAGTGGTGTTTGACATGTATGCTTCCAAGAAGAGGAGGTTGTGTTGGTGCCCCTTCAGGGACCCACCCAGTCAATCACACACTCTCTAGTCTTTTCCCATGGGGATTTGACCCTGTAGGCAGAGGGGCAGGGGACCAGGGATCGAGACAGGGTCATGAGCGTACATATTAAACCTTTAGGTGTGTATTAGGCCTGCACATAGCAGGCCAGGGCAGACAGACAGAGCCAACAATAAGTAAAGTTGACAGGTTACGGGGCAGAACGGCCTAAGAAAGCTAGTCCATACTTGGATGAGGTGGAAGTTCCTGTGTGCGTAGGCTGGAGCTCAGAGGAAGCTAAGGACCACCTTCACTTCCCCACGTTTCCTCCTTGGCACTCCTCTTTCCCTCCTTGGTTGGGCTTCTAGTCCCAGCTCCCCTTCGTGGCTGGTCATGTCAGTGCAGCGTGACATCCTTCCAGCGACCTCAGGGACCAGTCGCGATCCCCGAGTCTGTTTAGGAAACCCACGTGAAGGTGCCTGTTGCCTGCTGCAGCTCGCCGACCTCCTAGCGGATCAATTTTCACCCCTGAACACATTCCTGTGCCAGTCAAAATGCAAAGCATTCAAGCCCTAGGCACATGGAATTCAACCCCTCAATACAGGGTCCAGATGGTTCCCCCCGGTTTCTCCCTGGCCGCCACTGCTAAAGGGCAGTCGGATTGGGATCCCAGTTTTTTTTCTTCCTGAGTCTTTGTTGTCTGAGATCGGAGTAGGTAAGGAACGCAGAGAATGGGAATAATATAATACTTTTATAATATAATACTCTGATTTACCAGGAAGAACTCGCCGAGATGCCAGTGGATTTTCCTGCTTCGGCCTTTATCCCCTCACAGTGCACGCCATCAACCTGTTCATATGAAGCTTTGCACAGGGCATGATTTTGAAACCCTTGGTAGAAAGACTCCTGCCATGACCCCTTCAGGACCTACCAGTGTCACGAACTCGTCCGGAGACGCCTTCAGAAGTTATCTACGGCAGGTCTTCCATGCCTGGCTCCCCACACAGCTCTGTCCTCATTACGCCGATGTTCTTTTTTCTTTTTTGTAGAGTAGCTTTTTTGAACTTTATTTTTTATTTCTTTTTTACTTTTTGTTTATTTTTTATTTTCAGATATTAACAGATGGATGTCCACCGCCTAGATTTAGCAGAGAAGGACAACTGGCTGCATTGGTTTTACTTTGTATATTGCATGAAAATATGTGGTATTTATATTGTTTATGTATAGGAGGTATAGGCTGCATGTTTGTGAAGTGCGCATTGGTGGTTGTGAAATCCTGCCCGAAGGATCAACACGACGTCGTGGTTCCCTGTTGCGGATTTTCCCCTGGACGTTCATAGACAGTTTGTTAGCCACCGTTTGGTGTTCTGGGAACTGAACTTGGGTCCTCTGCAGCCAGTAGCCAGTGCGTTCTTAACTGCTGAGTCCACCTTATCTCTAAGTCTTCCCTTGTCTATTTCTTGCACCAGGAAGTAACCCAAGTTAATATTAAAACAAAAAAAATACCTGAACAGTCCCCAATTTCTCCTTCGTTTTCCCTCCACACCCTGGCTCCTGAGTTTGGTGATGGAAATGCCTCGGGAACAAGTATCTTTCAATGCAAGCTTTTGAGAGTAAGCACACTGATTCATCAGAAAAGTTATTTGTTTTATAACCCACATGGAGTGTTTCAATTCAGTAAGCTTTGCGTTACAAATAGAAACAGAGTTCCCTTGACATTGGTTAGCTTGATAATAAGAAGAAAGATAATTGGCTCCCAGTTGTTGGGAGGTTAGTTCGTGACTCATTGGGTCTGTTGCCCTGTTTGTGTCAGTGTCATGGTGGGGAACTGCAGGCAGAGCCAAACCACCTACTTCAACACACCAGGAAGAAGAGGAAGAGCAGAAGACATGTGGGTCCCACTATCCTCTTCCAGGGTATACCCAAGTGATTTAACCTTCAACCTTCCCCTATCCTTTATTTTTATTATTTTTTTTTTTTTATCTGTTCATTTTTCTCGTTATTTTTTTTATTTTATTTTTTTGTATGTGTATTGTTATGTTTTTGCTGCTGGTATGTGAGTGCCCCATTGTGCAATGCCTGCGGAAGGTAATCAGAAGAGTGTCCTCAGATTCCCCCTGGAAACTGGAGTTCTCCGGAATTGGTTTTAAGTGTTCGAGGTTCTGAGCCGCCAGGGGGGTGCTGGTGGATATCAAACCCGAGGGTCCTCCTGCAAGAGCCGTTGTGCCTCTTAACCAGCTAGGCTATCTCTCCACGCCCTCCCCTATCCTTTAAAAGATCCTCTACTCCAAAAGCACCAAGCTGGGAACCAGCCTTTAGCATGGCGGGCTATTTGCGGGGACACTTAGGATGAACACACTACATGGGGTTGGGAACAGAGCTCATGCGGTAAATTTAAGTTTAAAAGCACTGGTTGCCCTCATCTCTCAAGAGTCACATCCCTCAGGGGTCACATCCCTTATGGTCACTTTAGGTCCCAGGCTCCTCACCTGACCCACTATTTTTAGTGGCAGGGGAGGAATGGGCAGCTCCTAGGACCCCAAGGGGCTGTGGGCAGTTCCCAATCAGCATTCTCTTCTACCCGGAGGTCAGTCCTAAGCACTTTCTTACTTCTGGAGAATCACCTGTGGTACTGTGGTACCTGTGGTACTGTGGCCAGAGCTCAGCACTTAGCTACACGTATGCGATACAATAGTTAAAGCTCAGAATCAGCCTTGAGAGGGCAGAAATCATGGCTGACATTGCTTCAAGTCCCAGAGCCCAGGAAGAACAGTTATTCAAACAAGTATACAAATAAGATTCCACACTGTTCTGTGACAGCAGTTCTCTGAGCTGTCCAGGGGAATGAGATTCAGCTTAAGTAAAATCAGACTTCAGGGTATTGTTTTTGTTTTTATATTCATTTAATCGATATGATCACTAGAAGAACAGGGCAAAAAACCCAACATAAACTGCTTCAGTAGGACCAATCCTACTGTAAAGGGCCCCATAATCCAAAGCAATTATAGCCACTGGGACAGAAGCAGGTATCGTTAAAGACAGTATTAGGTACTAAGGCAGAAAATATATCCAAGTATACACACAAACTTTGTCTTTCCTTACATGAAACCAAGGCATTCAGGATTGGAGACATGGATGAGTTGGTAAAGCTGTAATTACCTACAGTGCCTTGCAGGGACCGGATTGTGATTCCAAATACAAACATTTGTAAAACTCCAGTTCCAGGGGATATGACACCCGTCTTCTTCTGACCCTCTAGCAGGCATTGTATGACTAGATGCATTATTGCACTATGCAACATCGCAATACACGTCACTATAGTACATTATAATAAAATTATAAGTAAAATAATGTAACAAACACAAGGGACAGAAAAGGAAAAAAAAAAACAACAAATTGCATGTTCAATGCATGGGCTGGGACATCAAACCAATATCACAAGACAGCCTTGATTTGTACTCGGCACGTGCTGCCCGACTTAATCCTCCAAAGGCGCCACAGGCAGCAACGGAATACAAAACCAAGGCTGGCGCCGGCCGTTCGTTGCCGATCTACTAGCCACCAAAAATCCTACGCCTTAAGTTCTAAAGAAAAGTGACGGGGAAAATATACAGTGCAGCCCTGAGTATGAGGCTGAGAGCGGGATTGGGACTACGAGCACTTCTGTAGAAAAACAAAGAACAATAACACAACACACAAAAATGTAGTGGGTCAAGTATCGCGCTACTCTTGTGTCCTGTCTAAGTAGGCTAAGAAAAAAAAGACGGTTGTTGAACCTTACGGACTACATCATGACACCATCATTCAAAAAAGTCGCTAGATTCAGACACTAACTCACCTATTTTCGCTCAACCTCACTAGGTCTGCACTGGGGGGGAGGTCGCTCTCTTCCATCAGGAACACTAATGGCTCAAAGACTTTGCACTCGGCAGCATCCTGCCCCTAACACGTCTACTGTCAAACCGCTATGTGCACCGCGCTCAATCACGAGCTCCCGGGACTGACGGACGTGGACTGCACTGTCTCACGCATGAGCGACATAAGAATAACACAAACACCCACACAAAAAACAAAAATAAAACTACAATATAGCTTGGCCCCGAAGTGTATAATGCCTTGCTTACCCTGTGTCCTCGCTGAGACAATTCTCAGAGTCATGTAGCAGGCGGGTGTCCTCTGTTGCGCCTCGCTTTGGCAAGCAGTGCCAAGTTTCTATCTACGCCCTGATCAGGCTCGGCGGGCCTCGTGACTTTGTGAACAATCCTTCCATATATCCTAACTTACTCAACCATGTGGACCCATGGGCCAACGCCCTCTCCAAAGGGGAAGGAAGCAAGGCATACCTAGGAGCACGACAGGCAATCTGAAGCACGACGGGATCCATGTCTACAAGGGGTGCTGCTCAGCATCATAGAGGGAAGTCCTTGAGCCCAGAGCTCTGTGGGGCCCTGGCAGCCTTAAGGATTATAAGGCCAAAGACCTATCTTAGCAGTGGTTAGCAGCTGTTGGGTGAGGTATAGGGCAAAACAAAGCTGGGAGTCTCTAAAGACTAAAAACTTGTGTCTTTGAGCTATTTTTAAAAAATAGTTGGAAGTCTGTCTTGAGTTTGGTGTGGTACAGGGTTTAACTAAATCCACTGTAGCCTAGAGAAAAAAAATACACAAGTGGCCATCAACCAGGAGGCAACTGTATTATTCATGTTTTTACCTGCTATAACGAAATGTGTGGGGGTGGATAACTTTATAAAGAAAAAGAGGTTTACTTAACTCATGTTTTAGAAGTCTGCAAAATGTCACAGATTGTTCTTGGCATCTGTGAGGGGCTTCATGACAGGATGGCATCAGGACTGGCAGGAGCATGTGCCCAAATGGAAGGTGAACAGAAGCCAGAGGCATTCAGCAGCCATGCCTTCTGCTCTTTTATAATAGCTGGTCTTGTAGAAAGAACCATCTGCACTGTGAGTGACGACTGACTCCCTCCACAGGCCTCCCTGTCTGTTCCTTACTCCCCCCTTCTCATCACCAGGGCGCCACGACTGGCAGATAAAGTCTCAACAGAAAATCAACAGAAAACCAACTTGAACCAAAAGATCTCATTCTGTATAGGTGCTGCTGAGAATTTCAGTCCTCAGACGAGACCTTCAGGCCACCCGGCACAGCGCGGGCTCTGCCCCTGTTGCCGCAGATGGAAGCCTGTTCACATTGGCACAGACAAGAGCAGAGAGCACAGGCCGTGGACTCACAGGGTATGGTGTGCCGAGCATTAAACGGCCCATCGGCAACCTGCTCTCCTCCCCCTTCAGGCCTCCCCCCATCCTAAAAGGGACCTCCGCCAGACCTCTCACACAATAGTGCTGCAAGCTGGCGCACCAGCTATTCAAACCATGTGCCTGTGGGAGACCACTTACAGTCTAAGACCCAACTACGTCCTGTCGAGCTCCCTCCCGAGGGCCAGCAACCATGTCTAATCCCACGAGCCTTGTGTTTGGCCTCCCCCATGCTATCCGTGAACAGTTCCCCCTACAGAAGCCCAGCAGTCATCTGTCCGATGCCGGGATGGGATCCCAGATGGGCGTTACGAGTCCAGGTAGCTATCTGCACACATGATGTCCCAGAGTTCCCAGTGCACGGTATGCAGGGCACGCCGCCAACGGTCTGGTGCCTTGCAAGGACTCCAGTCTACCTGTGTCAATTGGCATCTCCTAGCTCCTGCATTTATTCAGGGAGGAGGTGTTCACAGCCTGCATTGGCAAACTGGTCCAGGTTAGAGAGGTGTGGGCTTACCCACCCATCGGGGTGCTGGTATTTCACCAGCCTAAGGGAATTAGCCCCCAGTCCATACTTCTAGTTGACACCCTCGGTACACCCTACCCCCCAACCCAGCCATCTGTCTGCTGTCTTGCGCCCTGCCGTCCTTGCTTCAATGCTGAGGCCCCATGAGCGTGAAGGTCAGTTAGAGGCAGTTCTGTTCGATCCCAGGCTGTAGGTGTAATGGCATCCCATTGGGCCCCAGGAGGACCCCTACTGTATAAAGGATACAAGCATTTCCAGTAATAGATCTTCGCACATCAAGCTTTGGCACCGACCCGGCAAGCGAACAGCGACGAATTTGGAGGGCCTAGCCAGGTCTTATACTCACAGAATCCACAGGTCAAGCCTCCTGCTACCCCCTCTCGACTCCTTACTACACTGGTTCCGCGGCCCCGGGCTCCCCCAGATCCGCTTAATGCTAAGGCGCTCCGCTCTTGCATCCAGACATGGCTCTCCTGGCTGCAGCCCACAGGAGCTGGCTCTGTGATCACAGGAAGCAGCTACTGTGCATTCTGTGCATGAGCTTCACCGCATTCTTCCAGTCGGTCTCTGACAATGATGATGACTGACAGATTTATCAAGTATTTCTATGGCAGGCATGCTGCCAGATGCTTTTATGCAGTAGTAATATAAACAGAGCACATTGACTGGTAGGTTGTGCTTATACTCTAAACCCTATTTTTACCGATGAAGTAAACTGATTGGCACCAGATACGCGCCTAGCAGCTTGCCCCAAAGACCCCACGAGAACAAGAAACAGCTGCTTGTCCTCATCTCCAAGCTACGAAGCGAACCAGAGGAGTGGCTGATCCTGTGTTTCTGAGCTTTAATGAGTGGCAGAATGGGCATTGAAATCCCCAATTCCCCTTCATGGGATTGCTCGTGCTTCCACTTCCCTCCCTCCTTTTCTATCTCCCCTTTTTCCGGACAGCTTGCACCATTACTCTGCTCAATCAGTGTTACACTCGTCTTCCGCTTACCTAACTGTCCATCTGGACACACCCGTGTGCTTCATGTGGTTCGCTTGGTTAAGGACTTCTATTGGGTTTGCTCCAACCTTCACATCTCAGTTTCACGGATCCCATTGGGAGACCGACCTCATCAGTCATTTGAACAGAGAGAATTTAATATAAAGAATCACAAGGTATAAAGGTGAGTTCTGTTGCAGAAAGGGCACACAGAGGACTCCAAAACATCTCTGAGGTGGTGACTGCGGAAAGCCGCGCTTTCCTAAGGCTGGAGGAGTAAGGGGAGGGAATGGGTTTATTAATCCCCAAAGAGCAGCTAAGAACCCCACAGAGCAGGTCTCAGAATGTTGGGTTGGGTGTGGCCTGGTGCGGGCTCCCCTCTAATAGTATACAGGTAGGGAGGTAGATGGAGAAAGAATCGGAAATTGATCAGTGGGGGATAATAGACATGGGCTAGCGGTCAGACAGAGTAGCGAGAACTCTTACGCTCAGGACCTCAGCTTATGCCCACTGTCAGATTGCTTTGAAGGCTCTCAAGGCAGGAGGGAGAGTTGGTGTCACGCGCTTGGTGACAGGAAGGGTGGGTTAGAACTAAGATGCCCCCAAAAACCAGTGCAGACTCGAGACGATGTCAGCTGCTGGGTAAGAAGCACTACGTCGTCTTGTCATCAGACGCCAGAAGCCTGTCTATTCGTAGGACGCACTGCTCGCCTAAGCATTACCACTACTCAGTCTAATGGAGATTCCTGACATGCCCTCTCTGATCAATGGCTAGGCAGGAGACCAGAGCTTCGCATGTAGAGCCAGCTACACTCTGGCCTGAGGCAGGTCTAGGTGATGAATAACGACGTGAATGAGCACATCGTATTTAAAGAACAGCTCTCGAGTTTCATTATTCCGCTCCATACCCGGAACCAAATTACTTGTTTAGGGAGCTGATTCCCTCGCCCAGTATCCACAGAGGCTTCATGCATCTGTGCCTTATGTTGACACCCCCAACCCACCAAATTCTCATCGATACCCCGCGAGTAAGTCAGGACGCACTCAGTGGCATGTCACGACTGTCTCACGGCTCAGCCTCTTGCTCCTCTGCTAGCTCTTTACACGGCCCATGTAGGCCACTGTCCTCTTCCATGGGGTGCTGAGAAGCAGATAGACAGGAATCAAGCCAAACAGAATGGAAATGATATGCATTGGATGGGGAGCAGTGCTCAGGGTCTCACCCTCTGAGGTGCGTTTTGCAGTCCACAGCTGCTGGAGCGATGAGAACTATTTTCTCTGAGGGTGTGGCCAGGGGTTGATTATCTGTGGTGCAGCAAGTCCATAGAGGCAGCACTACTTGGAATTAGTTGGTTGTCTAAGGAAAACAATGGAAAAAGAAGAGCATTAAAAGTTTGGGAGGAGAGTATATGTGTTAATGGGGACATGGGGTGTGGGTGGAAGATGGAGGGGGATATGTCATGTTTCATTGTGTTTATGCATGACATCCTCACAACAGTAAGTAATACAATACGTGCATGCCCCATGTGGTGGCATATGCGGGGTGCAAAGATCTCAGCCAAACACCTTCCACATGTGGACAGTCTCTGGGGTCCACATTCTGAGTGTTCACTGGGCAATATAGGCAAGACCTTCCTAGAGACCGAAGTTGTGGCGGGAGGGGGTAGTGAGAGTCCCTTTTCTCCGCCGCTTCTTCCTTCCCCTTCTCTTTTCTCTGACAGGTATCTCTTTCATCTTCTTCTTCTCTCGCCCCATCCGCTCACTGTCATGTAGGCTTCCCCCAAAGCCTTCCTCTGGACACCACCACTGCGTGGAAGTCTTGACCTTTTCAGAAATGAATAATTTTGACCTTTCATTCAGGAACGGGTCTGAATCCCTAAGTGTAGGCCTCTTAGCACGCACAAGACCAAAGAACTAACAACAACCTCAATTAAATATCTGCCCTAGAGTCCTCTCTGGCTTGTTCAATTCCCAAATGGTCCTCTTTATAATAAATAATTAAACCTCCAAAGTAGTAACTGAACTGAGAAATGTACATTTACTGTCTCGTTGGTGCAATAAAACAGAAAGGACTGTTTAGGCATTTAATTCACACCCAACAATACTGGATGGTATGTTAATTAGACATCAATTACAGCACAGTACTAACTGACACTTGATAAGTGTTCTAACTGATAACCAATGTTTGTTCTCCCAAATTAATGCCTCAGTGGGCTGGGTGGACAGCTGGGCGGGGAGAACAGGGAGGGCTGTCAGGGCCTGGCTACCCTCGGACGGGATGGACGGCAGGGACTGTGTCTTTAGGACAGTTTTCTGGTAGCTGGGATTGGCACTTACAAGGACTCAAGTCGACTTCCTCTTGTGCCTGAGTTGATGGCCGCGGAGGAGGCACGGCCTTCCTTCAGCTGCAGCCCCTTCCTGGTCTTGCAGAGCACTGGCCACTCTGAGGATAAGCTCGGTTTCTTCCAGCTGCAGCAGTCCTTGCAGAGCATGGCCCCTGGAGCGAGCAGGTCTTTCAGCTGCAGCCCAGTCCTGCAGAGCATGGAACCTCCTGTGAGGATGCAGGTTTCTTCAGCTGCAAGCCGGTCCTTGCAGGCATGCTACCTGGGAGGAGGCCAGTGTTCCCTTACCATGCCTGCAGCCGGTCCCTTGAAGAGCACGAATCACCTTTCCTTTTTTTCCCTTCTCGCTCCTTTTAGTCCTCTCCACCTCATACATGAGCCAGTTTCTGTTGGGCCTTTGGAATCAGCCCATCTGACTCGAACATAGCCAGCTCCACCGCGATCTGGCCTCATGTTCCCTGTCTCGACTCTAAGCCAGCTCCACCATTCTGTTCTGGCCATGTTCCCTCGGTCCCTGGGTTTCAGTTTCTTCTCTGTAAAACAGGGGGTCTTGCACTGAGGACTCAGACGGTCACAGGAAAATCCCTGCGTGGTCCCAGGACCTTAGCGCAGGCTGGGAGCATCAGAACCACCACGCACCTGCATTCCCAGTCCTCTCGTTTCCTTTCTGATCTCTTCTCACTTTGGAGTCGTGCTCTGACACTCTTCTCTGTGACCCTGGAGCTGAACTGAGACCGAGTTTTGACCACTACCAAAAAGTCCTTGGGCTTGAAATTTCAATGCCCATTCCCAACCGCTCATCACTCTCCAGCCCAACTCGGGGTCAGCCATTTCTCTGTCCCTTCATGTTTCTCTTCTGCTAAGCCCACTACTTCTGTCTGTTGTGTACTCCTCACTTCCAGATTCAACCAATCAACTACCGGGTGACAACATAATCTATGAAAAATTTATGTGTTTTTATGGAACATTTTTCTTCTTATTCTGTAAAGCTAATAGATGTAACAACTAACATCTCCTTATGTTATTAAAGATTTGCTATATAGATTCCTGTCATCAGTGTCAACCTGGGAAGAGGGACCCTCAACTGGGGAGTCTCCTCTATCCGATTGGTCTGTGGCCATGTCCATGGGCATTTTTTCTTGATTGTTGTATGATGTGGGAGGGTCCAGCCTACTGTGGTGCTGCCACCCTGGTGCAGGTAGCCTGAGTGTGTATTAGAAAGCAGGCTGAGGCATGGGCCAGAGAGAGCAAGCCAGTAAGCAGCATTCTCATGGCTTATGCTTCAAGCTTCATGCCTCCAGGTTCCTGCATGGCTTGAGCTATGATGGGATATGTAAAGCCAAATAAACCCTTTTCTCCTCAAGTTGCTTTTTGGTCAGACAAGTATCCAGAAGTAATGATGAATGGTTGCAATGCTGCTTTGTAAGGAACTTGGGTATTCTCAGTGAGGTTCTTAGAATCCATCTTTGCAAATATGGTGGGGTGATAGTTGTCATTGTCTTTTGGGAGATGATACATATGGATTTAGTATGGTGCCTGTGGTTGGCATGTACACGGCCTGTTGTAATCATCAGGTGCTCTAGGGTGTGAAGTCACTGAACTCGATTCTCGATCAATTTTCTTTTTTTTCTACGCTACTCAGCTCTAGAGTGATCATTCAGCCTTCTTGCATTCCTCGTTCCAGTGGCGATAATTCGCCAGCACCTCATCTCTTCTTTCCTCACATTTCTTGAAGGATTGCTGGGACATCTGTGAACAGATTTCTGGCTGCTGGGATGTGGCAGCTGCACTCCACATTTGAGAGAGGGAGGGAGGGGCGAAAGGAAGATGAGGAGAGCAGAGAAAGAGGAGAAGATTTCGCATACTTGGTACACACATTGATCTACATAGCTCAGTTTGAAGTCCTACTTAGGCATAAGTAGGAAACGCCGATTCCTTCCTTTTGTTCTCAGTTGGTACTTCTATCTGGAATATTACTTGGGGCATTTAGATTGTTACACCGTGTATCTAGGTCAAAGTTCAATGGAAACAGTTTATTGCATGGCGCTTAATCTTCGCTCTAAACAGTCAATGCACTTTACCCGGTCGTTTTTTTTTCCCTTAAAAAGAGTTTGATGCTCCAGTTACTTATGCTGGACAGTCAATTTTGCCCTGCCCCGTCCCTCAGTCTCACCCCGATGGCGGATTCTTTTTTCTCTACCCTGGAGCTGTCAGGCCTTCTCAGATCCGTGTGTGTAGGCACCCAGGTTGGCCTGGCTGCTTGCTTTCTGCTCTCCCCTCCCAGGCATGAAGGCTTTGTAGAAGTCGACTCAGGCATCTACCGCAACTGGAAACGTGTTTCACTGCGCGCAAGAATGGGTCGAGGGCCTAAGCCCTAGCCTCTGGGAACCCGGTTGGAGATGACTTACTGACGGGCAAGTGGATGAGTAGGCCTCCAGTGGTATGCAACATTGCTTCATTCCCAAGGTACATCCCCATTTCCCTACAAATGCTTGACAAAATAGGACTCAACATGTATTGCAGAAAGTATGATGTCTGGTAGTAGGGGTGCTGGGGCGGGGGGTATGGGTAGGGGAGGAGTTCCAAATTTGATCTTCAGCCTTGTTGTATTGCAATTGTATAAACAGGTCAATAAAACTATTTGAAAATAAGGAAGACACGCCAGGCCCTATGCTTATTATACCCACCCCCCTTGTGACAATTCCCCAGTCACTCGGGGCAGACACCGGTTCCAGCATTTCTGGGAGGCCAGATTCTAAAGGCCGCCTGGCTCCTCTTCCACCGTGAATAATTCCAGGCCAGCTGATGTGCCGGGGAGAAGCCTCACTCATCACAACATAATACCCCCACCTCCAACACACAAAAAACTCCAAATAAACTAAATTAAAGAACTAAGCCAAGTCACCAAGAAACAGTACCGTAAGTAGATTTAAGAGAAAGCCACCTTTCTCACTCCAGTTAAATGATGTTCAGTTTTTAACAAGTCATTCTGCCCCTTTGAATAGAGTACCGGTAACAGACTTCATATCCGTTGAGTCGGATCAGGCCAGCTGCCGGTTTTTGTGGTATCGTTAAAAGGTTGTTCCATTAACCCCAATCGCTATCGTGTGTACAAAAATTCAACTGATTCGAACACCCTAAAACAAACTAACTTCTATAATAAGTTGAACCGTACACTCCCTCCTCCCTACCTCCCCCTAGTCCAATTAATTTTTTATTTTATTCTTTAAAAAAAAAAAAAAAAAAAAAAACTTTTATTGAAGTTTTGTGCCATTTNTCTGTTCTAGTTTGCTCATAGGTGTCTGTTCTAGTGTGATCATAGGTGTCTATTCTAGTGTGATCATAGGTGTCTGTTCTAGTTTGCTCATAGGTGTCTGTTGTAGTTGGCTCATAGGTGTCTGTTCTAGTGTGATCATAGGTGTCTGTTCTAGTTTGCTCATAGATGTCTGTTCTAGTGTGACCATAGGTATCTATTCTAGTGTGATCATAGGTGTCTGTTCTAATGTGATCATAGGTGTCTGTTCTATGTGACCATAGGTGTCTGTTCAAGTGTGACCATAGGTGTCAGTTCTAGTGTGATCATAAGTGTCTGTTCTAGTGTGATCATAGATGTCTGTTCTAGTGTGACCATAGGTGTCTGTTCTAGTGTGATCACAGGTGTCTCTTCTAGTTTGCTTTCAACTGCTGGGACAAAACACCGAACAATACCAACTTTGTGAGGAAAGGGTTTATTTTCTTTACATCTTCCAGGACACAGTTGATCACTTAGGTAATCCAAGGTAGGAACTCAGGGCAGGAACTGGAGGCAGGAGCTGAAGCACAGGCCATGGAGGAACGCTGCTTACTGGGTTGCTCCTTTGGCCCATGCTCAGCCTGCTTTGTCATAATATAGGGAACAATCTGCCTAGGGGTGTGTGGTGGTTTGAATGAGTGTCCCCCATAGGCTCTAGGTATTCAGATGTTTGTCTCCAGTTGATGGCACTGTTTTTGGAGGTCTTGGGGTGTGTGGCCATGCTGGAGGAAGTGTGTCACTGGGGGCAGGCTTAGTGAGCTTAACAAGCCTCGTGGTCTACAGTTGCTCTCTCTCTGATTCCTGTGCTCTTTGTGAGATGTGACCCTCGGCTTGCTGCTCCAGCCGCAATGCCTCCCGCCACAATGGACTCTAATTCCCTGGAACCGTCAATCATAAGCTCAAATAAACTCTTCCTTTTATAAGTTCCCTTTGGTCATGGTATTTTATCACAGCAACAGAAAAGTGACTAATACAGTAATTTGATACCAGAAGTGGGGTGTTGGTTGTGAAGAACCTGACCATGTGAATGTTTGGAGAAATGTGGAGGACTTTGGAACTTTGGGTTAGAAAGGCTGTTGACTACTGTAAGCAGAGCTTAAAGGGCCATTCTAGTGGAGGCCTGGAAGAAAGCATTGCTGCAAAAGATGTGGTTCCAGAGGAGGATAAAGACTTAGGCAGCAACTGGGATATTTTGATAAAGAGTCTGGCAGCAGTTTGCCCACAGCTCAAATGCTTGCCTGATGCTAAGTTGAAAAGCAATGGACTAATGTCTTTGGCTGAGGATATTTCAAGACAGCCTAACGTAGAAATGGTGGTGTGGTTTTTAATGGTGAATATTGTGCAGATCTACAGTGAAGAAGAGCAGATGGGGCAGAAAGAAATGCAGAATGTACAGTTTGGATCTGATAACTGCACTAGGAAGATTAAAGGTGTGGCCAAGGCATGTGAAGGAGAGGCTCCCTTTCATAAGGAGAGTAAAGTGATTAAGGAGAGGCCTAGAGATTTACAAGTAAACAAAAGAATCAGCACCTTCAGGGCAAGACCACACCCAGCTAATCCTCCAACCAGTCCAGGGCAGAGAAAAGTTGCAAATGTGGTTGAAATGGGCCAGGATCTGTCCCAAACTTGCAGCCAAACTTGGCAGTTTCATTCACGTGGTGCTGCTGGCTTTGGAGATGTGAAGTTTGCAAGAGTGAAGGGGTCTTCAGTTCTTCCTCCATGGTTTCAGAGAGCTGCCGGGGTCAGGCAGAGCGCAGCAGGGGTGTCCATGCATAGAGAAGGCTCTGATGGGCCATTGCATGAGGCTGTGAATGTGAGGTTTGGTTGGCAGCGGAGACCCCAGGAAGACATTTGAGATGCCAGACCTGTGAGATATTTGCCAAGGAGAGCTGCATACAGGGAGTGGTACCGGCCTAAGAAAGAGATGTATGTTGCAAGCAAAGCTGGAAGAGCTGAGCCATCTAAGCCCTTTGAAAGTCAAGTCCCAGAAGTTGCATGTGGAGCTACTGGACTTGGTGTTTGCCCTACTGGTTTTCGGTCTTGTTTTGGTCCAGTATTTCCTCACTATGCCTCTATTCCTCCCTTTTGGAATGGGAATGTGTATTCGGTTCCACTGTACATTGGGAGTATGTAATTTGCCTTTTGATTTTACAGGAGCTTACAGTTAAGAGATTGGCCTGAGTCTCAGAAGAGACTTTGGACTGTGGACTTTTGAATGGCATTGAAACTGGTGGAGACTATGGGGACTTTTGGGGTTGGACTGAATGCATTTTGCATTTTATATGGTCAGGAGCCTATGGGGGCCAGGGAGTGGAATGTGGTGGTTTGAATGAGTGCCCGCATAGGCTCTAGGTATTCAGACGCTTGTCTCCAGTTGGTGGAGCTGTTTTTGGAGGTCTTGGGGTGTGTGGCCATGCTGGAGGAAGTGTGTCACTGGGGGCAGGCTTAGTGAGCTTAACAAGCCTCTAAGCCTCGTGGTCTACAGTTGCTCTCTCTCTGATTCCTGTGCTCTTTGCGAGATGTGACCCTTGGCTTGCTGCTCCAGCCGCCATGCCTCCCTCCACAATGGACTCTAATTCCCTGGAACCGTCAATCATAAGCTCAAATAAACTCTTCCTTTTATTTATTTATTTATTTATTTTTTTGGTCTTTTTGAGACAGGGTCTCCCTGTAGCTCCAGCTGACCTGAAACTCACTATGTAGACCAGGCTGGCCTTGAACTCACAAAGATCCGCCTGCCTCTGCCTCTCAAGTGCTAGGATTAAAGGCGTGCGCCACCACGCCCGGCATAAACTCTTCCTTTTATAAGTTCCTTTGGTCATGGTATTTTATCACAGCAACAGAAAAGTGACTAATACAGGGTAACACTACCCACAGTAGGCTGGGCCCTCCCATATTACTCAACAATCAGGAAAATACCCCACAGACATGGCCACAAACCAGTCCAATGGAGATAATTCCCAAATTGAGGTTCCTTCAACCCAGGTGTGTCAAGTTGACACTAAAGCTATTCAGCACAGTGTTCTATTCAGGGATAATAGTCTGTAGTCCCATGCAAGGTGAAAGAAAAAAAAAATCCCAGTATAGACAAGGAGAAGTAAATAAGAAATCCCAACCCTACCTGAGGAAGTACTGGCAAACAATGGCTTACGTGAAGAGGAGATTCAGTGCTGGTTAAGCTGAGACTGTTGGCCAGGCTCCAGGGGATGAACCCATACTGAAGGGCCCTGACTCTATAGGCATACACACGAGTATGCGTGCGTGTGTGCATGCACGTGCACACACACATGCACATACATAGGAAATTTGGTGGGGTTATTAAGGAGGTACAGCAGAGATAGTTAAATATGATCAAAATATATTGTGTGGTATTAACAAAAAAATAAAAATAAATAGCTCCAGAGGCCATAGTAACACTATTTGCACACTATATCAAATCACATATGTGCAATGTATCATATATGCATTAGTAAAACATACCTGGTCTGAATATATACTAAATTCAGTCTTGCATAACTTTGATGCTAATCTTTTTTTTTTTTTTTTTTTGGTCTTTTGAGACAGGGTCACCTGTAGTCCCAGCTGTCTTGGAACTCACTCTATAGATCAGGCTGGCCTTGAACTCACAAAGATCTGCCTGCCTCTGCCTCCCAAGTGCTAGTATTAAAGGTGTGCACCACCACACCCAGCTACTGTCTCCTTTTTTAAAAAAAAATTTCTATTTATTATTTTTTATTTGTATGAGTATACTGTCTGCATGTAGGTTGGTGCACCTGTGTCATGCAATGCCAGGGAGGTCGGAAGAGGGCATCGGATTCCCCTGGAACTGGAGTTAAAGATGGTTCTTAGCTGCCATGTGGATGCTGGGAATCAAACTCTGGTCCTCTGCAAGAGCAGTCAGCTCTCCTAACTGCTGAGCCATCTCTCCAGCCCAATACAGGGTCTCCTTATAGTCTGTCCTAGAACTCACTTTGTAGACCAGGCTGGCTTTGATCTCACAGAGATTCACTTGCCTCTGCCTCCCAAGTGGGATTAAAGGCATGTGCCACCACTCCGGGCTTTGATGCTAATCTTTAAGAGATACTGTGCCTGACCAACTAATTGTTTTGGTGTTAAATTATCTGTTAATAAATCATATACTTTGTTGATATCCACAAAGGAGAGGAAAAAAAGTTCTCCATAGTTCTATATGGCTGGTGGCACTGTGTTTGAGAGCACAGATCTAGTCTTCATCTTCGGAGTTCATGACACAGAACACTGCCATCAGCCCCTACATCCAAATCACAAGGTGTCTGGGCCTCCGTGCTGCCTTCGAAATCCAGCCAGGCTGAGCCTGGGGCCTTCTAGAAATATGGCTGTTAAACAAGGAACCTAGGCTGACTGTCTGGGTTGATAATGTCTGCACCAAGGTCCCCTCCAGTGTCTGTAGTGCTGTCATTGGATTATTACTTACTCCATAATGAACTGCTCTACTTTCCATGGGACAATGTGGAGAACAAGACACAGGCTTCTCTTTTTGCTTTGTATGGCAGGAAATTCAGAAATATGTCTTTTCTCGCTAAAAATAGTGCCACAGTCCTTTCACTCTTATTTTAGTTCTCTGAGGATTGCTTTGTCTTCTGAAATTTTAAGAAACTGCAAATCACTGTTGGCAATGGGCAATGTATGCAGAAGGAAGCTGTTTGCCCATCTGGACACTAGGTGGAAGCATTATATAATAAAAAAAAAAGGCCAGCTTCAACTCCACAAGACATATTTGGCTATTTCATCTGGAGTGACTTAGGGCAAGGGAACTTTAACCCTCTGAGCCTCAGTTTTATGCCAAAAAGGTAGTACTGAAAAAAAAAATTAAATACACCTTGAGAAGTGACAACAGCTTTGTGATGGAGGGCACAGACTCTACAGCTGATGGCCCACTTCCAATTCTATCAAGTTGGTTTAATAGCTGTGAGCTCAGGCAGTAACTTCTCAGAGGCCGACTGTCCGCCCTACAAAATGGATCCAGCAGCGCCTGCCCTGGATGGCTTTTGTAAGAATTAGACGTCACTAGCACAAAATCCCTAGTTGCAAAGTAAACTGAGTATCGTCTATTTTATATTTCTTTTTTATATGAAAGCAGCAGTATGGTTAAAAGGTGAATCCCTTAATGGGCTTGAGAATTAACCTACCACTTATGTGAAGACTTTGTAATATTGGTATATGGGTGGAGGAACTGTATTATTCACTTTTCTGTTGTTGTGATAAAACCACCATGACCAAGGGAACTTATAAAAGGAAGAGTTTATTTGAGCTTATGATTGACAGTTCCAGGGAACTAAGAGTCCATTGTGGTGGGGAGGCGTGGTAGCTAGGGCTGGTGCAGAAAGCCAAGGTTCACATCTTCCAATGAGCACAGGAAGCCAAGAGAGAGACTCTGGAGACTAGCAAGGCTTGTTAAACTTACTAAGCCTGCCCCCAGTGACGTACTTCCGCCAGCATGGCCACACATTCTAAGACCTCCAAAAACAGTGCCACCAACCGGGGACAAAATGTCTGAATACTTAAAGCCTATGGGGGACATTTCATTCAAACCACCACAATATGTATGCATATTTTGAAGTAATATAAAATTAAAGGGGGAAAATGTGAAAAAAAGACTAAAAGAAAGATGCAAGACATGTATGACAGACTGCAGGAACAGGGGTGGGGTGGGGGCATGGAAAGGAGAATGTGTCTAAATTGAACTGAGAAATGATGTATGAAATACACAAATATCAATAAAAAAAGAATTAGACGTCAGTATACGGAGCTTAGGCTAGTGCCTAGTACAGTAGGGTCACCAGCTGTTCTCACCTCACACACAAGGCACCATCACAGCACATAGCTCATTTAGACACTAGTACTACTCCAGAGTGCCTGTGAGCCTGGGAGATGTTTGCTGGCAATTCTGGGTGGTCCTCGGTGTTTTCTAAGAGCTAAGGCGACAGCATTGGCTCTGGCCATGCTGTCCTGGGGTGACAGACTGGGTAGGAGGGAGAAGTCAGGGAGTGAACAGAAAATGCCTCAGGGCAGGCTGCTCTCCCTCCTCCCCAAACTGTAGAAATTCTATCTGATCCTCATCAAAGCTCCAACACGCCTTCATATAGAACTTGAGAAAATAATCCTAACATTTATTTGGACTTATAAAAGCCCGTGAAGCATGCAGCGAGGTGAGCAGCTGTCTTCATGAATTGAGTGTCACCATGTAGACTGTGTGTCTGGATCCTATCAGTTTTTGACAAAGCAAGCACTATATCTGTACTACTGCCAACCTGCTTTGGGTACCAGACTGTTATTTTCTTCAGTGCACACTATATTATGGGCTTCCACCCTTCACTTAAGATGGCTTAACTCTCCTCTGGGAATACAGTTCTCCACCAACACTGACTGCTGGGTTACCAGGTTCCACATTCACCCAGCACCACCAAGGCCCAGGATAGTGGTATCCCACTTTATAGTGTCTACCTGCAGGCCTGCTGGACCCCCAAAGTCCAGTTGCCTTTGAGATGCACTATATGTTCCCAAGATTTCAATAATATAGTTTGTTTTATTGAATTTAACTTTTTAATTTAGTTTGCAGTAAAAGAAGTTCAAAGTTAGAGAATAAGGTTAAAATTATGCGGACTATTCTTTCTTTAAATTCCATCTCCTTCAGAGTAATTTTTCTTTGAGACGGGGCCTCCCTGTAGCCCCAGCTGGCCTGGAACTAGCCCTGTAGACCAGGATGGTCTTGAACGCAGATATCTGCCTGCCTCTGCCTCCTGAGTGCTGGGATTAATGGTGTGCGCCACCACACCTGGCTTAAAGACAGTTCTTAGCCACCATGTGGGTGCTGGGAATCGAACCCAGGTCCTCTGCAAGAGCAGTTGGTGCTTTTAACTGCTGAGCCATCTCTCCAGCCCCAGTTTGGGGTAATTTTTAACCCTTCCTGGAAGACTCTGGTTCCCAAAACAAATAATCTTCTTATTCTCCAGCTCTTAATCTTTGGTGTTTTTTCTTAACGGCCAGACATCAGATTCTGCACTCTTTTGTAGGATTATTTGTCTAAAGCCTATAGCAACTCCCAAATGCCTCTGGCCCACATACCTAAGTGTCCCACCATTTCCCTCATGGGTAAGAGATAAGATGAATTTTATTAAAATACTTCAGGGGCATACTTGGGGCCCAGTGTCAGCTCCTGTTGTAAAAATGTATGCTTGGAAAAAGAAGGTAGGAATAAGACAGGACATTTTTAGTAAGGTTCTCAGAACTAGGGGTTCCAAATGTAGATGGCCCAGCAACTTACACAGTGCCCCTGGCTCCCAGGCATGTAACAGGCTTCTGGAAAGCAAGCTGGAGCTTTGTCTGCCAAGGAAAAAGACTGCTTTGAGCCACAAGTGCAATTCTCCTGGGTCACTAAGCCCACAGCTGGGCTCTGTGGCCACAAGTCAGTCAGCCTCCCAAGTGTCCAGGATCAGCACCCTCAGCCCTAGGATAAAAAATGGGGCTTGTGCAATCAGGCACCTGAGCACCTATACTGGAAAGAAATGGTACTACTGTATTGGCAGTGTCATGATTTTCTCCATGCAGAAAATCCCATGAACCCAAATAGCATTTTAAAGCCTAATAAATCAGCACAATCTCAGAATGAGATCATATACAACGATCAGTTGCATTCCTCTATGCAAATGCTGAATAATCTAAAACAGAAAATATAATTTCCCACACCACAGCATCACAAAAAATAAGATACTTAGGAATAAATGTAACAACATAGAATTTGTACCCTGACAATTATAGAACTCTGCTAAGAGAAATTAAAGAACATCTCAATAACTGAAGAGACATTTCATGTTTGTAGACTAGAATATCAGTGCTGTCAAGGTAACAACAGTTCCACCCAGTCAGTAGATTGTGCAGTACTTAGGTGAAGTTCTCTGTGCATTTGAGGAACTTGCAAAATGATCCCAAAATTTACACAGACATGTATAAGGCTATGAATTGCCAGAACAGTCTGGACTAATAAGAGCAGAGGACTTTACCTTCCTAATATTGCAACTCACTCTATACCAAGCTAGGAAAACAGTGCCTACAGTCACAAAAACATACATAGCATCCTAGAACAAAACTCACTGTTCAGAAATTAATTCTTCTGTCTACAGTCAATTTATTCTTAGCAAAGGTACCAAGACACTGATCTTTTTAACAAATGGTACTGAGACAACCAGATAGTCAGATGCAAGATGAACATTAGTCTTTACTTGAGACTGCAAACCAAAATTAAGTCACAGTGGATCACAGGCTTCAATGTAGGAGCTAAAATAATATAACGATTACAAGATGACACAGAAGAAAATCTTCAAGATCTTGGGGATTGGCAGCAATTTAGACATGACACCAAAAGAACAATGTAAACTTAAAAATCATTAAATTCAATGTCATCAAAATTAAAAAATGTTGTGGTCTCCAATATATGAATATAAGCAACCAGCTCAGAGAAAATAGATATTGGTGTATCCATACAATGGAATACTATTGAGCAAGGAAAAGACAAACTCAACTATGCTGTGACTTGCTAAAATAGAAGAACTCTGTTACAAGATTCCACATTTTGTATGATGCTATTTATATGAAAAGACAAGAAATACACAGACATGAAAACATTTGTGATGTCTGAAATATGACTAGAGATTAATAGTGAGGACTTGGGTCCTTATTGGGTGATAGAAATGTTTTAAAACTGATTCGTAAATTCACTTAAAAATCTTTTAACTGTATATTTAGCCTGAACAAATTACATGAAGAGTACTTTGATAAAAGTAGTCATCCTTTGGTACCCGAGAGGAGTTGGTTTGATAGCTCTTGTCAATAACTAAACCCATGGTCATTCAAATTCCTTAAGTAAAATTCCAATAATACTTGCATATAACCTATATACATCCTCCCCTGTACTATAAATGATCCCAAGATAACTAAAAATGCCCAATATGATATAAATCCTATGTAAACAGTTGTTACATGCTACTGTTCAGAGAAAAATCTGCACATGTTCAGCATGGACACAACTTTTCTCCTGAGTATTTTTGAACCATAGATGGGAAACCCACATATATGAGGATTGACAGCATCATCTCAGGGGGTAAAAAAACAAATAAGTGAGAGCAGAGAGCTTCGGAAAATTAACCTACTTAAAAATGATTACCTCCTTACCAGCAAGTGAGACTGGAAAGCATGGGGCCAGGGAATGATACCTTGTTTGAAAAATGCCTGATTTTCAACCAGTATACAATGGGAAACATAAAGTCCTGACAGGAACGTCAAAATCCTCTTGCCTGATGGGAATACTCAAAGGCTGGAAAAAGCCCAGACCACAAGACTTATAAAGCACTAAGAGTCAGTGTCTTTTTTCCTGCCCTCCTCACCACTTGTCCCAGCCTTAGCTGCAACCCCAGCCTTCAACATACCTGGCTCAGATCTAGTCCCCCTAGTCAGGCTGAGCAGAGACCCAGACATTGAATGCACATGGGCAAGGAACTTACCCTTGGCAGTTGCACTTGTCACATTCCATTTTTAAGGGTTGAGTGACAACAGAACAAAATATTTTATTATGGCGAGCTCATTTGCAAAGAAAGGAAAAACTCCCACTTTCCCAGACAGAGAAAAACTTCATTTGCACTTAGAAAAGTGGTGGTAAGATCCAGCCACTAGCCAGTGAGTCTAGAAAATTAAATACTGGTAACAAGAAGAGTTGCCACAATAAGAATCTTATTTCTTTCTACAAAATAAAGCCAATAGCTGAAAATTTTGGCATGGTAATTTGCTTTAGGATTACCCACCCTCTGGTTTCTTTTTATAATTCAGTGAGCCTTTTCCTTAAGAGGAAGCTCCAACCAACCCCTTGTGCTGCCAAGAGCTGGACAGACTGACTCTGGTTGTCATAAATAAACAACATAAGTATTGGGGTCTCCTTCCTTGGCTCAAAACCAGGCAGCGGAATTGGGTGACCTGCCCTTCCGCTCATCCAGGCCTGGTACACAGCGGGCAGCAGTGGGCGAAGCCAAGAAAGCTTCAAGTCTGCAGCCAAAAGGAGTGTGAGCCAAGTCCCTGGGGGTGGCCTGTTCCGGTGTCTACTACCATTCAACCATTCTTTAAAAACTGTTCAAGTGCATGATGCATTCCATCCTGTTGTGTATGAAGGTGCAATTAATAGTGAGAGTCGGCCTCCTACCCACAGCAAACAGCCCTCTGGCAAAGGAAGCCAGAAAAGCACCATATAGTGTGTAGTTTTCCATCAATGGTGCTTATGTTTGGGAGGGCATGGATGGAAGCAACAATGAGTGAGAGGATATTTTATTACATGGAGAACCTGGAGAAGAGCTGATGTCAGCTACGATAGATCTTCCCAGGCCCAGCTTGTAATCACCACGGGAACAAGTAGATTCTGTCACTAACAGCTGACCTATCTCTGAAGCATAAGTAACATACTCTCAACCCTAGTAACTTGAATGAAACAAGGAATAAATCAATGATGTCCTCAAGCTAGTTGAGGTCTGGTAGCTAGGCCTTTAGCTGTGTCTTTGCAGAAGTAACTTAAAGCATAATCCTATGACAGGAGGTTATGAACAAATCTATGATTATTTTGGTGGCTGGGAAGAGGAGTTACTGAATGGCCAATGTGTCAAGTCCTTCACAAATGTTGCCCAGGCAATAGGATTGACCTTATTAAAAATAGTATACAAGCTTTTCTATAAAAGTGCATTCTCGGGCTGGAGAGATGGCCTAGCGGTTAAGAGCGCCGACCGCTCTTGCAGAGGACCCGGGTTCGATCCCCAGCACCCACATGGCGGCCGAGAGCCGTCTGAAGCTCCAATTCCAGGAGAACTCCAGTTCCAGGGGAATCCGAGACCCTCTTCTGACCTCCGCGGCATTGCACGACACGGGTGCACAGACCTGCATGCAGACAGTGCATTGATACACATACAGAAATAAATAAAAATTAAAAAAAAAAAAAAAGTGCATTCTCAGGGGCTGGAGAGATGGCCTAGCAGTTAAGACTGCTCTTGCAGAGGACCCGGGTTCGATCTCCAGCACCTACATGGTGGCTGAGAACCGTCTGTAATTCCAATTCCAGGAGAACTCCAGTTCCAGGGGAATCCGACACCCTCTTCTGACCTCTGCAGCATTGCACTACATGAGTCCGCAGACCTACATGCAGACGGTACATTCATACACATAAATAAATAAATAAATAAATAAATAAATAAATAAATAAATAAATAAATAAATAATAAATTAAATTAAATTAATTAAAAAGTGCATTCTCAGAGATAAAATAAAAATAGAAAATGTCTGCCATGAAGATACAAAAGCAAAACTACCTACACTGTACAACCACTGTTGTTTTACCCAGGTGTTTATAACCACATGCCCAAGACTCCACTGCATCTATAGCTTATTTTGCTTTTGCTCTGGTTACAATTCAGCATTCTGAAGAAATACTGGACTGTAATGTGAATATTATGGGTAGACATTTGAGAGTATTACCTCACTATGGAATAATTTTGTACAAGGAATTATTCATTCTATTAAAAAGACCTTGGGTTATTTCTATCTTCCTACTCCTAACTCATTCTTTGCATATGAATGCATATTGTGCTACACCTCTTTTAAGTTAGACAAGACCTTGCTGTGTTCTGGACCCTGAGATTAGTCTGCTCTGACTTTAGTGTTTTGTGGCAATGTTAGAAGTCATGATTTCTTCTGATCACCTTTGAATTCCTAGGAGCTCTGAAATGTGGGGTGTCAGTGTGTTTGTTCTACAATGCCTCCCCCAAGCTCCCTATAGAGTGAGAGCAGACAACAAGGTCCAGCTTCTCCAGTGCCCAGGCCTTTTCCAGAACACCTCCCCTGGGTTCTGTCCAGCCCTTGATCTGACTGAGGCAGTGCCCAGCAACCAGGATGCATATTTGCATCTCATTAGTAACAAAATTTAACAAATATTACATTAATAATTCATCACAGATTTTACTTTTCTCAGTGTAATTCACATTTGTATTTGACCTACCTTTAGTCTGTTATGTACGTATAAAACCTTAGCTACAATTTGTCATGGAAACAAAGTTTCCTGTAACTTAAAAACATTGTGACCTGCTTACAAAAGATTCAGATTGTTGAGTGTGTTGGTATGTGATCAGATCTTACTTTTAACTGTAATTTTTTAAATCCCAATAAAAGTGACATATTTATAAAAGAAATGGCTTTGAAAGTGAGTTTCTCTATGGCCCATCACACCCTGTGCTGTCCACTTGACTGCTTCAGAGTCTGTCTGCGATTCGGCCTCTGTGCTGCTCAACTTTGCTTTCCTCCACTGAAAGGACTTTACATTCATGTCTACCCACAAGATCCATTGGGGTTGGACACATAACAAGCTTATCAACGATGTTCCCTGTGAATATGAAAGTTACCTTCCGCTGCAGAGACTGAAATGTAGTCACTTAAAATATTACAAAAGAAGCAATTTTCAGAATCAAAATGACTATTTGACCATGAGAACTAAGAAACAGGTCAATGTTTTAGAATCTGGAAAGTGACCACTCCGTGTTCATGGCTGAGGAACCAGGAAGGTGTCTATAAGGAGGTCCCTTGTCTTCATGTTGTACAAGATAGCCACTAAGTGGAAGGCTGTGGTGGGGGGATGACTTATGAAGGAGGAAAAGATTCCTTGGGTGACCAGAGTTTCTCCTCAGAGACCCCGTGGCAAAATAATGGTATGTACTTCAAAATGTCTAGATTTTGTCTAAACAAGAGAATGAGGTGGGAAGAAACAAAGTGAAAGCGTGGGCTGGAATCTGAATATCACACCGAGACTTTAGAAATGAGGTGGCAAAAGGAAGGGCAACTTTGGAGGGTTGAGAAAGTGCAACATTGACTTCTAGGAATCTAGAGTAGAAAGCAGGGTAATATCCTATATGGCTAAAGAGTTCATGAATATTTAATCCTGGTACTCAGGAGGCAGAGGCAGGAGGATCTCTGTGAGTTCAAGGCCAGCCTGCTCTACAGAGTGAGCTCCAGGCCACCTGGAACTTAAAAGGACACCCTGTCTCAAAAATACCAAAAAAGGAAAAAAAAAGTTTGTGAATAAAATCAGATTATATAAAGTCCAAGTTTCAGGGAAAGAAGGCATGCAACCAAGAATAAACATAAAACAGTGCATGGGAAAGAAAGTACAGAATGAAATAAAACTGAATGAAGAAGACCAGCATAAAGGAGCCTTTCTGCTATCACAAAGGAAAACAAGGAGCAGGGAGTGTGCAAGAAAGGGCTGGCTGTTCCTGAAGTGAATAAATAGCTTGATACCCAAACCACCCATGGGCCATCAGCTTCAGGCAGGGACCCATCATCCCCTCTGTGTGCACAGCTGCCCAGAGCAACCAAAATCTCACTTCAAACCCAACTGACAGAGACAGAAGCCAGGATTATTAACTCCTGCTTAACTGTCCTTTCTGAGGGGGAAAAAGATTTTGGAACAGAAACCATGGAACCAACTACATAAGTGAAGACACTGAAATGACCATACTGAACTGAAAGGGAAAATCTGAGTCACTACAAGCAGCACTTGCTAATACATCAAGTGTCTTCAAAGATGGCATAGCTACCTTTTTAAAATATTTTATTAATTTTATGTATATGAGCGTACTGCCTGCACATGTGTAAGTGCATCCATGTCATGCAATGCCCATGAAGGTCAGAAGAATGTGTCCAATCCCTTGGAACTGGAGTTACAGATGCTGCCATGCAGATGCTGGGAACCAGAAACCAAACCCAGGTCCTCTGTAAGTGCTCTTAACTGCTGAGCCAGCCATCTTTCCAGTCCTGACACAGATATCTTAAGAGGTAGCAAATGCATTGTCAAACTTACTAGTAAAACTTCCTTCACATTCCTTCCGGCATGTATATAACCACTTTGTAATACAACAATTTTAGTCTGTCAACTTTTTTAATTTTTTAAATTTATTTTTTAAATTTTATTTTTCTATGTATGAATGTACTGTCTGCATGTAGGTTTGTGCATCCGTGTCGTGCAATGCCACGGAGGTCAGAAGAGGATGTTGGATTCCCCTGGAACTGGAGTTAAAGATGGTTCTCAGCCAACATGTGGGTGCTGGGGATCGAACCCGGGTCTTCTGTAAGAGCAGTCAGTGCTCTTAACTGCTAGGCCATCTCTCCAGCCCTTAGTCTGTCAACTTTTAATACTACATCTGATTACATTAGGAAATAAAATTATACGTTTCCTGTTTGTATGTGAAATTTTACTATGACAACTTTCTTGCTTGAAGGTATTTTGTGCATGAGCTGTTTAAAAATGATTAAAAGTAATTAAAATGCCAACATTTTCCCTCTGTACAACATTCTAACCCATGCAGTTTCTTTGACATTATCTATTGTTCCAATATTTTCCTAAGATAAAGCAGACACTTTATTCAAATGCAAACAAAAGCAGTGGACAGCTTGATGGGTGAAAAAAACATGAAGCTATCGCTCAAGTCCTGCTTGAGTATCACGGCTTGTGTGTGGGGAGTGTGGAGGGTAGTTTTTAAATGCATCGAAATTTGAAAATAAAATCAATTAAATGAATAGTATCATGTATGTTAGTGAGGAAAAGATATCAGAGAATAAACAATTGAAGGACAAGCAACTTCTCATAATTATGAACTTTATTTTTATTTATTATGCCAACATTTTCAAGAAAGAGACTTTACATCTGATTTTCATAATTCATTTTACAGGCAAATTCTAATATACATTATATACTCTGAAGTGGTTTTGAAAACCCATGGGAAAACAACACTGCAGATATTTCTGGTTTCGGTTAGTGATGATTCAAATATTCAGGAGTCATGACTTAAAGAGAATTTATATTCTCAGGGCCAGCATTATCTCATGATGGCAAAGCCCTACCATGGAGAAAGGGGGCAGTTTTTTCCCTAATGAGGTTAAGATATAATCCTTCATCAATATCATAATTATAGAACCCTCATAATCACCTCTCCAAATGTGTCCTCTCAAATTGCTGCAGCAGAAACCTTCAAAGGATGTGTGCAAAGAACAATAGAAAATGGGACTCGAGCATCAGAACTAAGAAAATGTCAAGGCCATCATCCCCAGGGAAAATGAGTATTTTGTTACAGCTCTAATTTTCAAATGTGTGCATAAGCATGCAAACATAACACCCAAGTTAACTCAGCAACACAAAAGCTACTGTGTAGGGATGGAGAGGGTATGGAGTTGGTGCTGCAGTCTTACTGGCCTTCAGTGGGACCCCAGTCAGTGCCCAGGAGCCCAGAAAACCAGCAGGATAGCTCTCCTTAGAAACCAGCAGTGTGCCTGCCTCTGGAGCACCATCTATGCCACAGGACCTTTTGGAAGTGGTAGCTATAGAGGTCCCATCCTCTTTGATGCATTGAGTAAAATACTTAAAGGGACAATGAATGGGCGTTCAAAGAAAACTTACCACTAAGACAAACTGCCATGCTGGGGATGTAGTTCTATGAAAGGCTATATGGATACATCCAAACGGACAGTAACAGGGACAGAGAAAATCACTTCACTAAACAAAGCCACACCTACAGGAGGCATTTCGATATTTCAGGCACAAGTCCAAGCAATTAAGCTCATTTAAAGTGCATATCTGATATTTTCTTTCATATTCAGATTTTTACTTGTTAAAATGTGTAAAGTTCCCTAATATCTATATAAATACAGTGAACAGTAGTCTGTATGCCTGAAAATATTGCACAAATGAAAAATGAGACTCCAAGAATACTAACAGATAAATGGTCTCAGTTATTAGAAATCTTCTAAATGATACAACTCTACAATCCCTTAATGCCTTAAAGGCACTTGTACTGATGTCAATAAACATCTTAGACAAAGCCTTCTTTTAAAAATATTGATAACCATCTGAATATGTTGGTGCAGGTTTGTAAACCCAGCCCTTGGGAGACTGAGGCTAGAGGATCATAAATAAATGCAAAGCCTGCCTGAGCTCAACACCTACCTCAAAATATATATTTTTCAAAATACATCCTATTAAAAGCCAAATATATAATTCTGTATATGCTTTTCTCTTTCATAAATGTAAACTTGGCCAGTCCCTTTTCTCAGGACTCAGAAGTCATCCACTTCAACCATCTTCACTGAGAGAAGTACAAGAGTAAGGGATCTAAGTTCCTGTGGAGGATACTTGGCACTGAGCTGATTCACAGAACAAAAACGGCGATCAAGCCAGGTCTGAGAAAGTGACCTCTGATTATTTAGCAGTGCTATATCCTCACTTCCACTCTGAATTAATATTGACCAAGAAGCAGATGAGATGGCATTCCTGTAGCTTTGAAGGAAAACTGCAGCAAATGCTCTATGCTGTATGTGAAAGTATCACAGGTATTTTTTCAACTATATCATGCTTCAAAATTATACATACTTTATGAGGGCTGGGGATGTAACTCACTTGGAAGAGTGCTTAGTATGCATGAGCCCTGGGCTAGATCTCCAGAAATGCATAAGCCAGGTGTGGTGGCTCACTCCTGTAATCCCAGCACTCTGGATGTAAAGGCCGAAGGATAAAAAATTTGAGATTATCTTCAGCTAAACAGGGAGTTAGAGGCCAACCTGGTACACGAGACTCTGTCTCAAACAACAAGAACCACCAAAACACCAATTACATTCACGAGCCTATCTTCGATTAAGATAAAGGTACAGAGAAGGTGAACTAGTGGATTAACATTTCTGCAAATTCACCAGGGAGAAAAAGCACAGTGAGAAGAATATTAGAATAAACATATTATTGGAGTCAACATAATAGACAATAAAGACATTTTCCTCAAACAAGAGGGTTAAAAATAAATAAAAAATTCTGATTTTCCCTAAGGATAAAGCCAACTTATAAAAATATTTCATGGAAGTCTATACCACTCTTCCAAGTAAATAAAAATGATACTAATTCATTAACATGTTTTATTGTAGGGAATAGAGCATGATTGTATCCTATGTGTAATGCATGACATTAGTTTACCTTTCCTTAAAAGGGAGAAACCATATGTGCCCATGTATAACCATAGCCACCCTGGTTCACATCTGAGGAAGAAACGCTGTGTGGAGAGCTGTGATGACTGTTAACGGTATCTGCACTATGTGCAGGACGTCGTGAATAGCAGTCTTTCTCTAATGGAAGTTCTGTGCTGTGAAAGTAGGATACCAGATTATTGTGCTCATCCATGGCCAAACCCGTGGCCAAATCCAAGAAATTCACTTGAGGAGTTCTGACAGGTAAATTAAGACTCCATCAAAATGGCAGCACACACCACTTTGGAAATTTCCACTAATGAGTTTGATGCTGTTTCTCTTGGAAGGGAGCATATTCTTTAACTTATAAACATTTTTAAAGAATCATTAGAAATTTGATAAGGTTGGGACCATAATTCCTTTTGATACATTTTTTTTTTTTGGTCAGCTAATAAAAATTGACCTTGTAAGGTTATCTGTCTGAAAAATATTAATCTGAATTAAAAACATCCATGGATGACAGATTCAAGGCAGCATGATTTGGGAGAAGAGAAGGCAAATTTACTGAAGTGTTTATAAGTGGTCTCCAGCATGACTGAGTTCCTATCCCGTCACTAGAAGACCTCATGGCTACCTTTTGCTGCACATTGAAATGAATAAGCAATATCTTTTAATGAGGTACAGTCACTCAAACTATACAGAAAAGGGAAACCTAGGAAACTCAGAAAAGCAAACCTATTATTATACTCTTAAATTTATATATTTTTCTCAAAATGTTATAGCTTATTTTGCTATTGAAAATAAGCTTTAAATCCCTTTGAATGGAATACTTCTATCTCATCAATATTTTGTGCAAATACTTCAAGTCCATTATTCCAGTCTTCGAATATTAACAAAGTCAATAAACAGAAATATTACAATAAAGATTTAATATAAAATGTATTTTGTGGAATCTTTAGCTATGATGAATCCAAATTCAAAACTGAAATGCCAGCAAAACTCTAGCACCAACAGAGGTTACAAATGATATCCCTTTAGGCATTTCAAGCTCACCAAATTTATTCAGTAGCAATACAAACAAATGCTGCGTGCTTGTGTGTGTGTGTGTGTCTGTCTGTCTGTGTGTAAAACAAGGTGATTATATATACATACACACACACAAACACACACACACACATACACACTGTCATCCTGGAGATTTGTCTGGTGAAAAGATAAACAGTAGGACTGGATTGATAATACTAGGAGAAATAAAATTTCCATAAACCTCCCATTAAAAGCCTTATCTTCATTCATCACAAAGTTTTTGCATAGACCTCTTTAAATATATAAAACACTGGCCAGAGCTGTTTACAGACTACCACCTTCCATTGTACTACATACCTTTAGTTAAAATAGTAGTCATAGTCATAGGAGGGGATAAACACGGGGGTAGCGTTCTGCTAAACACAGTTAACATGGACCATGACAGGACTAAATCACAAAGCACACATCTTGCCTGCTAAGTGGAATATTACTTTTCTGATGTGCAGAGGGATGGGTACGAGGTGCAGAGACTGTGGAGGGCCTCTGACATGGATAAGTAAACTTACGTTTACCTGAGACAAGGGTGTTCAAATGGTGTGGACAACCAAGATATAAAACGGAAGAGCCAAACCAGTAGAAGCTTCCACATTTTAATTTAAGATTTGTTGTAATGGAATCTCCAACATAGTAGCAAACTGCACATAAAGTTATTACAGAGCAGACTGTTTTCAAAAGACAAATTGGCAGGTGATGGCTATGTACTTAATGTATCTTTGGTTTAGGAAGACGGGAGTATCGATTAGAGGCCAAACAATCCATGGAATGCAAGCTGCCGTGTGGACTCTGCAGGATTTCTCTTGGCCTTGTGAGTGGCCGTGGGACACTTGTCTTGGCCTGGAAGTTTTGAGACTCTAGTTGGGGATTGCTCATTTGTTTTTGGTTGAAAGAGCCAGAAGGGGGGCGGAGTTTAGATACTTTAAGATTTAAATTATTTGCAAGATTTGTTTGACTAGATGTTGGCTGAAGCTTTGTTGAATTACATGGTAGGATTACTGGTGACTTCTTACAAGTGGAAGTCCTACTTGGAGATGATTCAGAATCTGGAGGAGGTGGTAGAGAACTCAATATGGATGGCTTTAAATGCTGCAAGGACTTGGGCTGAGATGGTTTCTTTCCAACTCTCTTAGTCTGGTCCACTGTACTTGACTGGGGAGGTGTCTGAGGAGGAGTAGGTACAAACTGCACATCACTAACTTGATTCTTTGCCAAATGATAAGGCTCTTGAGCATTCATGGTCGCATTCAGCTTCATTTCAGGTGTGTCCTTCACCACATCTATCGTTAACTGTGGGCTTGATGAACAGTCTTCCAAACCATAGTTGTTTTCTTGTGGCAAGCCTTGTATAAAGCTTTCATCTGCACGTGCACCGTCCTGACACATGCCCTGGATTGCATGCTCACTGTGGGCCTCGGTATGTGGTGGCTTTATTAGTTTTCCCTGGGTGTGGCCTGTGGGTCTGGGAAGACTGCTGGAAGGCTGTAGTACTTGAGGCTGTTAAAATTAAAAAAAATATATTACCAATAATTTATATTAGAAATCCATCCAGAATTAATGTAAGTTCCAATTAGGCAGTTTTTCCACCTACAATTCTTTAATATGGAAAATATGTGATTTTTTAAAAGTGAAAAAAATGAATTGGAATATTCAAGCAAATTCATGACACACATTGAAAAGTGATGATGCAAACAAACAAAAAATGATACAAGCAGTAAACACAGAAGAAAATCCAAAATTAAATGGGAAGAAAAAGTCTTGAGTACTGATTTAGTAAAGAAAAAAGCCCCTACCTTATTAGATGCATTATCTACGATTTATCTACACGGGAATCTGAGTGAATAACTTCTACATCACTTTGGTTTACTTTCCTTAAATAGCACTCATATCTAACAGTAACCCTCAGAACATTACGCACTTTAAAGTTTGTTTTTCATGCATGTTGTTAAATGCTATAGCTCTGTCAAGAATTACCAACAGATAAAGTTTAGAATAAAGTCTGTACTGTCAGTTAATGTGAAAAGTCTAAGGATTTCAGCAAAAGTAGCCAATACACATAGCCCAGTGTGTGCAGAGTCAACTCCTAGCACCCTGTGCCTGGTCAGTCTTGGTGATTAACAGCAGTGTGTAGCACCAACATGGAACTGCCTAGAACTGTAAAAACACAGCAGCCATGCTCCCCGAGGCCAACCAGTCTTGTATGCACTCGGCAACTCACTATGAAGTCACTGTCCATAAAAACAGAAGACATTAAGATACAAGGGTCAGGGCCTACTGGGCCTGTCTGGACACAGGGGTGGGTTTCCACAAATCAGTAATCATTCCTTTCCCACACATATTCTCTCTCTAATCATTTGAGCTAAAGTGTCAAAGACTTTGGAAAGGGTTTTGAGCCATGCATGTATTTTAAGGATTGCTCTTCATGAATACAGTAACTTTTACTGTGTTATCATCCATGAAGAAACCTACACACCATCTCTCATGTCTCTTGCCACAGGCATGGGCCTATTTCACTGCATCGTTGGCGTGCTTTCATTCTTTGACCAGTGCTGTAAAGTGGCTGTCCAGGGATAGCAGCAAGGGATTGTAGTAGTGTGGCTGCGAATGAGACCAGGCCAGGACTCAGAAAGATGGCTGAGGCCCCCCAGCACTTAAGAAAAAAAAGGCAATGCCCAAAACCTGCACAAGATCAAGCCAGTCAACAATCCAGCATGGAGGGGGAGGGGCTCATGAGCTCCATCCTTAGCTAAGGGGCTATGGATGGATGGTGGCTTCTGGGGAAGGGAGAGTCAGTTTTCTTTCAAGGTATGGCCTTGGCAGGTAAATCAAGCTCTAGGGGTGGGCCACATTCCTGAGTATATAGACAGCACAAATTGGACTTGGGGGATGAGGAGGGGAGGGACGGAGGGAGGGAGGAGGGGAAATAGAGAGAGAGAGAAAGAAAGAAAGAAAGAGAGAAAGAAAGAAAGAAAGAAAGAAAGAAAGAAAGAAAGAAAGAAAGAAAGAAAGAGAGAGAGAGAAAGAAAGAAAGAAAGAAAGAAAGAAANAGCGTGGTAAATATAAATCAAAAAGCACACTGCATGAGCTGGCCTGGTTGGGCCACCACATCTTTAGTCCAGCACTCTGGGGTAGAGACAGGTGAGTATTATGTAGAGAAGAGCACTAATTTATTGGCGAGGCCAACTGTCTTATATGAGTTCCAGGCAAGATGGGATGACAGAGACAACAAATCCTACAAAAAACAAAGGGGAAAAAAAAAAAAAAAAAAAAAAATATTTAAAATATATTTTTTGAAATTCTCCAAAGATAAAATTATTTACTTTAAAAAGACAAATCAAACAATAATCAAAATTACTCCTCACAGAGGTATGTCAATATTAAGTCTTACTGTAGACTATTTAAAATTGATGGTTGCTACCTAAAGCTAAAAATCTCAACTTTAAGGTCAGTGGGCATTTTCATAATCAATTATCACAGAGAAGATGAACTATGAACTGTCCCTTTAACACAGAATGTATTAAAAATATACATAAGTCACATTGATAGCGTTCCTTAAGTTTCCTGCGTTGAACCATATAAAAAGTTGTGGCAATATGAAAAACCGCAAAAAGATTAGTAGAAAAACAAGGCATACTCAACGGGCCACTACCCCCTTCCTCCTACCTCATAGATAGAACTCAAATTCACTGAGGCAGTTCTCGAGAGCCGAAGGGCGGTCGTCATGGCTCCTATGCTCGTTGGGGAACTGTCTTCTCTCCTCCCTTCCACCTTCAAGGGCAAAAAAGAAAAAGAAGAAAAAAAGGCATCTTGCACCCAATTTCTAAATCTCACAAGCAGTCGTTAAGAATTCGAAAGTTGAAAATACTTAGTGTCAAATTACAAAATGCACATAGTAAGTCAATACCAGAGGAACAAAAAGGCTTGCTATTAGATTGCTATCATCGAGACATAGTGGAGCTTGTCCTTTGCCATCTTAGACGGTTTCATAATAAGTGTACTTAAAGATAAGTCGTAGTAGTAGACAGCCAAGCAGGCAAGGGGGCGTGGTTGGCACACGCCTTTATTATCCTCGAGAGAGACAGAACAGCGGAGGAGGAATAGAGGGAATAGCAGATCTCTTGTGAGTTCAAAGACCAGCCTGGTCTACAGAGGTTGCCTCACGGACAGCTGGGGCTTACAGGAGGACCCGTGTCTTGATAAAAGAAAAACACTAAAAAAAAAAAAAAAAAAAAAAAAAGAGAGCCAAGCCTCCAGTAAAGGCCCACTGTGATCTGGAGATGAGTTACCCATTTTCCCTGCTCTGATTACTCACAGTCCCCAAATGCCCACTGTTTACCAGAGAAATCTGTGGGGCCACAGCAGAGTCAGAGAGACATGCATGTATTCAATGTAACAAAGCCCATTTCCAATACTGAAAAATTATAAAATAAGGTTTCTAAGAATAATACCATGGTGAAATCTTTTACCTGAGGAATTAAGACTAAACAGTTACACAAATAAAAGTTATTATTATCATCCAAATACATTTCTTATTTATAAATTATTCCTACATTAATAAATAATATAGGCTTTGTTTTTATTAAAAAATAATTTTAGTGATATAATTTCCCTATCCTAAAACAAATACACTATGTGTGTAAACTATAATTTTGGAAATTCCATTGTTGTGAAGTAAAAAAAGCCTCTTTCAAAGAGAACAAGAGATTACTATGATGTGGGGTGCAAAGATGCAACTGTGGAAGAGGCTTCCCACATGACTGGACTGCCAGCCGCAAATGTGAGCAACCCGCACACTAGTAAACAACACAGTACAATCCCCAACACTACTCCAACAATACATGCTGTAGGCTTGTTGCTTACAGTAAAGCTTCTATGAATATTAAACTTACATAAAGACAAAATGTCCTAATTCATCTTGCTTATACACTACTGTTTTCTGCCCATCAAAGATGTCTTTGTGCACTTTAAGATAAACAGAAAGATCCCATGTTCCCATGGATAATGAAACAGGAAGAGATAAAAGGCTACCTGCTCCTTGAGTGTCTATTAAATGCACAGCACTGGGAGTGAGGAAACTGGAGATGAGCACCACACTTTCCTGTACTTGATGGACCTCCTGAAGGAGGCTAGGGAAAAAACAAGACTGCTTCTAATAACAAAGGGTCAAAAAGCAAACAGACACCTGGCTGGAGAGGCAACGAAAGGCATTCAAGAAAGGACAAAAGATCCGGACTGAGGTTTTAAAGGGTGAGTAGGAGTTTTCCAAGTAGACAAAAGGAAAGGGCATCCTAAAAGGTGGGCTGCTCCCTGTGCCCTGGGGAACAAAGGACATGCTATTGTGTCATTTCAAAAGTCAGCAGAATATGAGACACCACTGCTGCTGGTGGAGAGCAGCAAGGCCAGCTCCTAAAGGAACTCGTTGACCTACACATTTCTGACTGCTGTTGAGTGGAGCTACTGGACAGTGCAACCAGTGAGAGGCGCACTGAGGGAAGAGACCATGAGTGCGGCAGTGAGGTCGTGGCTGTCATGAACAGCCCAAGTGAGCTACTGTCAGCAACAGCCCAAATGAGCTCCTGTCAGCAACAGCCCAAGTGAGCTACTGTCAGCAACAGCCCAAGTGGGCTACTGTCAGCAACAGCCCAAGTGAGCTACTGTCAGCAACAGCCCAAGTGAGCTACTGTCAGCAACAGCCCAAGTGAGCTACTGTCAGCAACAGCCCAAGTGGGCTACTGTCAGCAACAGCCCAAGTGAGCTACTGTCAGCAACAGCCCAAGTGAGCTACTGTCAGCAACAGCCCAAGTGAGCTACTGTCAGCAACAGCCCAAGTGAGCTACTGTCAGCAACAGCCCAAGTGGGCTACTGTCAGCAACAGCCCAAGTGAGCTACTGTCAGCAACAGCCCAAGTGGGCTACTGTCAGCAACAGCCCAAGTGAGCTACTGTCAGCAACAGCCCAAGTGAGCTACTGTCAGCAACAGCCCAAGTGGGCTACTGTCAGCAACAGCCCAAGTGAGCTACTGTCAGCAACAGCCCAAGTGAGCTACTGTCAGCAACAGCCCAAGTGAGCTACTGTCAGCAACAGCCCAAGTGAGCTACTGTCAGCAACAGCCCAAGTGAGCTACTGTCAGCAACAGCCCAAGTGAGCTACTGTCAGCAACAGCCCAAGTGAGCTACTGTCAGCAACATCCCAAGTGAGCTACTGTCAGCAACAGCCCAAGTGAGCTCCTGTCACCAACAGCCCAAGTGAGCTACTGTCATGAACAGCCCAAGTGAGCTACTGTCACGAATAGCCCAAGTGAGCTACTGTTATGAACAGCCCAAGTGAGCTACTGTCAGGAACAGCTCAAGTGAGCTACTGTTATGAACAGCCCAAGTGAGCTACTGTCATGAACAGCCCAAGTGAGCTACTGTCAGCAACAGCCCAAGTGAGCTACTGTCAGCAACAGCCCAAGTGGGCTACTGTCAGCAACAGCCCAAGTGGGTTACTGTCAGCAACAGCACAAGTGGGCTACTGTCAGCAACAGCACAAGTGAGCTCCTGTCAGCAACAGCCCAAGTGAGCTACTGTCAGCAATAGCCCAAGTGAGCTACTGTCAGCAGCAGCCCAAGTGAGCTACTGTCAGCAACAGCCCAAGTGAGCTACTGTCAGCAACATCCCAAGTGAGCTACTGTCAGCAACAGCCCAAGTGAGCTCCTGTCACCAACAGCCCAAGTGAGCTACTGTCATGAACAGCCCAAGTGAGCTACTGTCACGAATAGCCCAAGTGAGCTACTGTTATGAACAGCCCAAGTGAGCTACTGTCAGGAACAGCTCAAGTGAGCTACTGTTATGAACAGCCCAAGTGAGCTACTGTCATGAACAGCCCAAGTGAGCTACTGTCATAAACAGCCCAAGTGAGCTACTGTCATGACCAGCCCAAGTGAGCTACTGTCAGCAACTCAAGGAAAAAAAAAAGGGGGGGGGGACTTAGGATACTGGGACAGAGAGAAACAAGACTGAAAGGGATCTGGGTTGGGGGTAAATGTGAGGTGTCTCCTGTGTCTAGGCAAGGTCTCCTGGCCCATGCATTTCATAGCCTTAGCAGCCCTCAGAACCCAGAATGCAGGGAAAGTCCACCACCACCAGGGTTTCAGGAACCTTTGCAGAGGTTTGGTTAATGAAGCTCTGAGAAGCAGCCTCCTGTCCAGAGTCTCTAACTGGTCTCATAAGTTTCAGATAAATAAACTTCAGCATATCATTCAGCAAATTCTCAGGTTAAATAGTTACATGTGTTAAAATCAACAGTACCAGAAATGGGCACTATTAGGGTGGGGGGTTACAAAGGCTTGATAATCATCTTTAATGATAATCTGAAACAATTATTTGGACAGCTTGCAAAAATAACCAGAGACTATGAACTCCTTGTGCAAGCAATGACATGCTTCATTCATCTTTCATACTAGTTAGTATTCCTAGTATCTGGCATGTGACGGGGATTGAACATATGCCTGTATAAAAATGAGTAAGTAAAAAATGAGTAAGTAAATACCAGCTGTATATTTAAGGATGGCTTAATCAGCCATAAACTGCCAAAGGGAGACTTTCGTATTAGGTCAATAATAAATCACTAAATTTTAAAAAGTAATGGGGAAATAAATCTGATAATAGTAAATAAATCTTATTTTCTTTAAGTTTCATGTTAGCTTACTTCATGTTTAGAATGATTACTCGGGTGTGAAGCTGAAAACCAAGTACCTCTGTAATGATCTAGGTTAGCCATCAAATGTTTCTTATTCAAGATTAGGCATTTCTGGACTCAGGAGCTCAGGAAAGCTATCTCAACAAACATGAAGCTGCTTTCCTCTTCTAATACCAATAATATGATAAAAACATAAAGCAATTAACAGGTATATAGGAGGAAAACATGTCCTCAGTACATGTTACCTGTCAAAGGTATAACAAGTCCAAGCTATAGCTCATTCATAACTGGTCTGGTAAAAATTTTATCAGCAGGAAAATAAATTAGCTGGTATAGAACATTAGGTTTCTAGGGTCAAACGCATACTTCAATAATGCAAATGTCTACATATTTTAAATCAACAGCAGGCATATCTGACTACAACACAAAAGTTAAGATTCCTTTATTTCCTTTCTGGACATAAGAACCGGAGCTACAATGTGAGAGGTACATTGGAGCTCAGGAGGACTTTTCAGATGGCTCTATAAAGGAACTACTCAAAGTACTGAGTTGCTTAGCTTCTAGAATGAGACTGGTATGAGTTTTAATCCTAGAAATATTCCTTACTAATTGGTGACATACTGGGAAGTGATCACAGACCCTGGAAATGGAATTTCATAATTGAATTCTGTAAATAATAACATGTATACAAAGTACATAAAATAATGTTTAACACATTAGAAATAAAGAAATGTATGCTCTAGACTGAGAGAAAAGGCTTTCCTTCTTCCCTCCCAGGTTTCTACATTTACTTTTCCTGACATTTTTTTTTAAATGCCTCAAGGTTCTTTATTTCAAACCTACACAAATAAGTTGGTGGTACCAGAAAGGCCCTCTGCCTCCTGAGAGCTGGGACTAAAGGCCTGGCCATCACGCCCAGCCCTCAAATGTAATTCACTAAGCACAAACTCTATGCTTGAGTTTGGGCTGATGACATCTAGACTGGCACTTTGCAGTACCCAAATCAGACCCCTCCCCCTTGTTCCTCCCTGCCAAGGAAACTCTCCAGCTGAGCTGACTATGTTCACCTCAGCAAAAAGGGGCAGATCCCACTCCCTAGTGGTTTCCCGCACAGGCCATCTTGGACTGAACCCTGCAATTGCCTGCACAATGATGGTCGTTCTTCTGTTAGGTAGAAGTAACCTTTTAAAATCTCTATCAGTCGGGCATGGTGGCATATGCCTTTATTCCCAGCCCTAGGGAGGCCGAGGCAGGTGGATCTGAGAGTTCAAGACCGTCCTGGTCTATCGCCTTCAGTTCCCAATAAGTAGGACTCCAGGGAGACCCTGTCTCTCTTGACTTATTTTTATGTTTTCTGTCCTTTTTTTAAGTTACAGAGATCTGCCTGCCTCTGCCTCCTGAGTGCTGGGACTAAAGGCCTACACCAAAGCACAGGCTCTATGTTGATGACAACTACACTGGCAGTTTGAAGTATTCAAATCAGACCCCTCCCCCTTGTTACTCTCTACCAATGAAATTCTCCAGCTGAGCTGATTACTTTCACCAGAGCAAAAAGGGGCATATCCCACTCCTTATGGATTTCCTACACCCGCCTAACTGGATGGCCCCATGCAACTGTCTGCTCAGTAATCCTTTCTCTTTTACACAGACATAACCTTTTAAAGACATTTTCTTCATCTGGGCACCGCCGGGAGTAGTGGCACACTTCTTTAGTCCCAGCACTTGGGAGGCATAGGCAGGAGGATCTCTGTGAGTTCAACACCATCCTAGTCTACACGCTCAGTTCCCGATATCTATGACTACAGGGAGGCCTTGTTTCTATTGACTATTTTTATGTTTTCTGTCTTTTTTTTTCCTGTCTGTTTCTTAACTCACAGAGATCCGCCTGCCTCTGCCTCTTGAGTGCTGGGTATAAAGGCCTGCAACATCATGCCCTGCCTTGACATGTACTTCTCTAAGCACAAGCCGAGTTTCAGCTGGTGACAACTAGATTGGCAGTTTGTGGTATGCAAATCAGACCCCTCCCCCTTGTCACTCTCTGCCAATGAAATTCATTCTCCAGCTGAGCTATGTTCACCTCAGCAAAAAGGGGCAGATCCCACTCCCTAGTGATTTCCCACGCCCTCCATCTTGGATGGCCCCTGCAACTGTCTGCTCAATAATCCTTTCTCCTGTTACACAGACATAACTTTTTTTTCAGACATAACCTTTTAAAAGACATTTATTCAGCTGGATGCTGCCCGGGCATGGTGGCACACTCCCTTAGTCCAAGCACTCGGGAGGCAGAGGCAAGAGGATCTCTGAGTTCAACATCATCCTGGTCTACATGCTCAGTTCCCAGTAATTATGACTCCACGGAGACCCTGTCTCTCTTGACTTATTTTTATGTTCTCTGTCGTTTTTTATTTAACTCACAGAGATCCGTGTGCCTCTGCCTCTTGAGTGTTGGGACTAAAGCCCTGCACCACCACGCCCAGCCCTCTAATGTACTTCTCTCAGCATAAACTTCTATGCCTGAGTTTGGGCTGATGACAACTAGACTGGCAGTTTGGAGTACCCAAATCAGACCCCACCCCCTTGTTCCTCTCTGCCAATGAAACTCTCCAGCTGAGCCGACTCTTCACCTCAGCAAAAAGGTGCATCCCACTACCGAGTGCTTCCCCCCCCCCCCACCATCTTGGACTCCCTAGCGGTTTCCCCCCTTCCCCCATCTTGGACTGCTCCATTCAAATTGCTTGTGCAATAAACTTTTTTCTCTTCCCTTAAGGTGAAGTAACCTTTTTTTTTTTTTTTTTTCTTTTCGAGACAGGGTCTCCCTGTAGCCCCAGCTGTCCTGGAATTCACTCTATAGACAAGGCTGGCCTTGAACTCACAAAGATCCGCCTGCCTCTGCCTCCCCAGTGCTAGGATTGAAGTAACCTTTTAGAGCTCCCTTCTACCACTGGGCGTGGTGGCAAAGCATCTGTAATCCCAGTTCTGGGAGGCTCAGGCAGGTGGATCTCTGTGAGTTCGAGACTGCTTCCAGGTCTTACACGCTCACTTCCCGCTCTGTTGGAACTACAGGGAGACCCTGTCTCAATCTTTTATTTTATTTTATTTATTTATTTTATGTTTTCGAGACAGGGTCTCCCTGTAGCCCCAACTGTCCTGGAACTCACTCTGTAGACCAGGCTGGCCTTTAACTCACAAAGACTCACCTGCCCCTGCCTCCCAACTGCTAGGACTAAAGGCCTGCACCACCATGCCCTGCTTTTCAATCTCCTTTAATTTATTTTTTCTTGTTCCTCAGTATTTGGAATAAAGGCCTGTGCCACGGTGCCGGGGCCTCAAATGTATTTCTCTAAGTGCAACAGTTTCGGTGTTGAAGCTGGCCCTGCCTCTTGTTACTCTCTGCCAATGAAATTTTCTGGCTGAGCTGACTACATTCAAGTCAGCAATAAAGGGGCAGATCCCACTCCCTACTGAAGTCGTCCCCCACCACCCAGGGTCTTGGATGGCCCCCTGGGATTGCCTGCACAATAATGCTTTCTCTTGTTACACAGAAGTAACCTTTCAAAAACATTTTTGTCAGCCTGGCACCACCTGGGCATGGTAGCACACTCCTTTAGACACAGCATTCAGGAGGCTGAGGGAGGACGATCTCTGTGAGTTCAAGAGCATTCTGGTCTACACACTCAGTTCCCTGCCAACTATGACTACAGGGAGACCCTGTCTCCATTCATTTATTTATTTTACTTTTCCCCCTAGTTCTGGGATTAAAGGCATGTACCACCCTGTCCAGCCCTCCAATGTACTTTTTTGTCTTTGATCTTTTTGAGACAGGGTCTCCCTGTAGCCTCAGCCGCCCTGGAACTCAGTCGGTAGACCTGGCTGGCCTTGAAACTCACAGAGATCGCCTGCCTCTGCCTCGGGATCGCTGGGACCAAGGGCAAGCCCAGCCCTCAAATGTGCTTCTAAGCACAAGCTCTATGCCTGAGTTTGGACTGATGACTAGATTGGCAGATTGGAGCACCCAAATCAGACCCCTCCCCTTTTTACTCTCTGCCCTTTTCCTGACATTTTAAATGGAAGATACTGTCCTCTTCCTTTTCTTTTTGAGACAAGATATCACTAGGTAGCCTTGAAATATCCTGGGAACTCACTAATTAGACCAGGCTAGCCTTAAATTCACAGAGATTCACCTGCGTCTGTCTCCTAACCTGTGCCAGCAGCCAGCATTCTCCTCTTTTTCCAAATGAAAATGCTGTTTAATGAGTTATATATATATATATATATATATATATATATATTTCATATAATTTAGAAAATGTCAAAGGCAGATTCTGAATTTAAAATGCAGCACTAAAACGTATTACCATATCTTAGGTAGGTACTTGCAAGTTAATGAACTTTCAGGTTATATAATATAATCAGATGATTATTTTAAAGTATTAGTGTAAGTAAAAAGAAAACCTACATATTCGCTGGGTGTGGTGGCACATGCCTTTAATCCCAGCACTCGGGAGGCAGAAGCAGGTGAATCTCAGTGAGTTCAAGGCCAGCCTGGTCTACATAGTAAGTTCCAAGCCAGCTGGGACTAAAGGGAGACCCTGTCTCAAAAAGACCAAGACCAAAACAAACCAAAACCCGCCATATTCAATACCATCATACTAGCTTTTCCGGAAACATTCCATTTCCATCTTAGTTGGTTCTTGCCTACAATGAATAACCATTAGATACCAAAACCACGTGACTTGATGGAACGTGGGTTTGGTATCTAATGGACACCATCTGTGTCCATACAGACTATCAAGTGGTTCCACAGTGACCCACTGAAGGAGACACTGAGAAAAGCTCTTCACTGCATTGTCTCAACCGCCCCAAAGATCTCTAGCATTACTGAGGAAAAGTACTCATGACAAGTTCCATAAGCATTCTGCTAGGGTCTCTACTAGGGTCACGAGGAAAAGATGGCAGCTAAACCCCAAGTCCTGGCTGAGTAAAATGTGTCAGTGTGCAAAGCAGAAAACAGGAGATACTCTAAAAGTGTAAAAATGTTACTTCTTAACACAGGAAATACCTAAGTTACATTTTAGGATAAATACAGGTTTACTGTTACTAAATACACTTTAAGCGTTAAAGGGAAGATGGAAATGGAATCATATATAACATGCCTGTAATTTCATGCACACTCTGACATGCATCATGCAAAGTGGGGAGAGGGGGAAGCAAAAAGTGATCATGAGGAAAGTTGAAGGAAAAAAAATCTGAAATTGTACTGTACCACGCTTTGTCAGAGAAGTAATGCACTAACTTCTCAACTCCTTGCCAAAGGCACAATGGGAGAGCGGAGACAAGAAGAAGACAGGACAATGGCATCAGAGACCAGACAACACCAAGGAGTGCCACAAAGGGGCAGCAGCCAGGAGGATCTGTTTTGCTATTGCTGTGTTTTCCTAGGTATTACTTGTTATTTTACTTAATATATTTGCATATGGTAAAGCATTTTAATAGATTTATATTATCTTGTTAAAGTGGTTTGCAAGTTAGTACAAATATTCACACCCATAGAGAAGTAAATGTGAAATTTCTCACACAAAGGAATCATTTGAATTTTATCAAACAAAACACTGAAAAAAACTGACTCAATTGAATAGTCACATTCCAAAGGCATAAGGAGGTTAATCCCATGTAATCCCTTATGAAGGAGAAAGCAGAAATTAAATTTTAAAGTAAGTTTAAGAAACTTCTTACATACGACAGAACTAAATTTCAGTATGTCTTAGCTTATTTTTATTGCTGCTCCAGCATTCAAGACTACTTAAAGGTATAAACTGACCTTAACTTATAAATGTCTTAAATGATGCATAAAGTTCCATACATCACTCTGAAGACAAAAGACTTATAACTACATTTAAAGACTTTGTGTTTATAGAGTTCACATAAAGCCAATCACAGTTTTCAATGTTTTGGAAACAAAAAAAATACTCTTTTTTCCTCTAGATTTCAGAATGGTGCCTCCATGTCTCAGAAGTCTCAGAAAATATACCGTTAACAAATGTATAACTGAGAACTACAGAAACATGGAATTCAACGGTTTTCTGAAATAATAAGCAGTTAAAAGCTTTTTAAAATTATCAAAGTGACTAAGAGTGACTCAAAAAGGCCAAAAAAGGAAGAAAAAAAAAGTGACTGAAGTCTTTACTACTGAGGCACAATCACTGAGACATGACTACTTCTTTGAGACTATGTCTTAAAGATACACAGTCCTTCGACATCTCAAAGAGATGAAGGGCAGGTCAGTAGTAAAAACATCTACACTGTTCCTTTGGTGTAATCCACAGAGTAGGGCACTGCAAGTGCTGCACCACAGCACCAAACAATGGCTTCAAGGAACAATCCCACAATCTGCAGAGTGGATTGTCATAAAAAGTTTCAGACAGAAAATACCTCCCATAACTGCAGGTATATAGAGAAATTAACAGACACCTAGGTTTATGGGAAGTCTTACTAGACCATTAGTCAGATGCACATTTCTAATCAACCACTGACTACTCTAGGTAACATTTGAAATGAGCTGAAAAAGATGTACATAGTACTATATTAAAAATTAGCTTAACGTGAAATTGACTTAGTTTAGTAACTACCAAATTATACTGATTTCCACTTCATTCAAAATATTTTATTTTTATGAAAAGTCACTCCCAAAGCTAATTTCTCATTAAAGTACTACATCTGAAGCTACCTTAGCATTTAAAATCGATTAAAGTCCCATCTTGGAGTCAATCAAATTGGGACATGGAAACAATCTGCAAGTATGCCTGGCAATTAAAAAATACCTAAAAACTGCCCCTAGTCAGTAGACAATGTTTAATTAAATAATGAACTTCTAGTAATCCACTAAGATGCTGACACTGGTTTATATATAAAGCTAAATTGCACTGCATAGTTTTAGTGGACTAGAAACAGTATCAATATCAAACAGAAGAAAATTAAATCATATTACATACATGTGATAATATGTTGCTATACACAGAAAAGTGATTTCAAGTTACACTATGTGAAAAATGTTTATGATACAAAAAAAATCTGGAAATACAAGATTCTCACATTATAACACACTACAAAGAAATAAATAAAAGTGGTTCAGTTCTTCTAATTCCTCTATAAGGAGACACTATATTGTATTATACAAGGGGAAATTTAAAATTTAAAGAATAGGTCATCTGAGCTGCAGAGCTTGCTCAGCAGTTTAAGAGCACTGACTACTTTTGCAAAGGACCTGGGTTCATTTCCCACCACCCACATGGTGGCTAACAATGCCCTCTTCTCACCTCCATGGGCATTGCATGACAGGGTGCAGTTACATACATGCAGGCAATACACTCATACACATAAAACTAATAAAATGTTTTTTAAAAAGACGCAGTCATGTACAATAACTCTGCAGGATTTACATTTGTCTTTAAGTCAGGCTTTGGATTTAGAATGAAGTGCAATTCTAATATGCTCCCTTAGCCTAACCAAACTACTGCATCATTCTGATTTAGTTATTTGCACTGTTATTTCTATAAAACTAGGGTGATAATAACAGCTCTAATTATGGGATTGTGATGATCAAGTGACAATTCAAATAAAATGTCTACATACCAATGTTAGCCTTGACCTTTTTTTTTTAATTTTTTTAAATTTTATTTTATTTTATTTATTTATGTGTATGAATGTACTGTTTGCGTGTAGGTCTGTGCACCTGTGTCATGCAATGCTGCGGAGGTCAGAAGAGGGTGTCGGATTCCCCTGGAACTGGAGTTCTGGAATTACATGGCTATATTTTACAAACTATGCACAAAGGTTTTATAGATAAATAATCTCCAAACATCCAGCATTTAAATAGTTAATAAATTAAGGGTATGAACCCTGACCAAACAATTCTTTTTTTAAGAATTAAAATTTTTTTAGTTTTATTTTATGAGTATTTTGCCGACATGTATGTATGCGCACCATGTGTGTACAGCACCACAAATGCCAGAGGAGGGCCTCAGATACCCTGCAACTGGAGTTATGGACCCAGGTTTTCTGCTGAGCAGCCAGTGTTCACAACTGCTGAGCCATCTCTCTAGCTCCCAAACCGGAACAATTCCTGAGCCAAAAAGACTGGAGGGGAAAAAAAAAAAAAAAGCTAGAACTACTACAGTGAGAGTGGCTGAAGAGAAGCAGGCTAATGGCATGTCAAGTCAGGACAACATTGTTTAGGGCTCATCACTAGCTCCTGACAAAAAAAAAAAAAAAAAGGTTCTCCTGGTATACTGGTTTAATCATTAGGAGGAAACACTTAAAACTGATAAAGATATGTCTGAAAGAAAGCTTTATTATGAATATATAAAATTTATACAGAGCTACCTAAGCTTCTTTTCTCCCCACAGCTCATTCGGGATCCCAGATCTACTTTCCAAGCCTGGAACTACAGGTGGGCCACTATGCTCACCTAGCATTTAAACGGGGTTCTGGAATCAAAACTTGAGTCCTCATGCTGAAACACTTGAACTACTGAGCCATTTCCCAAGCCTCTATCTAAGCTTCTTACCCTTCACAGTTAAAGTTGGCATGCTAAAATCTATATATTCTCAGACTCATGTGGAATAAAAAATACTAATGTTTACTTACTGCAAATTGCTAACAAAAATTTTTAAGTAAAATATTGAGTAGAATAGAGAAGAAAATGTGAGGATATTATATCCTAAAAGAAAGTACTCTTTAAGAATCTATTTGAATTTTATATACTGTGAAAAGTACATATTCTGTACCTAATAAATACATACTGAGCTGTGATGTAAAGTGAATTTATTATCACTTGTCAAAGGATTTTTGAAGTATCTCCTGAAGGTTATTTAATAGGAAGATACAAATCCATGATTTTAATGTAACCCTAGTGAATATAATCATTATTTGAATATAAACTGAGAAGTAAGGCAACAAATCAAGAAACTGCTGGACTATTAAAACAGACGTAGATATACTTATGGCTTTTTGTTGTTTTAAAGCCATTTCCTTTTCTTTCCATCTAAATTATCAAGCACAGAAAGAAAGATACAAAGAAATTCTAAATTCTTTCAAACAACATAACAAAGAACAAATTTTGAAAGCTATGTTAGGTATGAGATCAAACAGGTGTTGTTTCAAAATATGCTTTCTGAAGCTTCAAGGATTCCTTTAAGTATAATTTCTTTAGCAAGGATTCCTTTAAGATAATTTCTCTAGCAAGAGAAATTATCTGGAACTGTCATTAAAGTTTTCCATTTTCCAGAGCAATTATTTTATTAAGTTGTCCTATTATGAGATAAGGTACATTCTCAATTCAATACAATTGAAAATTAGGAGTAGAAAGAATGAATCAATGCTACCTAATACCGACATCTCTACTGACAGCAGAGGTCTCTAACATAAATTGTTTTCTACTAACCTAGAAAAACTTAATTTGAAATGAAAAGATAAACTTCACAAAATAAGTATCAGTATTTACTCTCAATTTAAAAATGTAGGAAAAAGATACAAGTAAAAAATTTCCAGAGAAAAAGGAGGAAAAGCCACATAAAAGCCAGGAACTTCGACATTCATCTCCATTTTCTGGAATTATTCTTAAAATCAGCAAGAACATACCTGGCCAGTGTATTTCCCAAAACAGCCAGAGCTATATTCCTTATAAACATTAGTCATTTCTCTGCATGTTTAGAACAGTCTATCTTTTATACACTGGATTTTCTACCACTTATAACTTTAAAACAATAGCCAGACTAGCAGTACTGAAGTCACATGGCCACACCTCCTGGCTTCTACTAGACCACATGGTACACTCTAGTCACTGTTTGAGCAGGTATCAGAGCTTTTTTATGGTCTTTTTGAGACAGGGTCTCCCTATAGCCCCAGCTGGCCTGGAACTTGCTAGACAGACCAGGCTGTTCTTGAACTCACAGAGATCTGCCTGCCTCTGCCTCCCAAGTGCTGGGATTAAAGGTGGGCACCACCAGGCCTGGCCACAAAGCTTTTTAATGAAGTAGATTATAATAAAGGAGAAATTCCTTAACTATCTCTATTATTTATGCAATCATTCTCTAAAAACCCGAGCACTAAAACCCACATATTAGCTAAATGTAGAAACAGACAGTATTCGACTGAATGTTGGTTTAGTATAGGAATTAAAAGTGAGATCTATTCCAAATCACTCTGGAGAAGAAGAAAAAAAATCATTCCTATGATTCCATGCCCTTTATCACCAAAAAGTAAGGAAAAAAGGTAACTGTCAGCATACTGCTTCAGCTATCCTCACAGTGAATCCTGTCTAATGTAGTAGTTTAAAACATCTTTCTTCCCAAATTAACAACATACAGTCACCCAAAACAGCTTGGGTAAATTTAATGAAATTTACACCTTGATTCCTGCCTATAGGTATGTGTACTATGACTGCCTTTTTGAGATTCATGGGTCAAAAAATAAAAACCTAGAATTAAAAAAAGGGGGGATACAGTTATATATTAAACCTTTTTGCCAAAAATTTTTCAATTTAATCTTAAAATGATGGGGAAAAGATTTGTATGTTCCCACAGGTCAAAATGTCACCAACTTAACGGCTGAGAAAGAAAAGATACAGCCTTGCATTGTGTACCAAGAAATACCAGCAGAGAAGTTGGCCCATCTAAGCATTAAAAGGAGGAAAAGCTTCAGACTGCTACAGGCATCAAACATCTCTGTGGATCCTATTTATAACAACTGTTTATAATGAGTACTAATGAACCTTACCTTCTAGGTGCTGCAAAGTTTTAATATGAGACTCTTTCTTACCTCCTTTTCATAGAACAAAGAAAAATATGATGGTAATGAAGTCATTTTCTAACTGTAAATTAGAGCAGACTGTTATAGAGTTTATCTCTTATAAAACCAGTAAAACTGCTTTCTTTTGACTAATAGACATAGGAACTGTGAAAAGGATTATTCTCTATTCAGAACCAAATATAATACTAGAGTCTCTTTAAGCTGTGCATTTAAGCAAAATATATTAATATAGGAGGGCTCTGATATCAGCAATGGATTATTCTGCCAAGGAGATGTTGGCCAGGGGATCCAAGCCCCCCCTCCCCAAAAGGTAAAGTCTTCTTGCCTGTAAACTGGGATACCTGCAAGAACAGGGGCGGTAAGGCCCTGCTGTCGAAGACCTGATGTAAGCATGGGAAAGATGTATTGAGACCGCACTTACAAGTGTACAGTTGGTCTCTGGAATACCAGAGAGTGTTACCAAAGGCCACTAAACCAATAAAGCAAATATTGGTCTCCTTGGGTCAAGCAAGACTCCTCCATCAGCATCAGCTACACGTCACCTGCCTAGAAATACTGTGCAGCAGTGGCAGCCATATGCCTCTATATCCCAAATTTAATTGGCTAATAGCTCTCTCCTTGGAGGAATAACTCATGGCTGATGCCACAAGCTTACAACCCCTAGTGGTTAGGAGATGTTATAACCCACAGTAAGACCTTGTCATCTTTTACAGAAAAAAACATAATTCATGGATTAGCATGCCATCCAAACTTCTGTGTCTATACCAAAGTAACCTACCATAACAATTAGTACTGTTGAAATACCTATGTATCTAATTGCTTGTGCTTAATTAGTAGGATTGAAAGGTTATTCCTGGACAAACTGTCAGCCCATGAAAAGAAACAGCCAGAACTGGTCAGAGTCCAAAACGACAGCTCCAGAGAAAGTAGACTGTTTTGCTTCTCGTCCACATGTGCCCCTTTTCTAAGCCTAGGGAACAATCTGTGGAAGAGGGGGCATGGTAGAATGTAAGGGCTGTGATTGGGGTGAATGGTGAAACTACAGCAATATAGACTGGACGCCTATTTGATCAACATGATTGTACATACAAGCCCCTCCAGCTGGATGGTGGGAGCCTTGGGCTGTGTGGGTTTGGGCACAACTGCTTGCAAATTGGTTTTACATAAAGGATGCTTGTACTCATAACTTATTACTTATTGTTAAAAAAAATGAAATAAAAGAAAGTAATTAAAAAAAAATCTTTCTCTGGTGCACACCTTTAATCCCAGCACTCGGGAGGCAGAGGCAGGCGGATCTCTATGAGTTCAAGGCCAGCCTGGTCTACAGAGTGAGCTCCAGGCCACAGGCCAGCTGGGACTAAAAGGAGACCCTGTCTAAAAAAAACTTTCTCTTCCAAAAGAACCTCTCAAGCTCTGTAAGAACTATCAATAAAAGTGTAAAAAGATCCTTTAGCTCTGACACAAAAAAGGTTCCTTTCAATCTCTTGCGAATCTCTAAGGAAAGACATATCCATCCACCTGAGTGGCTAATACATCCACACTGTAGAACCCTTACGTTCTGCTAATCTGGAGATGTGGAAAGAGGTTTAGTCTAGAAAAAAACAGAGATCGGTCTGGATGATAGTATTGTAGCACACAATCAGAAATAAAAAACATAGCCCTGAGGCCAAGAGGAAAAGAAGGAAGCAGGTACCAATGGAACGAAAACGGCCCAAGGAAAGGACAAGGAAATTCTAAAGCTATATAAGAAACTGAACTAGTGAGAAGAGATGTTTCTAAAGACACACTTAAAACAACAACAACCCCCCCTTCATACTCTATTTGCAATACAAGATAATTAAACTTCAATTCCATATTCTAGACAGCTGAGAAGATGACGGGAAAAGGGGTAGGGGAATGTTATTAAGGAATTTCAATAAGTGCAAAGGCAGTGGGTTAATCTAAGGTTAATCTGTCAAACCATGGCTACTGACTACAAGCCTAAGACTATATTCCCAATTGTTAATAGTTCTATTATCTCACTAGCAGTTTCCTATGATTCCCCGTGTGCTCCAATTCCTTAAATTGTAAAAAAGGGATGCAATGTATCTGGCTATGTAAAGCAGAGAGTTTACAAAGGTGGTAGGAAATTATTCTTGTGAGAGAGAAGAGAATTTGCTGCAAAATAACTTGTTATAAAACACTCTATGAACTCTACATTTTTTATTAAAATAAAAGGCACAGAAAGGAAATGCCAAAAAAACAAGCCTTGTCTTCTCTGGAATTCATAGTGATACTTTGTAATTCTAAGTAAGTTACAACATGAAATTTTGTTTAAATATATCATATTCCTAGTTGATTAAAATTCTCCTTTGACCTTTGATATTTCACATAAAAGTGATTAATGAAAAACTGTATGCATCATGATAAGGATAAGTCTCTGAAAAGGTGACCAGGAGATTCTGATTGACTAATTTTAAAATTAATATTAGCTTGTTTGGGTGACTTTTCAAAAAAGATAAAATATAGCCTACTTACCAGGTATAGTTAAGTACAGAATACAAAATAGTAAACACTGTGCACAATGTAGACTGAAAGCAAATTAAAACCTTAAGGTCAAGTAATAAGTGAATCATTACAAATGTTAGTAAACCATGCACATTCAAAGCCATTTCTTCTGTGCTGTAAAGCAGCTAACAAATTATAAACACATATTAGTTGTTTTTAAAAACTAAGAGCCTTGAAAATAACAAGTTCTTTTAATGGCAGTTAAATACAATCAAAGCCTTTGATTAGGAAATGTCTAAAGAAATGTGTAATGGTCTAGTAAGCCTGATCCATAAACAGTATGCATCTGTCCATCAAATTGCTGTGAACAATGTACACATTTTTTAAAACAGCTAGGTGAAAATCAACTTTTATTTTTGCATCTCAAGATCTTAATAAAAGAACTGTTTTTAAAGACAGATGCATGTCAGTAGGTCTAGTCATCAGCAAAAGGTTTAACATTAGGATGAAATTAACCTCTAACAGCTTTCAGGAGGCTGTAAGTAGAGGCTTGTTTACATGCAGTCAGGGGAGTTAAGAGAGTAGACCACAGGGAGTGCTCATTTAGCAGATACCTGTAGATTACTCAGGAGGGAAAGAAGAGGCTGCAGGAGAACAGGGCATGCAGAAGGGAAATACCATGAACAGGAAGCCAAAGCAGGATGGGAGTGAGAGACACAGACTCACTCTGTCTGCGGTGCGGTGGAACAGTCCGTGGGATCCCCTGGAAGGAGCCCTGCCAAGGAGAGAAGGAGGGAGCAGAATACCCACCCTGTGCAGAAAGAGATGGGGAGGGAGGTATAATAAAAAAAGGGAGCCAAAAAGATAAACCAGTCATATTTGGTTTCGCTTTTTAAAAATAACACAGAGCAACAGTGTGAATGAGAAGACAGATTTCATCTTTAACACAGAGAGCATGTTATCAAAATACATCATACTTCAAAACCTAATTTTCCAAATATTTTTACAAAAATATTTCTCTTCTATTTGTAGTTAGCACACAAATAAGTCTGGTATATACATTAAATTCATCATCATATCCTTAAAGTAGCAAATTATCTATTCTTTTGCAGAAAAGTAATGTAGAAAGGAAGATAAATTTTAAGCATTGAGCACACAGAAAATACATTAATTTTTGAAGTAGGCAATCAAAAAAATTACCCTACAAAACATTTTATTTCTTTTCAAGTCACAGATTTTCAGACAATCAGAATATAAAAATAAAGAAAATTAGTTGAAGTTAGCAGAACCAACATAGAATTAGAAATGCTCAAGATACTGTGGCAGTAAGTCCTTTATAGCAAATGTGACATGCAAGCCACAGGAGATGCATGCTTTCTTATCTGAGTAGCTGAAAGCTCAATTTACTTATTTTAATCACAGATTACCAGAATTACAAGAGATGTGAAATGCCAGCCATTAAATGTCAGAAAATTAGAACCAGACTGTGCCTCAACTCTCCACTTTAGCCAGCTAGAAAGAGATCAAAATGGAGACTATTTAAATACTCTCAGAGTATCATAAAGGGAAATCAACCTGAAAGTCATTATCGCACAGAATTAAAATTTGCAAGGGAAGCACAGTGTCATGGCACACACCTACAAACTCAGCCTGGAGGTTGAGGCATGAGGATCCGAAGTTCAAGGCCATCGTCTGCTACCAAGTAAGTTTGACACTAACCTGAGCAACACAAAACTGACTCAAAAATCAAATAAAAGTAATTAAAGTAAAGTAAAATTGGCAAAACAGAATACATTTTCATATCAACTAATCTGACATTAAAATGTTATAAAATTGCAAATATAAATTATTGGTGTTTCTAGATTTCATGAACATGTTCAAATTAAAAAGCAAAAACTTCCCACCACTGTATCAACATTCCTTGGCTCAGGTATAACCATTTATTTCTTTATATTTAATAGTAAACCCAGAATGCTGATATAAAATAAAAGCAAAATAAGATCCATTTTCTGCCCCAATAAAAGACAAAAAAGATCATAATATATTAAATATAATTAATAATTTTTTAGAATAATCTAGTAAATACAAATCTTGGCTCTTAAAATTATACTTTCTTCATAAGTTTTCTACCTTGGAAAATATTTAATAGGGGATGGCCCTATGTCCCCTATTAACTACAGCTCTATTTTGCTGATTGGGAAATGTCTAAGTTCAAAGGCCTAACACAAAGGGAGTCCTCTATCAGATCCTCCCTGAGTTTTGCCAGGACATCACACTGCACAGGATTAAAAAAAAAAATCCTTTCAGATGGTTGGAGTGATGGCTGGGCAGTAAAGAACACTGGCTGCTCTTTCAGAAGACCCAGTTTCAGTTCCTAGCACTCACATGGAGAGTAACAACTGTCCTTAACTCCAGTTCAAGGGGATTCAACGCCTTCTTTGGACCTCCGTGGGCACTGCACGACATGGGAGCACTTACACACATACAGGCAATACACTCATATATATCAAATTAAAAAATGCTAAATAAAATAAAAATAAATATATAAAATACTTTAAAAAAACTTTCGGATGAGAACATAAAGAAATTCTCAAAGGCTTAGATTTCTTCATCAAAGATATAAGGCCCCTCTGGGTGTCACAGATTTGGGGGCCTGTGTTTTGCCTTGGGTTATTTACAATCCCCATAACCTTGAGGAAGAGCCCACTCTGAGTACATTTCTTCATTTGTCAGTTTAAGGGTTGGAAACACTCATCTCTAAGATGCCTCACTTTTCATTGTTATAGGGTCAGTTGCTTACATGTTTGTCCAAATCATTACTTGGGATGCGTTGCTATCTTTAATTTTGTTGCTATCTTTTATAGCCATATTGATATAGCTTTTAAAACAATCAATTGTGTATTAAATCCTATCTCCTGCTAAATCATCAGTTCATGAAATAGCTTCAGCATCTGTCATAGTACCTACAATCTGGCAGACACTGTAACAAGTTACTAAATATCCCACCCTGATTCCTGTATGCTCCTCAGCACATAGCAGAATCTGAGTTAGCTACTGATTTAAATTAACTAAATTACTATGTTTATCTAGACATGGAGCTATAATCTGTCTGCCCTGGCCACATTATGTAAGAAAACAAACAAAACCACAATGACACAAACCTTTACTTCCCTAAGACCAACAACTCTTAGACTCTTACATAGGCCAGGGCATAAGAGGAGGAAGACACAACCCTGTGGAATGAACCAGCGTGCAGCTCTGCCTGCTCCTGCCAACGGGGGTGGGATATGGATCCATCAGCTGACTGGATAGTTGTTTGTCAGCTGAGTTTATGCCAGAAAGACAAAACAAGTTAACTCATTTTATTTCTGCATTTCAAAAGGCCTTCCTGTACTTCCCTACTCAAAATCCTATCTAGTCTTTCCTAGCCCATTATCAATTAAGGTATTCCCTACTATTCCTAATCTTACCTAAATTATGATCACTCTTAAATAATTCCATGCTTAGAATTCCTATCTCAAAGACTTTTTCTTCCTCTTATTATCTTTATTTAAATGTTTGAAAAATAACAATTCTACTAAATATAACCACCCTAAGAATAATAGCTTTCTTTTTTTTTTTTTTTTTCTTTTTTTGGTCCAGTGACTGACACAGAGTAGAAACAACATATCCCTCACTAATATTGCATAGAGAAAGAAACTCTAAGACAAAATGAAGTAGACATGAATTCTTCCTCTTCCCGATACAGCTAAAATCCCAAGAACACAATACACATAAAACAATATATATAAAACAAACCTAAAAATCTCAAGAAAGTAGTGCAAAAGCCATCCAGAAATGCAAACGAAGGCAAACTAAAGCCCTGTGTCCTCAAATCAAAGGATCAGAAATGAATATCCAGTAGCACAGAAAACCTGACCATAAGACCCTCCCTAGCGACACAAGCATCTGGGACTCCAGCCATTGTGTCTTTAGAGAAGGCCAGTTGGGTCCCACATCCTTGCCTGCTGAACACTGTCTTAGGTCAGTCTCAAAGTGTATGTAGAAAATATTTAAGACACTTTTACCTGGGTTTGAAGAAGGGACTCAAAGAGAAGTTATTTATACTTAGAAGACTATGTGGCTATGTGTATATAATACAACTCCAGACAACTAAAGAAATGCAGAATGTATACAAAAAGAAGCATTCACAAAACACTATAATCCAAAACAAAATTCTGAAAAAAAAGGGGATAAGGAACCACTTTCTTTTCTATAGAAAGAAAAAGATGAAACAGAAAACAAGTACAACGGTAGACTTAAGTTCTAAAATGTCAGTAACTATACTGAATAAAAATAAATGAAATATAGTAATTAAAAGACAAAGTGGCAGAATAAATGAAAATTATACTATACTTAGACTATGAAAATATATATTTCTTATATAACAAGACAGGTATTTTAAAGCAAAAGATGAAAAACACATACCAAAAAGGGGGAGGGGAAGAAACAAGGACCGTGTAAGCACACTGTATGAGCAGCACACTGACTGTTGGTTCAGTGAGCGTGTCCTGGGCTGCTTTGCCTGAGGCACGTGACATCCCAGTGCTCTGAACAACCAGAACAATACTGGTTTAAAAGTCTTCAGACAAAGAGAAATGGTAATTTTCTGCTATATCAGAAACAGTTAGTTAGCTAGCTGTGCTAGAAACAAACCCAGGGCATGCAAGGCAAGTGCTCTAGCACTGAGCTACATCTCTAGCCCTAATATAACTTTTTAAAGGAATACCCTGAGGATAACATATCAAATAGGTAAGATTCTCTTAAGAGAATCTATGAAGACAGCATCACTCTAATACCAAAACCAGGCAAAGATACAATCAAAAAAGAAAACTATAGACCCATTTCTTTAATTAACATGGATGCAAAATTATCAACAAAATACTGGCAAACCACATACAGGCACACATCAAAAATATCATCCACCACAACCAAGTTAGATTTATACCAGAGATGCAGGGATGGTTCAACATACGTAAGTCAATAAATGTCAAAAAGCACATAAATGGACTGAAAGACAGAAACTATATTGTCAACCTCAACTGATGAAGAATCGGCCTTTGATAAAATCCAACATGCCTTCAGGTTTAAAGTCCTAGAGGGAATTGGACTGGAAGGAACATTCCTCAACATAATTAAAGCTGTAAGCAACAAACCCACAGACAACATCATTCTAAATAGGGGAAAACTAGAAGCATTCCCCTTAAAATCCGGAACCGAGCAAGGATTCCTCCTCTCTCCACTCCTTTTCAATATACTGCTGGAAATGCTAGCTAGAACAACAAGACAAGAAAAGGAAATCAAAGGAGTACTAACTGGAAAAGAAGAGGTCAAACTATCCCTTTTTGAAGATGACGTGACTGTATACGTAAGGGATGCCAAAAATTCCACCAGAAAACTCCTAGAAATGATTAATGGTTTCAGTAAAGTGGAAAGCTACAAAGTTAATCTAGAAAAATCACTTAGCCTTTCTTCATGTCAACAACAAGCAATGGGAGAAGGAATACAGGGAGACCTTCTCATTCACAATAGCCTCAAATAATAATAATAATAATAATAATAATAATAATACCTCAGAACAAACCTGACCAAAGACACTAAAGATCTCTACAGTGGAAATTTTAAGTCCTTGAAGAAAAAGATAGACGAAAACATCAGAAGATAGAAGGACCTCCCATGTTCATGGATTGGAAGAATTAATATAGTAAAAATGACCATCTTACCCAAAACAATATATAAATTCAATCCAATCCTAATTAAGATCCCCATGACTTTCTTCACAGAATTAGGAAAAAAATCCTAAAATTCAAATGGAAAAACAAAAGACCCCAGATAGCCAAAGCAACCTGAGGACAAAGAGCAATGCAGGGGGTATTATGATACCAGACCTCAAACTATATTACAGTGCTATAGTCATAAAAACAGCCTGGTACTGGCACAAAACCAGACCCGTAGATCAATGGAACAAAACTGAAGATCCAAACTTGCAATTTCAGTCACCTCATATTTGACAAAGGGGCCAAGAGACTCAATGGAGGAAAATCTTCAGCAAATGGTGCAGGCAAAACTGGATTACCACTTGTAGAAGAATAAAACTAAACCCCTATCTCTTACCCTGTACAAAAATCAACTCCAAATGGATCAAAGACCTCAGTGTGAAACCTGAAACTCTGAAAATGGTAGAAGAAAGACGTTGGCAGTAATCTACAAGACACAGAGGTAGGAAAAGACTTTCTAAATCAGACAGCAGCTGTTAAGGAAATATGATCCAACAATCAACAAGTGGGACCTCATTAAACTAAAAAGCTTCTGTGCACCAAAAGAAACAATCAAAGAAGTGAAGAGAAAACCCACAGAGTGGAAAGAAACCTTCACCAGTGACACATCTGAAAGAAGTTTAACATTAGAGATTGTATAAATTGCTCAAAAAGCAAAAGAGCAAGAAAACAAATGACCCAATCAAAAGATGGAGTAAAGAGCTGAACAGAGACTTTACAAATAAAAAAGTAAAAATGGCTGAGAAATATCTTAAAAAGTGTTCAACATCACTAGTAATTAAGGAAATGCACATTAAAACCACTTTTAAGATTTCATCTTACCCCAGGAAGACTGGCTATGATCAAGAAAACACATGACACCAAATGCTGGAGAGGTTGTGGGGAAAGGGGAACACTCACCCACTGGTGGGGATGCAAACTCATGTAACCCCTATGGAAAACAGTGTGGAGAACTCTTAAGAGGCTCAAAATGAACCTACCAATTGACCCAGTCATACCACTTCTGGGTATATACCCAGAAGACTCACCCTATTGCAGAAATACATGCACAACCATGTGTATTGCAGATCTCTTCACAATAGCAAAGAGCTGGAAGCAACTCAAGTGTCCCTCAACTGATGAATAGATAATGAAAAGGTGGTATATCTACACAATGGAGTTCTATGCTGTGGTAAAGAAAGACAGCATCATGAAATCTGCAGGTAAATGGATAGAACTAGACCCCATTATACTAAGTGAAGTAACACAGTCCCAGAAAAACAAAGGATGTAGGGTGTCCCTCATTTGTGGATCCTAGCACCAAATTCTTATATGTAAGTCAAGTTTTATGCTACTATAGATATAACTTGAAGTTTATGTCTTTATTTTCCCAAATTCTATGATTTATGAGAATCAATCTCTTCTTTGAAAGTACATTAAGGGGCTGGAGAGATGGTTCGGCGGTTAAGAGCACTAACTGCTCTTACAGAGGTCCCAGGTTTGATTCCCATCACCCACATGGCAGCTAAGAACCCACTTTAGGCAAGGTGGTGAACACCTTTAATCCTAGCACTCAGGAGGCAAAGGCAGGCAGATCTCCGTGAGTTCAAGGCTAGCCTGGTCTACAGAGTGAGTTCCAGGCCACCTGGGGCTATAGGGAGACCTTGTCTTTAAAAAAAAGAGAAGGAAAAAAAGGAAAGGGAAAGAGGAAAAGAAGGGGAGAGGGGAGAGAAGAGAGGAGAGAGGGGAGAGGGTAGAGAGGGGAAAGGAGAAAGGGGAGGGGAGGGGGGGAGGGGAGTGGGACGGGGAGGGGAGGGGAGTGGGGAGGGGAGAGGAGGAAAGGGAGGGAAGGGTGAGGGAGGGGGAGGGGAAAGGGGAAGGGGAGGGGGAGGGGGTGGGGAGGGTTGAGGGGAGGGGGGGGAAGGGGAGGTGGTAGGGGAGGGAGGGGGCAGGGAGGAGGGAGGGGGGAAAAAGGAAGGGAGGAAGGAAGGATAGGAAGGAAGGAACAGGGAGGGAGGGAGGGGGAGGGAAGGGAGGGAGGGAGGGAGGGAGGGAGGGAGGGAGGGAGGGAATGCATTCCTTCAATTCCGAGTTTTCCAAAAAAGCAAATAAATAATAATAGCAACCGCTCCTCAACCAGGTACGAAGGTTAAAATATAGCAGGCATTAATCCCATCTAAACAGATGAGAGTAGGAATGTAAACATTAATTTCCAAAAACATCTTGAAGACCTTAAGCAGAATGTTAACTGTGGTTCTTAGTGGTTATTATTTAGTAGTTTTTAAATTTGTTCAAGTTCTTTTGCTTTTTGCTTTCTATCTGCTATAGACTAAACACACTGTTACTTCTCAATACAAAAGGAGCAGGGAAGGTGGCTGAAGAGATTGCTCTGTGAGCACTGGCTGCTCTGGCAGAGGACCCAAATTCAACTCCCAGCACCCATATGGCAGCTAATAACCATCCTTAACTCTAGTTCCAGTGTATCCAAAGCATTCTGTTCTCTGTGGGCACTGCACAACAAGGGTGCATCTCACATACATGCAGGCAATACACTCATATGCATAAAATAAAAAACATTTTTTTAAAAGAAAAAAAGGAGCCAGGAATGAAGCACTTTAGAATATTTTCTTTGACTTTATGTCATTTAGAAACTATCCTTATCATACAATTTTTCATTCTCTTAAGCAGCAGCATTGAATTTTATCACTTTTATTGACAAAATAATATGTAATATACTTTGCCAATATGTCTCTTGGGTATTCACACTGGATTGAACATTGTTTTCTGTAAGGATTATTCTTTGACCCATGCTGAAACTATGTCTCTTCAACCACAAATTCTTCCCTCTCAGGAATTTAGAACACAACCAGTGTTTGTATAGACTCTCAGAATTGACTCGGCCACACAATATAAACATGGGCTCCTGCTTTTCCCTCAGGGAAGGAAGTTCTTATTGTATCTCCTATAAATATCAAGCTTTGTCAATTCTTCCCAGTTATGACTCTTCTTTCACTCCATTCCTGAAGCCATTTGTCAGGGAAGCAACCTTGCATCTCACTTACATCTCACATGAGACCATGCAATAACAAACTCATACAAGTACTTGAACAAGTTGCTTCTTAGTCTTAGCTTTTATGTATGCAGGGAAAGTGAGACTAATACCATTTAGCCAGACTAGAAGCTTCTGTGAGCATCTAGAAGACTGGGGCTGCATCCAAGCAGAACAGAGCTTGGCACAGAAGCAGCACACAGACCTCTCTGCCTACTGCTCTACCATTTGTCTCTGTTCTACTGCATGGCCTACTAGTTCTTGTGACCTCTCTACCTCAGAGGTCTTACTTTGAGCTGTCAGAGGACACCAATCTCCATTCAGACAAATCATAAAGCAAATTTTTGCTGGTCTCAAACGTTCAGGTTTCCATTCTTTTGCTGCCAGCAGGTTCTAGATCAGGTGTCCATCTTTTTATTATTTTTTTTTCCTTGTTTCCACCTTCAAAATGGCTTCTAATAAATCCTTGTCAAAAACCTCTCTCCTCCATTGCCCTTTTCCATCTCTCACTGCAGCAAAATCTGTTTCTTCATGTCTAGATAATGTTCAAAGAAATTCTCACAGAAAGTTCAAATTAGATGCTAGAACCAAGTGACCAAGGATTTAAATGTCCCAGGATTTTATGAAAAAACAAAAAAGGTAAAAAGCAAGACGCAGACTATAATTTGCAACCTTCTCAAATGACTAGCCAGAAAAACTTTTTTATTTATAAGATTTTCCTAAGATTTATTCATTTTTTGTTCGTGTAAGTGTCTGGATTGCCTGTGTGTATACTGCTGGTATGTGTCTGGTACCCACAAAGCCTGGAAAAGGGCAACAGAACTGCCATGTAGGTGCTGGGCATTGAACCCAGGTCCTCTGGAAGAAGAGCAACCCCTAAGCCACCTCTCCAGACCCTAGTTTTTAACAAACATTTTCATTTCTATAATTCTACCTAACAAATTAAATATTGCCAAAGAATCACACCACAAATCCATATCTCTATTATGAAATCTTGTTTATACTGAACTCCTGCTTAAAAAGACAGAAATGTAACTTCTTGAGTGAAAAGAAAATAACTATAATTACAGGAACTGTCTCAAAAATAATGCATTTCAGCTGGGTGTGGTGGCACATGCCTGTAATCCCAGCACTTGGGAAGCAGAGGCAGGTGGATCTCTGTGAGTTCAAGGCCAGCGTGGTCTACAGAGTGAGTTCCAGGCCAGCTGGGGCTATAGGGAGAACCTATCTCAAAAAGAAAAAAAAAAAAAAAAATCATTTCAAGTAAAGTCCAAAGGCGGGGGTTGGGGGGGGGTGTCAGAGAGTAAATTAATTATTTATTTTATTTTATTTTTATTTTTTATATATTTTTTATTTTTTATTTTTCTCTATGCGTATGAATGTACTGTCTGCATGTAGGTCTGTGCACCTGTGTCCTGCAATGCCACGGAGGTCAGAAGAGGGTGTCAGATTCCCCTGGAACTGGAGTTCTCCTGGAATTGGAGTTTCAGACGGTTCTCAACCGCCATGTGGTGCTGGGGATCGAACCCAGGTCCTCTGCAAGAGCAGTCGGCACTCTTAACTGCTAGGCCATCTCTCCAGCACAAGAGTAAATTAATTATTAACTTGATATTTAAACAGTAAGTAAATAAATATGCATTTATAAATCTAAATAAGCCGGGCGTGGTGGCACACGCCTTTAATCCCAGCACTCGGGAGGCAGAGATAGGTGGATCTCTGTGGGTTCAAGGCCGGCCTGGTCTACAGTGCGAGCTCCAGGATACCTGGTACTAAAAGGGAGACCCTGTCTCAAAAATACCAAAAAAAGTGTAAAACCAAAAAGAAAAAAAAAAAAATCTAAATAAATCTCAGTGAAACTACTTTTCAGTAATTCCTAGATTAGAATTTAATGAGCTTGCACACTAACTTCCCTATTTCATTTAGCACACATCTGTATTCCACCCATCATTGTGTATTTACTAGTGCAACTACCTATCCTTTCCACCTCTCCACCATTACTAGTACTGTTTTGTCTGCTAAGGATATACCATTCCTTCCATTCTAATTTGCACAACCTTCCTTCCTTCAGCTTCTTCAGTGTGCTTTTAGGACAAGGAACCTTGAACTAGCATTCAGGAGTCCTGAGTTACAGTACTTTCCCAGACATTTATTTACTATAGAAACTTAACAGGCCATTTAATATCCCTTAATTTTTATACCTATCTACAAAACAAAGGAATTTGGCCAGATGACTCATGTAATATAGAAAGTCAAAGTCTGACTTTGTTAAGAGTGTTTGCCTAAAAACCCCACCTTTACTTCTACCAAGATCATGGTAAAAATTAAGTCAGGAATGCATTGGGTTGCTCTGCACCAGTTACTTCTGCTCAGTAAGGAGGCAAACTAATGTCCTGTTTCCATAACAGTGAGGCTGGGAAACCAGAACCAGGAAGAATACGAAGTATAAAGGCCTCCATTAAGAGACAAAATGAAACTTCCCATGCTTAGCAGAGAAAAGCCAATGTGTATAAAAACTAGAAACACCTTGAGGAAACTGGAGACAACTGAAAACATTCTCTGACATCAAAGAAGTATTACATCATCTCTGTCTAGAGATGTCTTTTGCTTTCTGTGCTTCAAATCATACCTTCACTTTCTTCATCAAGCATGACTCTTCTATTTGCCAATGCTATGAACCTCACAGAACTTACACAGTTTGCATCAAAGAACCACTGGTTTCCTCAGTTACTTGGGAACTGAGGAATCAGTATTTGTGTATTTCCATCTCTAATTCCTCACTTTCGCCTTGAGACTATTATCTAGGGTGAGATATGATAGTCAAACAAATTAATTCTTATAAATCTTGCATAGAGAAAGAAATTGTACATTATATGAAAAGAAAACAATTTTATAAAGATTAAAGGACTAGAGTTAAGTTTTATAGTTTGGATTAAAAATATCAACCTTTATATTTTTCCTATTCATTTGTGTTATTGGGACTCTGCTATGTATAACATAAAAGGAGTCTCAAAGTGTATCAAGCATTCTCTTACTAATAAATATCTATTACCTACCAACCCCATACAACAGGATAATGACAAGTGGTCATATGATGGCATGCTGAAGGGAGTTCCAAGGCATTCAGATTGAATGGTGATCAGAATACTTTTAGAATTAAATACACTTTGATATATAATACTTTCAAAAGACAATAAGCAAGGACTAGATGGCCACTTCCTACTATCACAAAGAAACTGCACCCTAACTCTGCCTAACTCATAACCCATACTATCTAGGTCTTATGCATTAGTATTTCCTAATACTCTGATAAAAATAAAACCTATTTGGGAAAGTTTAAACAAAGAAGGAAACATGCTCTATCGTCTGGCTTCCATGTGGCCTATGCTGCTAATGCAGGGCCACTGTGTATTCTACATGTTTCTTTTACAGCGAGTGAGAATACTGCCCCCATAGAAACATGCAATGACAGAAAGTAGACACTCAAATTAAATGAGCTACAGTGTGCAGAACAGAACAGCCAATAAAAGCACATTCACTTGTATGAGCACACAGGAGCTTTAGAAAGCACATAAAAGCTAAGAGAGAGGGGAAAGCAAATTACCTAAGGGAAATAGCTATGGCACATTCAAAATTATTAGTGACTAGAATAAAAATCAAAAGACCAATAAAAAGCAATACTACAAAATAGCAAAGGACAAAAGTGAAGAACTTGTGACTCACAGAGCTTCTTCTCCAGGGTGTCTGGGTGCATTTGTCAGCATATGTGCATTTGTCCTCTTTAGATTTTTGGTGGCAGTTACACCTGGTTGCCTGAACAAAACCACAAATATTTATCTTGGTTTAATTTTGCACATACACAGGTAATTAACGGTTGTGTCAGGAGGTACAAAACAATTCAACACAAAGTCACACACTGCCATAAACTTCTTGCTACTTTTATGATAGCAGTGTCTACAGCAGACATCATGGTCTATTCAGTTCTCGGCTTTTCAGGAACTGGAGAGAAAGCCAGTAAGCTAGAATTTCAAAAAGTCCAAATTTCTCTTGGCAATCTCTTAAACTGTCCATAAAACAGACTGTTAGATTTTTTTGGAGTGGAAAAAAAGAATGGAGTTTAGAGTTAAAGAAATAAGAACCAGAACCAGACCTGTAACAGGCAAAGGATATGTCCTGTATTCAAAGCACACAGCATATGACAGATGTTCCTCCACAGAAAGGAAGCATCTGCAACCTACTGAAGAAAGGTGGAGGCTTTATTCTGCTGAGCCCAGCTGGAATGTGCTGGTGTCAGGTCTTGTGTCTTTGAATGACTAAAGGCCTTCTGTTAAGATTACTTTCCCAGGCTGGGAAGGCAGACATCTCAAGGCCTTAAAGGACATAGGTTGGCTGCACAGTGTCCTCCATGCTGGGAGTGGCCAGTTGATAATATTAGAGCAAGAACAGGATGCCAATTTAGGGCCAGTTAACCACTTTAAGGGATTTATGATTTTATGACCTCTTTAATGAAGTGTATGGCTCCTCTGCTATTTACACATTCTATCACACACCATATTTAATTTTATGTATATAACCATACACAATATCAAGTACATAGATACAGAATGCATGTAACAATACACAGTGTATAAAGAGTGTAACTAAAATTTATACGATTTTTCTAAACTATGGTATATTGTACAGTGCTGTACTCGGGTCTTAGTAGCAATCATTATCATCAAAGCACCTGTGACTACTTTCAAGAAACCCTTAAGATAGCTGACACTCCTTCATAAGAGGAGCTGGGACCTCCCCTGGTATTCTAGCCACTCCCTCCTACACCTCCCAGCCAACTATATAAAATTCTACCCTAATGCCTTTTGGCCTTGTGAACTTTTATATTCTGTGGAAGGTTAAGTGAATGCAGGACTTCATTTATGCAGCTATGGGAAAGTCGTCATTTATGCAGGGGTGAGCTTTCTTCTGGTGCAGCTGCTTTGGGCTCACCCACACTGCTGTGACCCACCCCTGTGCTGTCTAGGTATGTCTGGCAGACTCACTGGTTCCTCGAGTTGGACTTTGGTGGAATTATACTTGAGTTTATGGTACCCTATAAGGAAAGTATGTATTTGTTTATGACTCTCCAAGGAGAGCTCCTGCAACAAATATTATAGACAATTACTTAAATGGATTTTTGATTGGACGCTGCTGAATATTAAATACCAAGAGTCCACAGGTCTGGCTGGCTGCTCCTGTGTGCTGTGCTAAAATTGCAAAGTACATTCTTTAACATTTATTATATATATATATATATATTATATATATATTTGGTCTTTTTGAGACGGGGTCTCCCTGTAGCCCCAGCTGTCCTGGAACTCACTCTGTAGACCAGGCTGGCCTTGAACTCACAAAGATCCGCCTGCCTCTGCCTCCTGAGTGCTAGGATTAAAGGCGTGCGCCACCACACCCGGCAACATTTAAAATATTTTTAAAATTTATTTGTATGTGTTTTTGCCTGCATGTATTTAAGTCCACCAGGTGTGTACAATGCCCTCAGAGGCCAGAGGAGGGTTTCAGATCCCCTGAATCTGGAATGCAAATGGTTGTGAGCTGCCATGTGAGTGCTGGGAATTGAACCCCAATCTTCAGTAAGAGCAGTACACGCTCTTACCCGATGAGCCATCTCTCCAGCCCCACATTTTAAAATATTTTAATTCTAAAAAATTACAGATTTACAAATTCAAAAAGACTTGGTTTAATATTTTCTATTTTATGTGTACGAGTGTTATCCGTGCATTTATGTAAGTGCACCTGTGTCATGCAATGTCCTCGGAAGTCAGAAAAGGGTGTCAGATCTCCTGGAACTGGAATTATGGATGGTTGTTAGCTGCCATATAGCTGCTGGGGACCGAATCAATTCCTCAAGAACAGCCAGTGCTCTTAACCACTGAGCCATCTCTCCAGCCCCATATTCAAACACATTTGAACATTTAAATGATGAGTACTTACATAAGATAAAATGAGCAATAACTTCCTCCAATTAGTGATTAAGAAATTTATCAAAGCCCAGTCTGGTGGTGTACATCTTCATTCCAGCACTCAGGAGGCAGAGGCTAGAGGATCTCTGTAGGTTCCAGGCAAGCCTAGTCAATAAAGCGAGTTCCAGGCAAGCCAGAACTACACAGTGAGATCCTGTCTCCAAAAAAATTAAGAAAAAAAATTAAAAATGATCAAACTCAGTTTCTTGAAGCACAAATTCCAGATGGGCTTGACAGTTTGAGCCTATGACCACAGCACCTGGGAGGCCGGGACAGCAGGGCAAGACCATCAACTCCAAGGCAGCCAGAGCCGCAGGCTTAGAAGCTCAAGACCTCCATCTTAGTCACTCATTTTAATTTTTATTTGCTTATTCTTGAGTTATTTTTTTAAATCTCTCGCTCAGTGTTTTTAGACATGCAAAGATATTCTTTATCAAGATGGCTGGATGATATATTTTAAGATGTCAAGAATATGAATATTTATGTGGTGCACACCTTTAATCCTATCCCTTGGGAGGCAGAGGCAGGAGGAATTCTCTGAGATTGAGGCCAGCCTGGTCTACATAGTGACTGAATTTCAGGCAGACTGGAACTAGGGAGACCCTGCCAAAAAACAAAACAAAAACGAAACAAAACAAAATGAATATTTAATATTTTATACAAATAAAACCTGTCCAATTATAAAATATGCAGTTCATAACCTTTTTTTCTAAGCATACCAAACACTACAACTTCTCATGTTCTATAATATACTCTTGCAAAAGTTGAAGCCGACTTAATTTCCTAATACTATCTTTTTTCTTCTCTGAAAGGGGATAGGCTCCTGTCTTTACCTAAAGAACAGTTTTCACGTTAGGCTTAATTATTTTCCCATTTAATTTTATATTTTATGGAACCTCAATTTGTAATATTAGACATTTTTTTTTCTTTGGATATTTAATCATATCTGAACTGTGTATTCATATTTAATCATAACCTGGATATCTATGGTCTGACTTTAGTGGCACAGAGTTCACTATATTATGACCTTTCCATTCTGAGAGAAATGAGCATTCATTAAGCTAAATTACTCTTTTATAATAAATGTTTTGGGACCTCCAATAAATATTTTTTTTTTATTTTTGTGAATGATGATGATTCAATCAAATCTGACTCCAGGGAAACAACATCTTCCACAGATTTACTCTGTATCAAAAGTAAACTGGAGAATTTTAAATTCCAGGAAAATGAGTCATCAAAAACATCAACAAAGCTGGGCATGGTAGTGCATGCCTCTGGCACTTGGGAGGCAGAGGCAGAAGCAGGTCAATTTCCAAGAGATCAAGGCCAGCCTGGTCTATATAGGGCTTTCCAACCCAGCTGCAGCTACAGGGAGCCTTGTCTCAAAAAACAAAACAAAACAAAACAAAACAAAACAAGTAGATCAACAAGGAATTATTCACACTGAGTATTTTATATTTTAGCTCCAAGTTAAACCACATACTTTTAATTGGAACACATAATTTACACACAATGCAACATGCAACTCTGAAAGCTAAAACTAAAGTCAAACTCTTTTCTGACTCAGTCTTATAAAAGCATATACTGATCCACTTTCAAGGCCTCCCATTTTATATATTCTACATTATAATACTTACAAGCTGATTTTCTAATAGTTGAATCTTTTCATCTTTTTTCTTTATTTCTTCTTTAAGTTGTTTTATTTCATTTAATAAATCTTCATTCTGAAATATTAAAAAAGTAATATAAAATATCCTGAGAAGCATTAAATCAATGAAATCAAGTAACAAATGAACTATTCATTCATTTAAAAGGAAACCTTTGGCTAATGTTTTAAAGATTTCATGGTCTAATGGCAACTGACATGTAAACACTGGACAAAAATGGAAGTAACAGCTAATATTCACTGAGCTCTTACTGGGTGTCAGGCACTAAGACCTGTGGATATTTAAACATCCTGACTACATTAAGGGTTATCCTTTAATTAATAAAATAAAGAAACTGGGTCAAAGGTTATACAGTAAAAGAAATCAGATGCAAAACAGCAACTTCAACTACAATTCAAGGGACATATAAAAGTTGTCTGTCAGGGAGAAGGGAAGGCAGGACAAACAGAGGGACTGTATAACTTATGTACAAAGAAATGCTATGACTGGCTCAGAATCAACCAGTGGCAAGAGTAATGAGCCACTTTCCTGAAGAGTACTACCCAAATTAAAGAGAAAACTAGCCAACTTTATCAACTATACCTGTTAAATGGAAGTTACTGTCAAGATAAACAGTATACTGGTTACATTTCCAAAATATAAAGTATTGTTTACTTATCATTAGCTCAGTTTGTATACCACTATTCAATTTTACACACACAAACACACACACACACACACACACACACACAGGTATAAGCAATGAAATTAGAATATAATATACTAGAGCAATTTTCTAGAAAGAAAACTATGTAAACAAATAGTGATAATGTGTTGTTACTTAAGCAAACTATATAAGCTCCTTCAGTTACAAATGAGAACGAACAAAAAAAATTCAGGGTGAATATGATCAAAAGAGTTATATATGTGTATGAAATTATCAATATCAGAAAATAAATTAACTTTTTTTTTTGAGACAGGGTCTCCCTGTAGCTTTGGCTGTCCTGGAACTTGCTATATAGATGAGTCTGGCCCTGAATTCAGAGATCCTCCTGCCTCTGCCTCTCAAGTGCTGGGATTAAAGGCACGTACCACCGCACCCGGCCATAAATTAACATTTTTAAAATCCAGTTAATGAAATCACAAAATAAACATCACATAGGTCTTTTTTTTTTTTCTGAGACAATGTCTCACTAGGTAGCCCTGGCTCGCTTGGAATTTACCATGTAGACCATGCTGGCTGGCTTAAACTCACAGAAATATGCCTGCCTCTGCTTCTGCCTCCTGAGTGCTAGGATTAAAGGTAGGGATGTGCCGTGTGTGTGTGTGTGTGTGTGTGTGTGTGTGTGTGAGAGAGAGAGAGAGAGAGAGATTGATTCATGTTCATTGGTGCAGAAACCAAAGGGCATCTGTAGAGGTCTGAAGACAACTTTGGGGAGTTAGTTCTCTCCCTCCATCTTTTTTTTTTTTTTTTTTTTTTGGTCTTTTTGAGACAGGGTCTCCCTGTAGCCCAGCTGTCCTGGAACTCAATCTATAGACCAGGCTGGCCTTGAACTCACAAAGATCCGCCTGCCTCTGCCTCCCAAGTGCTAGGATTAAAGGCATGTGCCACCATGCCAGGCTCTCCCTCTATCTTTACATGGGTGTCTGAAGACAACTTTTGGGGAGCCAATTCTCTCCCTCATTCTTTACATGGGTGTTTGGGGAATCAAAGTCAGGCTGTCAGGCTTGACACTCAGTTGTCAGCCTTGAGCAGTTATGTGCTTTTCCCCACTGAGCCATCTTACTGCCCCAAGGTCTTTAGGATATCAGGTAAGTAGTCCAAACAACAGGGATTGTTGTACTTGATTGAAGGTACTGTTTCATAGATACTAAATTAGAGGGGATATATCCATCATAATTAACAAAATTAGAAAAAAATGGTTCATCAGGCATACCAGTTACAGTAATACCTGAATGTTTACAAATTTAACCTGTCTTATAAGGGGAGAACTTCATGGACATAACAACTCAATGGAACAATATACAGTCATTATTTATGTAGTCATGGGAAGTTTCTAGAGTGTTGCAGGAAATGGCCTCAAAAGTAAAATACAGACACAATGTTGTAGGAATGACTTTTATAAAATCAACACAATCTAGACTAATGACTTTTAACCTTGTAACCAAAAAAACTACAAAGTTCCTGAACCATGTGCTCTGGCAACCTAGGCACCAAACCCTGTTCCTCAATTTGTTGCTCCACCCAGAGATAGTGAATAAATGTGGGTAAGCTTAACAAATAACTTATCAAAGCAATGAAAGGCAGCAGGCATCTTCATTGAAAACAATGAAGACTGAAAAAAACTGCTTGGTATTCTTTGTATGAGATGTTTTAGGCTTAGGGAAAAAAGGGCTAGACTGTCTGAAAAGGGTGGATCTAAGTTTGTAGTTCCTGAAAACTGCTCCTGCAGAAAGAGTTTTGAATGAAAGTATGGGTAAGGCCTAATCCAACTGGAAAGACATCTGGAGGGAACTAGTGTCCTCCAAGTTCAGGCCCACTCTTAAAAATTAAAGCAAGAGTCAGGCTGTTTTATTCAGGGATAATAGTATATGGCATGATAACACCACACAATGTGGAACGAACAATAATAGCACTTACTGCACAGCAGGTACTTCACTAAGCATGTCACACTTGATGTAGGCAAAACAGGTGTGTTGGAAAATGGTGATTCCAGTTGAGTCTCAAAGATGAGCAGAAAGTTCTAGAGACATGTTCCAGGCTTTGGATCTTACAGTAAGGTATTCCAAGTGGCACTTATTACAGAAGTGAGGGCAAGCATAGCATAATTGGAGAATTCTATACAGTGATTCTGTCACACAAACTGTGGATAGTAGGGGCTCATGTGGCTACTAACCTCAGCAAGGGCCAAACCACAGAGGGCCATGGCTAGCAAACCTGGTATTAAACCAGAGAATGACAGATTTGTTATGTGAGACGGCTTTGACTATCTGAAGGAAAATTAAGCAATGACAAAACTGGTGTAGGAACCTGTATCCAAGGCACTGTAATACTCCAGATGAGAACAGGAGACTGAGCCACAACAGTGATAACAGACTTAGGAGAGATTTGGGCAATTTATGATATGTGGGAGTAAAAGCACAAAAGAGTAAAGAATGATGACCATATTTCTAGCTTGACTGACATGGTGGATGGCTGTGTAATCAAAAGAAATGGAGAACACAAGACACAATAAAGTAGTGAATCTCAGCTTGAATAAGAATAAGTAAAACTAGGAATGGTCTGCGTAGAAAAGGAACAGAGACCCAAAATAACTCCCGTGTAGCAATACATCTACAATGAGCCACTAAGCACATGGACAAATTAGAAAGGAAACACAATGAAACACGACTGTGTAAAGAGTTAAGAGTTAACATTTTCTCCACATATAAGTTCTAACCCAGCATTGTGGCACATACTTAAAATTCTAGCACTTAAGAGGTGAAAGCAGGCAGACCTGCAGTTCAAGGACAGCCTCAACTACATAGCAAGTTTGGGGGCAGCCAGAGCTACAAGAGACCTTGTCTCAAAAATATAAAATAAATAGATAAATTAAATGATAATAATTTACCTGTATATTTAAAAGTTTGCATAAAAACTGAAGAAAAATACTGAGCTCAGAGAAAAGTTAGCCACAAAGCTTAAGAAAACAGAAATTCTTAGTGATCTCGTAAGTCAGTGGTTATAAACTGGCCGTATATATGAAGGTACTTTGAAAGCTGCAGCCTGCTGCAGATCTGACATTGTGTGACAGTGCTTCATTGACAGCAGAGTCAACACCCAGAGTTGGGAGGTAACGTGAACAATGACAGGTGGGCGCCAAATGGAAAGCCAGGAGTAGAAAACCCAACAGAACATCTACATTATGTTCTTTGACTATTATTACTTCATGTGTAATTTGGCTCCCAGTAAGCTACAGGCTTGGCAGAGTTCACAGCCTTGCTCCACTTAAAGATTCTCTCTCTCTCCCCCCCTCCTTCTCTGTTTGCCATGGAACATAGGAAAAATCAGCTCCTGATGCCATGTCTGTTGCTTGCTGCCATGCCTCCCCGCCACATGGACTTACCCTTCTGGAATCATAAGCCCAAAGAAGCTCTTCCTTCTGTAAGTTGCCTTGATCAACACATTTTATCACAGCAACAGAAAAGTACTAATATACTAAGAATAGATGAAGTACCTACTACCACTTTACTTTTATACTTTACTTTTATAATGTTATTCACAGTTATGAGCAATATAATAGTTGAGCAATAACACCGGGACAGGTCAAATTATTTTCTAACTGATAAATGATATACTAAAATTAAACCATTACAGGGATATCATTTTAGTTTAATAAAGCAGCAAAGATTAAGAGAAAATCTGATTATTTTCCCAGATAGAAAAGCTCTAGAATTGTATGTTTTGTAACATCAGAGATTGATCTCACTGGGGCCTTGTGAAGGATAAACAAGCACTCTGCCAGAGCTACAATCTCAGCCCACTTTTACTTTTATTTTGTGACAGTCTTACTAAGCTGTCCAGCTGGCCTTGAACTCAGTATGTGGTGCAATCAGACCCAAACCAGGTTCTCGAATAGAGGGAGCTATAGACGTACACTACAGACTGCTAAAGTTCTGGTATTTAATGTTTCTATTACTCAAAGTTTAAATTGTAATTGCTGCATTACTTGTATGAGAATTTTGAAATCCTTAGAGTATCTAGTTGTACCTTATATATCTGATCCAAACCAGGTTCTCGAATAGAGGGAGCTATAGACGTATACTACAGACTGCTAAAGTTCTGGTATTAAATGCTTCTATTACTCAAAGTTTAAATTGTAATTGCTGCATTATTTGTATGAGAATTTTGAAATCCTTAGAGTATCTAGTTGTACCTTATATATCTGATCCCCATCTTCTGGCTCTGGACTAGACGGCAATGATAGTTCAATGTCATGCAGTGATCCACTTCCATCATGCTGTCAGAAAGAAAATATCAAAAATGCACGATTAATCCAACTACTACATTCACTACAGCTTAAACACAAGCACAACAAAGAACAAGTAAGCGATGAGATTTCAGAAGTCTGCTTTATACTTCTGTACTGGCAGAAGAAAATGTGGAAGAAAGACGGAGCTAGGGCAAGGATAAGTCATGGAAATAGCAGATACCGCACAAGTGGATAAGGGAGAACCAATGAATTGTCAGAGTTGGGAAAGGACTACAGGAAACATCCTAACAAATTTAGTATTTTCTCGGTTAAGAAAAATTGGAAAATTCAATGGAATTGTCTTTGGTTTAGATGTGTTTTGAGTATAAGCAATTAGAAATAATATTAAGATAGTATGAAAGGAAACTACGCCTGACTTTGAGGTTGTCTGTCTCCCTTCTGTTTGTTGGAATTTGGGACTTCCGTCTCTCTAGGACCAAGCACCTCTATCTGGACCTGTTCCAAGGCTTCTGACAGTTGCTATGGAACATCAGAAATGCTTAACCCAACTGGAATCACTAAGTCTCTTCTGACATCCTATGAAGAAAATTACTCTGAAGATTCAGCAGCCAGAGCTGCTAGTAAAGGACTTTCACAAGTTGACCCTCAACCCTGGTGCCAAAATTCCTTACCCTCCACCAGAGGTTCAGCCTGGGGCCCAGCTCGGAAAGGAAGAGTGGCTCAGGAGAGTACCAAAGACTTTCCCAGGGCTGGAGAGATAGCCTAGTGGTTAAGAGCGCCGAGTGCTCTTGCAGAGGACCCAGGTTCGATCCCTAGCACCCAAATGGCGGCTGAGAACCGTCTTTGACTCCAGATCCAGGGGAATCTGACACACTCTTCTGACCTCCATGGCATTGCATGACACGGGTGCACAAACCTACATGCAGACAGTACATTCATACATATACAAGAATAAATAAAAAATTTAAAAAAAAAAGAAGTGCTGCCCTCAAGGGAGATCTGGGAGCAAGAAGTGAGCCATTCAAATGTACCACGCCTTCATATCAAGGATGTACATATCCAGGATGGGACCCATCTGAGAATGCTAGACTGGGAAAGGATTAGTGAACAAAAGGCAGTTTAGGCTTACATCTCCTCCTGTTCATACTGCTGGTAATGTTATGCAGCTCACAAAAAAGCTGTTGGAGATTAATCTATATGTACCTTAAGATACTGGGTAATCTATGTACATGTGAGTTCTGTGATGTATTTCTCTTGTTTTGAAAGTGTGTATCTGTGGGGGGGGGGGTCTCTTCCAAACTTGCTAGCAACAGTCTATAAGGAATGTGTGCATGTGAGTGACTTCATGAATACCTTCCTTTTGATTAGATCCAAAGATCCACCAGCAACTCAAGTATTTCTGTGTGCTTTAGAAGCCTCAGATCTGAAAGAACTTGGAAGAATGTAAATAGAATTTCAAATAGTTTGGTTAGAAGGTTAGATATTCTGATTTTCAGAAATTTGTAATAAAAGTAAATTTTGTTTTAATTGTTAGCAATAACTGTACAGAGAAACTGTTTAAAACTGACCCATTTGAGTTAAAACATTTTTACACTGATTATGTAGGTAGAGGTCAGTTCTTCATCTACCATGTGGGTGTCTGGAACTGAATGCAGGTTGTCAGGCTTGGCGGAAAGCACCTTTAACCACCCAGATGGTCAGCATGTGCTTTATGCGTCTTCCTTTTTACATTCATTTGTGTGTATACACTCCATGATACCCATGTTGGTGGTTAGAGGATGAACTCAGAGGGTCCAGGCTTAACTTTCCACACTGAGGCATCTCTTTTGTTTTTTTGGGGTTTTTTGGTCTTTTCGAGACAGGGTCTCTCTGTAGCCCCAGCTGTCCTGGAACTCGCTCTGTAGACCAGGCTGGCCTTGAACTCACAAAGATCTACCTGCCTCTGCCTCCCAAGTGCTAGGATTAAAGGCGTGCGCCCATCCTCAGGCTTTTTTTTTTTTTTTTTTTTTTTTTTTTTAACACAGGTCTCACTATACTGTAGCCCAAGATGGCCTCACATGCAGAAATCTGCCTGCCTGACTCTCAGATGCTGGGATTAAAGCTATGTACCTCTGAACCCCTCTCGGTTTTGTTTTTTTGAGTCTCTGTGAGCCCTGGGTGATCTCCAACTCCTGGTCCTCCTGTCTCCGAGACAGGAATTAGGATGGTGTGGACCTCGAGGTACATGACATTGGATTAGTTGTTATATTGTCTTACTAGGAAGAAAGGAGCTAGTTTTGAAAATAAGTACACAATATTTGGCTACACTGTCTACCACCTGAGCGATATTCCCCTGAATCACAGGACTCGTTCTCCTGAAAACCAACTGCACCCTGAGTGCACTTCACTGCCAATTGAACCCATTAGCATTTGGACATTTTAAGAACTATTCCTAATGGTCATCCCTGTGTGATTTCTGTTCCGTCAATCACTGCTTCAGAATATTATGGAAAATTCTAGAAATAAAACAAGTTATAAATATAATAAAAAGGAAATAATATTAAATAACTCAACAAGGCTTGGCCATAATTATTTGATTAAAAATATCATATGGCAGAGACTGGGCCACATCTGGTAGGGGTCTGTGGGAAGGAGAAGCTAGGTCCCCTGGCACACAGCAGCAGCCGGGCCCAGACCAGCCAAGCTGCAAGGACTGCGCCACGTCTGGTAGGGGATTGTGGGAAGGAGAAGCTAGGTGGGCCTGGGGAACAGCAGTGGCCAGGCCCAGACCAGCTGAGCTGCAGGGACTGCACCGTGTCTGGTAAGGGATTGGGAAGAACAGGCTAGACCAGCCTGACACACCATTGGCCTGGCTGCTTGGGTCTAAACCCTAAATCCTGAAAGGGCGTGGCCATCCAGACGGGGTCGCCCTTCCCCCTTGCAGCCTGCAGTGGCTCTGGCGCCATAGTGAGTATTTGTACAGGGTGTTCAGGTTGGGCCCTTGCTAGCCAAGACCACCTGAAGCACAGGTAAGAGCCCTGCGCCTCTCCAGACAGGTACCAGGACTCGGGCTAAGTCAGGCATTTCCCCGCCCCCAGCTGGAATTGAGGAAAAAGTGGATTTTGTTTAGAGAACCTTCAGAACAGGAAGGGAAGAGTGACTTAGACTTCCAAAATCCAATATATAAGCAAAATTGAAAACCTGAAACCTAGACAAGTCAACACTCCATAAATGAGGAGAAAAAAAAAAGCGTCGGAAGGAGGCAAGCAAAACAAGCCTTCAACATAGTGAAAAAGACATTTGTGATTGGCATTGGAATACAGGAGAAGGAAAAAAAAAGGGGGGGTGAACCCTCATGCCAGGGACACGGTGAAGGGATAACATGGAAAAGGTGCGGGATTAACCCGCACCAAGCTTACCAAACCTGTAGGAGAGAACTACAGTGGGATCCCCCTGGAGGTGACCCAAGAAACAGATCTTAGAGGAATAATTGCAGACCTATGCAGAGAAATTAAAGAAAATAAAGAAGTCAGAGAACTAAGGAGAGAGAATGAAAAACTCAAAAAGGACCTAGAGGGATACAATGACAAACTTCGGAAAGAACTAAAGGAAGAGAATGACAAACTCAAGAACTACAGGGAGAAAAAACAAACTCCAAAAGGAAGTAGAAACAGTGAAAAAGGAAACCAACCAGTGAACTAAGGAGCACCAAGAAGACATTGAGAAGCTCAAAAAGGAAATGGAAATACTAATGAAATCACAGGATGAAATGAAAAAGGAAACAGAACACTCATCCAATCAAGAAGAAAGGAAAGGAAAAAGCCTCAGAAATAGAATGGAGGAAGCAGAACAAAGAATATCATACCTGAGAGATAACACAGAGCAACTAAAAAGCTCAAATGAAGATTATGAAAAATTTAAAAATACACAAAAGTGGAAAAACCAGGAAATATGGGACACTATGAAAAGATCTAACCTCCGCATCATAGGAATAGAGGAAGGAGAACTAAAGAGAATAGTGTTCATCAGATCTTCAACAGAATAATAGATGAAAATTTCTCCAAACTAAAATTATAAAAACCCATACAAGAAGTACATAGAACTCCAAATAGACAAGATCAGAAAAGAAACTCCCCATGCCATATCATAGTTAAAATGCTAGACACCCAAAACAAAGACAAAATTCTGAAGGCTACAAAAGAAAAACAATTCACATACAAAGGGAAACCCATCAGAATTACAACCGACTTCTCGGCGGTTTATGAAAAGCAAGAAGAACATGGAGCAAAGCATTCAGTGTTAAAGGACTATGGATGCCAACCCAGAATACTTTACCCAGCAAAAATGTCGATTACAGTTGAAGGAGAGAGAAGAATCTTCTAAGACATAAACAAGATGATAGAATACATGTTCGGAAAACCAACTCTTCAGAAAATATTTGAAGCAATTCAAAGGGCAGAAGAGAGGAGCAACTAGGAAAAGAAACTAATAAAAACATAACCGTAGGAGTAGAATTAGAGGCTAAAAGTCCAAATGGATAATAAGGTGAAAGGAAGCAACATCCATATTTCAATTATAACCTTAAATATTAATGGACTAAACTCCCCAATCAAAAGACATAGACTGGGAGAATGGATTAGGAAACAAACTCCATCTATATGCTGTCTACAAGAAACCCATCTCAATTTCAAGGGTAGGCACCAACTTAAGGTGAAGGGATGGAAAAATTCCAAGCAAATGGTACCAAAAAGAAAGCAGGTGTTGCTATTCTAATATCAGACAAAACAGACTTCAAAGCAAAAGAAATCAAAAGAGACAAAGGAGGACATTACATCTTTATTAAAAGAACAACTGACGATCAAGATCTCACAATCATGAATATATATGCACCAAACTCTGCTGCACCAAACTTGATAAAGAAAATTCTTCAGGATTTCAAGAAACAGATTAACTCCAGCGCACTAATAGTAGGGGATTTCAATACCCCACTAAGTCCTTTAGACAGATCAAAAGGACAAAGGATAAACAGAGAGACATCTGAACTGAATGATACAATACACCAAATGGACCTCACAGACATCTATCGAATATTCCACCCAAACACCAGAGAGTACACCTTCTACTCAGCACCCCACAGAACATTCTCCAAAACAGACCATATACTGGGACACAGGAAAAAACTCAACAAATGCAAAAAGACTGAAATAATCTCATGCATTCTATCAGACCACAGTGCAACAAAACTCATTCTCTCCTGAACAAAGAATGGGTCAAGGAAGAAATAAAGACAAAACAACACTCTCCTGAACAATGAATGGGTCAAGGAAGAAATAAAGAAATAAAAACATTCCTGGAACTGAATGACAATGATAAAACAACACAGCAAAATCTATGGGACACTTTAAAAGCAGTCCTAAGAGGGAAGTTTATAGCTCTAAGTGCCTACATTAAAAAAACAGAAAGAGCACAAGTGAATGATCTAAGACTGCAGCTAAAAATACTTGAGAAACAATAACAAATGAACCCTAAACGGAGCAGACAAGAAGAAATAACAAAAATCAGAGCAGAGATCAATGAAATAGAAACAAAGAAAACCATACAAAAAAAAAAATCAATGAATCCAAAAGTTAGTACTTTGAGAGAATAAACAAGATAGACAGACCTCTAGCCCAATTAACCAAAAGAAAGAAGGAACAACTCCAAATCAATAGAATCTGTGATGAAAGGGGAAATATCACAATAGACAATGAAAAGATCCAGACAATCATACGGGAATACTTCATAAACCTACTCTACTAAGCTTGAAAACCTAGTAGAAATGGATGAGTATCTGATATCCTGGGAATCACCAAAGCTCAATCAAGAAGAGATCGACAGCCTAAATAGAACAATAATATATGAAGAAATTGAAGATGTAATAAGAAGCCTCCCAACCAAAAAATGCCCAGGCCCAGATGGTTTCATGGCAGAATTCTATAAAATATTTCAAAAAGACTTCAACCATTACTACTCAAGTTGTTTAGAATGATACAAACGGAGGGAGTTCTCCCAGATTCTTTCTATAAAGCCAGTATTACGCTATTGCCAAAACCAGGCAAAGATACAACCAAAAAGGAGAACTATAGACCCATTTCCTTAATGAACACAGATGCAAAAATTCTAAATAAAATACTTGCAAATCGTACACAGACCCACATCAAGAAGCTCATCCACCATGACCAAGTTGGATTCATACCAGAAACGCAGAGATGGTTCAACATACAAAAATCAATAAATATCATCAAACATATAAATGGACTGAAAGACAAAAACATATGATCATCTCAATTGACGTGAAAAAAGCCTTTGACAAAATCCAGCATCCCTTCATGCTTAAAGTCCTAGAGGGAATTGGATTGGAGGGATCATTCCTCAATGTAATCAAAGCCAAATACAGGAAACCCACAGCCAATATCATCCTAAATGGGGAAACGACTGAAGCATTCCCCTTAAAGGTAGGAACACAGCAAGGCTGCCCCTGTCACCACTCCTTTTCAATATAGTGCTTGAAACCCTTGCTAGGGCAATAAGGCAAGAAAAGGAAATTAAAGGAATTCTAATTGGAAAAGAGGAAGTCACACTATCCCTTTTTGTTGATATGATCGTTTACTTAAGAGATACTAAGAACTCCACCAGAAAATGCCTAGAAATGAGTAAGAGCTTCAGTAAAGTGGCAGGATACAAAATAAATCTAGAAAAATTAGTAGCCTTTCTTTACACAAACAACAAGCAACTGAAGAAGGAATACAAGGAGACCTTCCCACTCACAATAGCCTCAAAAACAATAAAATACCGAGGAACAAATCTGAGCAAGACACCAGGGATCTCTACAACAAAAATTTTAAACCCCTGAAGAAGGAAATTGAAGAAGACATCAAAAGATGGAAAAACCTCCCATGCTCATGGATTGGGAAAATAAATATAGTAAAAATGTCCATTCTACCTAAACTCTTGTACAGATTTAATGCAATCCCAATAAAAATCCCCAAGAGTTTCTTCGCAGGCTTGTAAAAAAAATCCTTAATTTCATTTGGAAAAACAAAAGACCCCAAATAGCCAAAGCAACCCTGAGCGAAAAGAGCAATACAGGGGGGATCTCTATGCCAGACCTCAAACTATACTATAGGGCTATAGTCATAAAAACAGCTTGGTACTGGCACAAAAACAGACCAGTTGACCAATGGAACAAAACTGCAGATACAAACCTGAGCACATACATTTTCAGCCACCTCATATTTGACAAGGGGGCCAAGAAGACACAATGGAGAAACAGCATCTTCAGCAAGTAGTGTTGGCAAAACTGGATCACCACTTGTAGAAGAATGAAATTAAACCCCTACCTCTTTCCCTGTACAAAAGTCAATTCCAGATGGATCAAAGACGTCAACGTGAAACCCAACACTCTGGAGGTAATAGAAGAGAAACTTGGCAGCAGACTACAAGACATAGGCATAGGAAAAGACTTCCTAAATCAGACAGCAACTGCACAAGAAATAAGATCGACAATTGACAAATGGGACCTCATTAAACTCAAAAGCTTCTGTACATCAAAAGAAACAATCAAGGAAGTGAAGAGACAACCCACAGAGTGGGAGGAAACCTTCATTGCAGATACATCTGACAAAGCATTGATTTCCAGAGTATACAAACTACTCAAAAAACAAAGAAGAGCCAGACATAGTGATGCACGCCTTTAATCCTAGCACTTGGGAGGCAGAGGCAGGTGGATCTTTGTAAGTTCAAGGCCAGCCTGGTCTACAGAGCAAGTTCCAGGACACCTGGAACTACAGGGAAACCCTGTCTCAGAAAGACCAAAAAAACAAAACAAAACAAAACAAAACAAAACAAAGAAGAAAGAAAACAAATGAATCACTCAAAAAATGGAACAAAGAACTGAATAGAGACTTCATAGAGGAGGAACTAGAGATGGCAGAGAAACATCTTAAAAACTGTTCGTCACTAATAATTAGGGAAATGCAAATTAATACCACTTTAAGATATCATCTTACTCCAGTAAGACTGGCCAGGATCAAGAAAACAAATGATACCAAGTGCAGGAGAGGTTGTGGGGAAAGGGGAACACTCATCCATTGCTGGTGGGAATGTAAACTTGTACAGCCACTATGGAAAGCAGTATGGAGAACCCTTGGAAGACTCAAATTGAGCTTTCAATTTGACCCAGTCATACCACTCCTGGGTATATACCCACAACACTCATCTTCCTGCAGAAATACATGCACAGCTATGTTTATTGCAGCTCTGTTCACAACAGGATAAAGGTGGAACCAACCCAAATGCCCCTCAACTGACGAGTGGATAGAGAAAATGCGGTACATATACAAAATGGAGTTCTATGCAGCAGTAAAGAAAGACAACATCATGAACTTTGCAGGTAAATGGATGGAGCTAGAAGATATGTTAAGTGAAGTAACACAGTCCCAGAAAAACAAACGACAAATGGTATCCCTCATTCGTGGATGCTAGCGTCAATAACCTAGTTGTAAATATTTCTTGTGGAGACGGATGCATATTGAAAGAACAGCAACAGAAAGACTGCATCAGAAAACTGACTGAAATGGTGAACCTGGAGGGTTGGAAGGGTTGGGAGAGGGATATGGGTCTATATTCGATTAATGTATATTTAATTGACATGAGTTCAACAAGTATCCAATTTTGCCCAAACTCTATCTACAAATCACACAGTATTTTAGGACTTAATAAAAGTAATAATGTCTATATTAAACAACATTGGTTTAAAGGTTTTTAACAAAAACGGTAATACATCTAAGTTAATTGGAAATGTAAATTGTTGTCCACATTTGTTTTACTTAAAATCTGTATAACAATAACTTTGGGATTAACATATACAAATGGTCTCTATAATTTTTGTGCTATACAGTATCATCTTGTAACATTCTCTTTTACCTGTAGGATAATTTCACTTAAGGAATTAAGTTTGCTTCCCAAATTAACAACATACAGTCACCCAAAATAGCTTGGGTAAATTTAATGAAATTTACACCTTGATTCCTGCCTATAGGTATGTGTACTACAAGTGCCTTTTTGAGACTCATGGGTCAAAAAATAAAAACCTAAAATAAAAAAGAGGGGATACAGTTATTTATTAAACCTTTTGTAAAAATTTTTTCATTTTAAATCTTAAAACTAACTACGGGAAAAGATTTGTATGTTCCCACAGGTCAAAACGTCACCAACTTAATGGCTGAGAAAGAAAAGATACAGCCTTGCATTGTGTAGGATGTACCAAGAAATACCAGCAGAGAAGTTGGCCCATCTAAGCATTAAAAGGAAGAAAAGCCTCAGACTGCCACAGGCATCAAACATCTCTGTGGATCCTATTTGTAACAACTATTTATAATGAGTCCTAATGAACCTTACCTTCTAGGTGCTGCAAAGTTTTAATATGAGAGTCTTTCTTACCTCCGTTTCATAGAACAAAGAAAAATATGATGGTAATGAAGTCATTTTCTAACTGTAAATTAGAGCAGACTGTTATAGAGGTAATCTCTTATAAAACCAGTAAAACTGCTTTAATTGACTAATAGACATAGGAACTGTGAAAAGGATTATTTTCTATTCAGAACCAAATATAATACTAGAGTCTCTTTAAGCTGTGCATTTAAGCAAAATATATTAATACAGAAGAGCTCTGATATCAGCAATGGATTATTCTGCCAAGGAGATGTTGGCCAGGGGATCCAAGACCCCCCAAAAGGTAAAGGCTTCTTGCCTGTAAATTGGGATACCTGCAAGAAGAGGGGCGGTAAGGCCCTGCTGTCAAAGACCTGATGTAAGCATGGGAAAGATGTATTGAGACTGCACTTGTAAGTGAAACAGTTGGCCTCTGGAATACCAGAGAGTGTTACCAAAGGCCACTAAACCAATAAAGCAAATACTGATCTCCTTGAGTCAAGCAAGACTCCTCTGTTAGCATCAGCTACACCTCACCTGCCTGGAAATACTGTGCAGCAGTGGCAGCCATATGTCTGTATATCCCAAGTCTAATTGGCTATTAGCTCTCTCCTTGGAGGAATAACTCATGGCTGATGCCACAAGCTTACATCCTCTAGTGGTTAGGAGATGTTATAAGCCACAGTAAGACACTGTCATCTTTTACAGAAAAAACGTAATTCATGGATTAGAATACCATCCAAACTTCTGTGTCTATACCAAAGTAACCTACCATAACAATTAGTACTGTTTAAATACCTATATACCTAATTGCTTGTGCTTCATTAGTAGGATTGAAAGGTTATTCCTGGACAAACTGTCAGCCCATGAAAGGAAACAGCCAGAACTGATCAGAGTCCAAAACGACATCTCCAGAGAAAGTAGACTGCTTTGCTTCTTGTCCACCTGTGCCCCTTTTCTAAGCCTAGGGAACAATCTGCAGAAGAGGGGGCGTGGGAGAATGTAAGGGCAGCGATTGGGGTGAACGGTGAAACAGCAACATAGACTGGATCCATATTTGATCAACTTGATTGTACATACAAGCCCCCCCTGCTGGATGGTGGGAGCCTTGGGCTGTATGAGTTTGGGCACAACTGCTTGCAAATTGGCTTTACATGAAGGATACTTGTACTTCATAAGGGCTAGAGAGATGGCCTAGTGGTTAAGAGCACCGACCGCTCTTATAGAGGACCCGGGTTCGATCCCCAGCACCCACATGGCGTCCAAGAACCATCTGAAACTCCAATTCCAGGAGAACTCCAGTTCCAGGGGAATCCGACACCCTCTTCTGACCTCCACGGCATTGCACGACATGGGTGCACAAACTTGCATGCAGACAGTACATTGATACACACACAAAAAATAAATAAACGCCGGGCGTGGTGGCGCACACCTTTAATCCTAGCACTTAGGAGGCGGAGGCACGCGGATTTCTGTGAGTTCGAGGCCAGCCTGGTCTACAGAGTGAGTTCCAGGACAGCCAGAGCTACAGGGAGACCCTGTCTCCAAAAGACCAAAAAATAAATAAATAAATAAAAATAAAAAAAAATAAAAGAAAGTATAAAAAAAGAAAATAAAAATATCATATATGTGAAAATATGTATCACATGACTCTTTAACACATACACACACACATATATATATTAACACACACACACACACATATATATATATATATATATATATGACAAAAGAAAGAAAATAAACTAATAGTTGGTGCTAGAAATCAGAGCAGCAGTAGACAGAGACAAAGAGAGATTGCAGTAATTTGAATGAGAAATGGTCCTCATGGGCTCAGGTATTTGAACAATTGGTCCCCAGCTGATAGCACTACTGGTTATGGGACCTTTAGGAAGTACAGCCTTGCGAGAAGCATATCACTGGAGGTCAAGGGCTTTGAGAGTTTATACCTCACCCACTTCCAGAATGCTCTTTTTCTCTCTCCTTCCTCCTGTGGATGGAATGTCACGTGATCTCTCAGCTTCCTAGCTCTAACTATCCTCCTTCACCTCCCTACTTTATGGATTCTTCCACTGAAATAGAAGCTCAAATAAACTCTTCTTCCTATAAGTTGCCCTGGTCATGGTATTTTATCACACCAACAAAAAGTAACTAAAACAAGTACCTGTAATAAGAAGCTGGACATGCTCTAGGTCCTGATTAGATAATGGCTACTTAAAATTGCATATGAAACACTGAAGCTTAGCACAGTTATACCTTAAGCATGTCACTGTGTATATAATGTTCCTCAATAAAAACTGAAAAAAATTAAACATTTTGTCCTTAAACACAATAAAGAAAATGAGATTTGTTCTACTAGTTCTGTTTTTTTCTGAACTGATAATAATTATATTAGTTAAAAAAATAACAATATACACTCAGTGATTCAAATAGACAGGCTCAAGAACGACAAACCAATACAGAATAGGTTAGTGATGGCAAGGAACTGAGCCTAACCAAGACAGCACAACCAAAGCAGCACTAAACTACAGACCTTCAACCAGTGCTAAGGGATCACCTTCCTCAGTCCTGCCTGTTCTGAATCCCTCTAACCACAGATTCTACCTGTAACAAGGCAAAGGTGTTTGAATGAAGAGGGGAACATTATCAGCTGTACTATATACCTAATTACATCAGAACCTCTAGAGATAGGTCCAGGGACATGTATTTTTAAAAGCTTAACAAAGAATTCTGGTTGCAGTAAAGACTGAAAATTTATAGACAGTAAAACCAGAGGAGAGACAGTATCCTAATGAACAGCAATATTATATTCTCAGAACATGGTATTTGTGTGTGTGTGTGTGTGTGTGTGTGTGTGTGTGTGTGTATTATTGGGTCTTGGGGTTAGGGGTGCATGTGCATGTGCATGTAGAAGCCAGTGGACCCTAGGGGTCATCCTCAGGAATGTCATCTACTTCCTCACAGAGTACCTCACTGGCTGGAGCATACCAGTCAAGCTAGGAGAATCCTCAGACTAGGAGGATCCCCCAGTCTCCACCTCACCAGTGTCACCACACACCAGTCAGGCTAGGAGGATGCCCCAGTCTCCATCTCACCAGTGTCACCACACACCAGTCAGGCTAGGAGGATCCCCCAGTCTCCACCTCACCAGTGTCACCACACACCAGTCAGGCTAGGAGGATCCCCCAGTCTCCACCTCACCAGTGTCACCACACACCAGTCAGGCTAGGAGGATCCCCCAGTCTCCACCTCACCAGCTTCACCACATTCCCAGCATCTTTGTAATTTCAAAGGAAAGTATGTGACTGAGCCATCCTGTTAGCCTCAGGACATGATGCATGAAATACACAAAGCATCAACTGAAAACAAAACAAAACAAAAAAACCCCACTTTTTTCAACTGAAAAAAAAAAAAAGAAAGAAGAGGCCAGGGATTGTGGTGCAGGCCTTTAATCCCAGCACTCAGGAGGCCTTTAATCTCAGCACTAGGGAGGCAGAGGTAGGTGGATCTCTGTGAGTTCAAGGCCTGCCTGGTCTACATAGTGGGTTCCAGGTAAACTGGGACTATAGGGAGACCCTGTCTCGAAAAGACAAAAGGAAGGAGTGGGGGGAGGGGACAGGAGGGGATGGGAGGGGAGGCAAAAAAGGACAATTGATTTTACAAGATCTGTCTCAATATAAGTTCATCTCTGCTACTAATAATATGACATATAAAAGCAGCACAAGTTTTATATGAGTATATTTGAGAAAAGTAGTACTAAAAATTGAACTTATTTCCAAATATCTAAATACCTTTCTGCCTACAGCAAAGTGAGAACCTCAAAAAATGAGAAAAAACACAAGCACACACTGTTTTGCAACTGATGTGGGTGTAGCCGTGGGAAGTATGCAGCAGGGTGAGAAAAATAAAGCATCAGTTTTCAGGATGAAGGAAACAAAATGGAGGAGCTCAGCCAAACTGAAATACCAGGGAGACCACACCATACGCAGAAATCAGCAAAGTTAACTCCTTTAAACTGCATATAAATTCCTAGATTCACTTCTAGGCAGCGTTTGTTCCTAAACAGTTTATCAAAGGTTGAAAAATAATGAAGAAATTAAATAAGAACACTACCCAGACCCTGAACTAGCTTCTGCTAAACACTGTGAACAGATCTAGAGAGCAGGACAAATGTTTTGTGAACACAACTAACATTCAAATCACAATCCAAAGTTGGCTAGTTGGAGCTTGAAGCCTAAAGCCAACCAGAATGCTTATCTGCTTTAGGAAAAAAAAATTTACTATAGAATTTAAACAAATGAAAGACTTCATAATACAACATTAAAATACCTAAGACACAATTCAAAGTTGCCATATAAACAAACAGAAGGATGTTTGGCACTAAAGTCAAAATGATACAGAATTTAGAATTAACTGGAAGAATATTAGTAAGAGCTATCAAAATGTTCCAAAAGTAAAGGTAAACTCTTCAAGTAAACAGATGTAAAACTAAGAGTTTTTTCTCTCGCAAAGAAACAAAATAAATATTTAAATAAATAAATTTAAAAGTATCTTAAAATATTATATACTATTTACTGTATATATAATATTTATATACTATATTTTATGTGTATGAGTATATTGCTTGCGTGTATGTAAGTACACCTGTGTTGTGCAAGGGCAGCAGATGTCAGAAGAGGGCACTGGATCCCTTGGAACCAGAGTAATGGTTAGCTGTCATGTGGATGCTGGGAATCGAACCCAGGTCCTCTGCAGGACCAGCCAGTACTCTTAACCACTGAGCCATCTCTCCAACCCTACCTTTGATATATTTTATGAAAATACATAATAGCCTCAATTTTAACTCTTTCCCCCCCCCAAAAGTTAACATATATATACAGTAAGAAAAACTGTCAAATACCTGCTCTATGTCACAAGGAAAATCTCAATACATCTCACAGAATCATACCATACTGATGCTGTTTCTTTAGTATTGACGTATTAAGACAAATTTTAAAAATGAAGATACCACACACTAAACTTATTTTTTTGAGGCCAGGTATCATGAAGCTCAAAGTGGCCTCAAACTTAGTATATAGCTCAGGATGACATTAAATTCCTTATTCTCCTAAGTCCACACTCTGCCCCAAAGTACTAAGAATAAAGGTAATGGGCCAACATGACCTATTTTATGAGAAAATTGGGCTCAAACCCAGGGTTTCATGCACAGCAGGCATGCGCTCTGCCACCTGAGCTAATCCCATGGCCCCCACACTAACATTTTAAAAACTAAAAAAAAAAATACTAGAAATAAATGTATATAGCCCAGTTAGGAATTATTAATAATTAAATTGTTTCTATGCCTCAAATAAAAAGAATCTTGTAGCCAGGCTACAAAGATGGTGGCACATGCCTTTAATCCCAGCATTCAGGAGGCAGGTGAATCTCTGTGAATTCAAGGCCAGTCTGGTCTATATAGTGAGTCCAGGCCAGCTGGGGCTAAAGAGAGACCCTGTTTCAAAAAGACCAAAAAAAAAAAGAATCTTGTATTATATTTTTGAAATTTAGGTTTAGAAAATCAAAGAGGAAAAAGGCTTTTATTTCAACCAATGCACAAGAACTTTAAGATGATGAATATAGTCTTCAACTGAATTAATTAGTAAGACTATCCCTCGCCAAATAAGACACTAAAGGCACTATTTTTATTTAACCTTGACTAAGATGAATATATCTGGCCAAAATTAGGGAAAACTTTGAGACATGTAGAAATACAAGGCAGAAACTGAAAATGTTTTCTTTAAAGATGACTCGGGGGATAAAGGCCCTTGTCACCAAACCTGACAACCTGCATTCCATCCCCAGTACCTATATGATAAAGGACAGAACAAATTCCCAAAGCTGTCCTCTGACCTTGACATATACACCCACACACATACATACATGCCCACACATATACATATACACACTAAATAAATGTAATAAAATCATACATACGACTTTTTCACCATGTACACAATAAAAAGCTAATATTTACTGGTACTGACAACATTGTTCTGAGTGTTGTCAATAAACATACTTAACACATAGAAAAATATGTAAAAACATACCAACTGAACAAAACAAAAGTAATTCATGGTTAACTGCCCAGGTAGTTTGGGCTGTTTACCAAGTGAAGTATCAGCAGATCTCTGAGCTCCAAGTAGGAGTTTTGAACTCTAAATGCAATTAAAATGCTAATACATTCATCAACAACCAACCAAATAAGACATCTATTTTTTGTTTTTCTTGACAGTACTGAGAATTGAACCCAGGATTCTGTCCAAGACTAGGCAAGACCTCTATCCAGAGCTACAGTCCCAGCCCTTGCATCATTTTATGAAAGACAAATAAGGCTTCTCATCATGAACATGGAAGAATCACTATCAGCAGGCTTCTTTCAGTGTTCTGAGACAATGTGAAAGACAGCTTCTAGCCTGATATTGTGTTACTTCCATATATTAACCTGATGAAAACCTGCTAACTGCACCTTACCCAGGAGACTCTCCCATGAGTCTGTAAAAACCGGGGTCTTCCTATAAGTTCCAGAGCAGCTGCAATGGACATTGATGCTTGAAATGACTGAGGGATCTGTGCTGACTAGTAGCATCAGTGATGTCAACAAAGCTACTTTGTGTCCATCTAGACAGGTTTCAGCACTGCCACAAGAGTACCCCAGGAAAGGCAGTGGGAGACCCCCAGGAAAGGAGGTGGGAGACAAGAAAAGGCAGTGGATTTTTAGTTTCCAAAAGTATTGTTTTAATTGAAAGATAGGAACAATCATTGCACATACTCTACAATGTATACTAACAATCGTTTAGTATTATAGTTTGTAATCTATAGGGTTTAAATGTCATTTGATTCAGAGCTGGGCATGGTGGCTAGCCCTGTAATCTCAGCACTTGAAAGGGAGAGTCAGGCTCTGTGAGTTCAAGGCCATCCTGATCTACATAGTGAGTACAGGACAGCTGGGGCTAAAAGGAGACCCTGTCTCGAAAAGACAGGGAAAAAAAAAGGAAAGTTTTATAAAACTTATAAAACCTGATTTTCAGTAAGTAATAAAGTTGAGTTGATCCCAACAGATGGCTGGGGCATTAGAACAACAACAACAACAACAACAAAAATTATATATATATATATATATATATATATGAATGAAAAGAATAGTAAGAGTCCTGATACTAAAGGTTTGAAAACCATATTAGATGCTCACTAAATATCTGTAATTAGTAAACTCATGAAACAATACAAAGGAAGCAGAGAAGGCTGTGATTATATATGAGAGAGTTCACATTAAAATGGGGAAGAAGACAAGAATGGCAACTCTCTCCATTCTTGTTCAATATAGTACTTGAAGTCTTTTCTATTTATTTTTATTTTTTTTTATGTGTATGAGTGTACTGTCTGCATGTAGGTTGGTGCACCCACATTGTGCAATACCGCGGAGGTCAGAAGATGGCATCAGATTCCCCTGGAACTGGAGTTAAGATGGTCCTTAGCCACCATGTGGATGCTGGGAATCGAACCCTGGTCCTCTGCAAGAGCAGTTGGTGCTCTTAACCGCTGAGCCATCTCTCCAGCCCCCAGTACTTGAAGTCTTAACTAGAGCACTAACACAAATGAAAGAGACAAAGGGAATTCAAAATTGAGAGGAAGAAATCAAAATATCTTTATTTACAGATCGTTGAATCCTTACATAAAGGCCCTAAAGACTCCATCAAAAAACTCCTAAAGATAATCAACATAGTCAATAAAGTAGCAGGATATAACACAAAAATGTGTGGCCTTCCTATACACTAACAACAAACATACCAAGAAAGAAATCTGGGGGACTATTCTATTCACAATAACCTAAAAAGCCATAAAATGTATTGGAANTATGATCCTGCTTCTCCAGCCTTTATCTTGAAATAGAAGCTCAAATAAACTCTCCTCTTCTATAAGTCTTCGGATCGCTGTTCCTATGTTGTTCTTTATTGTACCTTCACCCTTCCTATCCATAACAAAAAGTAACTAAAACACAGTACTTAATAGAAGTGGACATGCTCTAGGTCTCTGGGTATTAAGATAAGATGCGACTGTGTAAAAATTTTGGCAAATCTATTGTCGAACACTGAAGCTTGGTTTACAGGCTTTCAATTTTGTTTAGCTCTCAGAGTATATTAACCTTATAGCTATTTGTGACTATTAGGACTGGATGTCTAGTTCTACTCTTTACTAACCTTTTCCCTCTCTAATTATAAACTGCTGAAAAAGAAGTTCATTCCAAAATATAAAATTAATCCCACACATTTGTGTTCCTTAAACACACATATAAGGAATACAATTCTGACGCAAATCCCCGATTCTTCCAAGTGCTCCGTTATGCCTGGAACTGAATATTTAGTTAAAAAAATAAAACAATATACACTCAGTGATTCAAAAGACAGGCTCAAGAACGCCACAAACCAATACAGAATAGGTTAGTGATGGCAAGGAACTGAGCCTAACCAAGACAGCACAACCAAAGCAGCACTAAACTACAGACCTTCAACCAGTGCTAAGGGATCACCTTCCTCAGTCCTGCCTGTTCTGAATCCCTCTAACCACAGATTCTACCTGTAACAAGGCAAAGGTGTTTGAATGAAGAGGGGAACATTATCAGCTGTACTATATACCTAATTACATCAGAACCTCTAGAGATAGGTCCAGGGACATGTATTTTAAAAGATTTAACAAAGGCTGGGCGTGGTGGCGCACGCCGTTTAATCCTAGCACTTGGGAAGCATAGGGCAGGCGGACTTTGTGAGTTCAAGGCCAGCCTGGTCACAGAAGTGAGTTCCAGACAGCTGGGGACTGTCAGACGGGACGACCTCTGTTCCCGAAAACGACAAAAAAAAAAAAAAAAAAAAAAGCTTAACAAAGAATTCTGGTTGCAGTAAAGACTGAAAATTTATAGCTCACAGTAAACCAGAGGGGAGGAGACAGTATCCTATATGAACAGCATAATTATATTTCCTCAAGAACTATTGGTATTTTGTGTGTGTGTGTGTGTGGTGTGTGTGTGTGGAATACTGTTGTGTGTTCAGTGGGTGCTCTGGCTAGACGGGCTGCAATCGTGCAACAGTGCAATGCATGTAGAAGCCAGTGGACCCTACCCGGCGGTCCCATCCTCAGGAATGTCATCTACCTCCACTCGTCACAGACGTGACCCTCACTGGCTGGAGCATACCAGTCAAGCTAGGAGAATCCTCAGACTAGGAGGATCCCCCAGTCTCCACCTCACCAGTGTCACCACACACCAGTCAGGCTAGGAGGATGCCCCAGTCTCCATCTCACCAGTGTCACCACACACCAGTCAGGCTAGGAGGATCCCCCAGTCTCCACCTCACCAGCTGTCACCACACAGGCCAGTCAGGCTAGGAGGATCCCCCAGTCTCCACCTCACCAGCTTCACCACATTCCCAGCATCTTTGTAATTTCAAAGGAAAGTATGTGACTGAGCCATCCTGTTAGCCTCAGGACATGAAGTATGAAATACACAAAGCATCAAACTGAAAACAATAACAAAACAAAAAACCCACCTTTTTTCAAACTGAGGTCGGCTGACGCTCCGCCGCAACATTGACTTGCTCGCGGAGAAGGTCAGTTCGATAGATCTGAATGCCCACGTAAGACAGACCAATTTAGTTTGGGGAATTTTTCATATATTATTCTGTTGAGAATCTGATCAATACCATTCTCTGTGATTCTCTTCATTTCCTATTCCCTAGAGCCAGTTTAGACCTAATGATCCACAGTTCCTCGTTCCACTGATAAGTTCAAACCTTACTAGGTAGTGTCTGGTATCCACTCTGCTCCTCCATATGTTATACGGTAACAATCTTTTAGTACTGCTTATCAGTCTTGTAATCTATAGGTCCTAAATTGTCAATATTGATTGCATGTAGACGGCGTTTGGTGCTACCTGGATCTTGCGCCCTTAGCTCTGAACCGTAATCTCGGTTCAGAGAGCACTCTTGAAGGAGTAGTTCAGGGCATCTTGTATTGTTCCATGGCCATTCCTTGATACCATATTAGTGAGTCACAGACATGGCCTGGGTCTAAAATAGTGGCGGATCCCTATGTCTACGAATATCATGACAGGGTAATCTTAATTAAATGGGAAAGTTTTATATAGAAAGGTTATCATAAATACCTGTTATCTTTCAGTAAAGTATATACAATGTTGAGGTTACGTATCCCAACAGATGGCGGCCTGCGTCATGCTCCTAGAACAGAGCCAACAACCACATACGATACAAAAAATGTTCCTATTAACCTAGCATGATATCTTATATTATTTATGATATAGTGTTTCATTCTTATCATCTTTATGGTATAGGTATTTATTTGTAATCAATTTTGCTCTTCTGAACAGTTAAATCATATACGCTTGAATGATTGGGTCATCTACATTCTATTTGGAGGATATCTAAGCTTCCTTCAATATTACTCTACTTTTCTTAAGAAAGTCATATATTGTATCTATTTTGAATCAATACCCTACATTTTAATAACAAATACATCCTTGAATGTGTATGGGTGATGTTCTTGCTCTATGAATTCAAATTAATTTACTCTCTCGTGTCTTCTTCTTCTCATCTTCCTCTTCGTGTCTTTTCTCTCCTCTCATCCTCTCTCTTATCCTCTTCGTCGCTCCTTCTCATTTCCCAACCAGAAGGCAGAACACACATAATATACATATATTAGCACAGGGTCAACGAGAGATCTTCCATATGGTTATTGGTGTAGCGGCTTGGTGTATGGCGCGGAATATCCTTGACCCATTTTTCGTCCAATTGTTGTCCCACTTTCATCTCCTCTAGAGCTTGAGTTGCCCTGTGGCAATTATGCTCTCTCCTTGACCCTGGAATTCACTTTGCCAATTTCTCGGACGGCTTGTACGAATGATAATTCGAAGACCACTTTGGTGCCTTCCTCTATCACTGTTCTCCTCACCGAAGGAGGGCCACTCTACAGCCTCTCGGCCCAGACATGACCAAATATATAGAAATGAATTAAAACACATGAGGAAACTTTTCTCTTCTAGTTTGTGTGCTTTTTTCTTCGATGGTATATTATTTTAAAAACATTAAATTGTTTAAACAGTTTACTTTAGTATTAAAAACTATTATTTGTAGCCAGGTGTGGTGGTTGCACGGCCTTTTAAATCCCCGGGTCATTGGAGTAGGCAGAGGCAGAGTGGATCTACTGTGAAACTCAATGGCCAGCCTGGTCTACAGAGTGAGTTCCAGGCCAGCTGGTGCATAGGGAGACCCTGTTTTCAAAAAATACCAAAAACGCCGGGCATGGTGCCGCACGCCTTTAATCCAGCACTTGGGAGGCAGAGACAGGCGGATCATTGTGAGTTCAAGGGCCTAGCATGGTCTTACAAGGTGAGTTCCAGTACAGTTGGGGCTACAGGGAGAACCCGTGTTTCTTCTTAAAGAGACCAAAAAAAAGAAAAAAAAAAAAAAAAAAAAAAAAAAAACCCAAAAACAAACAAACAAAGAAAAAGCCTACATTTATTGTATACTGAAACTGAACTTAATAGTTATTCAGAAAATTACTTCTACTGGGGCTGGAGAGATGGCCTAGGGGTTAAGATCACCGACTGCTCTTGCAGACAACCCGGGTTGGATCCCCAGCACACACATGGCGGCTGGGAACAGTCTTTAACTCCAGTTCCAGGGGAATCCAACGCCCTCTTCTGACCTCCGCAGCACTGCACAACACGGGTGCACCAACCTACATGCAGACAGTACATTCATACACATACAAAAATAAAATTAATTAAAAAATTAAAAAAGAAAATTACTTCTACTTAGTAAATATTTTTAGTGGGGCTTTTTTCGGGTTTTTTGTTTGTTTGTTTGTTTGTTTTTCTATTTACCATTCTCATCTACAGCTCTGTTTCAACTTTTATTACCAGTGCACCCTACCTGAACAGGTGTGCCTTTTCAAAGTTCATAAAGCTTACCCTCTGACATTCCGAATTTTGGAGTTGTTCTGATGCATTCCAAATATAAAGCTGATGGGATTTGGACTGAAATTGTAAATACTAAAACAAAGAACTGTAGATGCATGTCATGTGCCTTGGACTACATCTCGTAGACTTTTATAGAAGGCGGGGCTGGAGAGATGGCCTAGAGGTTATGAGCACCGACTGCTCTTGCAGAGGACCTGGGATTCCCAGCACCCACATGGTGGCTAAGAACCATCTTTAACTCCAGTTCCAGGGGAATTTGAGGCCCTCTTCTGACCTCCACAGCATTGCAGGACATGGGTGCACCAACCTACATGCAGACAGTACATTCATACACATAAAATAATAAATAAAAATTTAAAAAAAGAAAAATCTGCCTTTAGGTTATAATTTTTTTTTAAAAAGGCATAATTTGGGCTGGAGGGATAATGCAGCCATTAAAGGCTGGGCTAGGAACTGCAAAAAAAAAAAAAAAATAGAATACATAATTTACTACCCTTTGTAACATATCAATTTTCTAATTATTTAATACTTGTATGTCTGCCTAACCTATAAAATTTGCCATTTTGACTGAACAGTTACTATCTATGAATTAATGGTTAAATATTCAATCTTCCTATAGAACATAAAACATCTTATATACAAGTTTATTTATAAAACATCACAAATATTCCTCTAGATTTAATTATTGTTTACTGTTTTATTGATGCAGTAACATTTCTATTATTCATAATTTAAATCTCACTTTTATCATTTATTAGATTTGAATCCCTGTGTATACTACTGTTTAACTAAAACCCAATTTTTTTTTGTCTTTTTGAGACAGGGTCTCTCTTTAGCCCCAGCTGTCCTGGAATTCACTATGTAGACTAGGCTGGCCTTGAACTCACAGAGATCTGCCTGCCTCACAAGTGCTAGGATTAAAGGTGTGTGCCACCACGCCTGGCTAAAACTCGTTTCTGTGAGGAGCAAGGTATGATCCACAAAATGAAATAAATTACCTATCACAACCAGGTAGACCACTTACACATATATGAATATGTAAAAATATGTGTATACATGTATCTGTGTATGTACATATTATAACAAGTCTCATTAAACACTATTTATCCTTATTACATGTAATAACCTAATAGTCTATTGTTTTACTTCACTAAACATAATGAACACTAAACAACTAAACATAATGAACAAAACCCATTTCATGATTCACTAGCTACTTCTATAGTTTGAAGAATAAAGTCAGGCGTGATGGAGCAAACCTTAATCCCAGCACCAAAGCCACCTTGGCCTGCTGGGGCTAGAGGGTCTCAAAAAGACCCCCAAAAGTAATAATGCGGGGCTGGAGAGATGGCCTAGCGGTTAAGAGCACCGACTGCTCTTACAGAGGACCCGGGTTCGATCCCCAGCACCCACATGGCGGCCGAGAGCCGTCTGAAACTCCAATTCCAGGAGAACTCCAGCTCCAGGGGAATCCGAGACCCTCTTCTGACCTCCGCGGCNGAACAACCAGGAGCTGTGGGACACTATGAAAAGATCAAACCTCCGCATCATAGGAATAGAGGAAGGAGAAGAATCCCAAGAGAAAGGTATTGATCAGATCTTCAACAGAATAATAGATGAAAACTTCCCCAAACTAAAAAAGGACAAACCAATACCAATACAAGAAGCACATAGAACTCCAAACAGACAAGATCAGAAAAGAAATTCTCCACGCCACATCATAGTTAAAATGCTGGACACCCAAAACAAAGACAAAATTCTTAAAGCGACAAGAGAAAAACAACAAGTGACCTATAAGGGGAAACCTATCAGAATAACAACGGACTTCTCACAGCAAACGATGAAGGCAAGAAGAACCTGGAGCAAAGCATTCCCAGTGTTGAGGGACAATGGATGCCAGCCCAGGTTACTATACCCAGCAAAAATGTCAATCATAGTGGAAGGAGAGAGGAAAATCTTCCATGACATAAACAACTTGAAAGAATACATGTCCGGAAAACCAACCCTTCAGAGAATACTTGAAGCAATCCAAAGAACAGAAGAAAGGAGCAACCAACCCCAGGCAACTAGAAGGAGAAATCAATAAAAGCATAACTGCAGAAGTAGAAACCTAAATCAAAACCGCAGATGGATAATAAGGCAAAAGGAAGCAACACAAACCTATCAGTCATAACCTTAAATATTAATGGACTAAATTCCCCAATCAAAAGACATAGACTGGGAGATTGGATTAGGAAACAGAATCCATCGATATGCTATCTACAAGAAACGCATCTTACCTTCAAGGACAGGCACCACCTTAAAGTGAAAGGATGGAAAAAAATATTCCAAGAAAATGGTACCAAAAAGAAAGCAGGTGTTGCTATTTTAATATCAGACAAAATAGACTTTTGAAGTCTATTTTGTCTGATATTAAAATTAGAAATAGACTTTTGAAGTCTATTTCTTTTACTTTGAGTAAAAGAAATCACAAGAGATAAAGTTTGTGCATGGCCCCTTGAGCTTTTGTCCAAAGCAGTTGGGAGTGATGCATATTGGAAACAACAAGAACAACAACTACAGAAAGGACTGCATCAAGGAACTGACTGAAACAGTGAATTTCTGCTCAAAACAGTCAAACTTCCACATGGAGAATATTGAGAAAGACTGAGAAAGAGATGAAAAGCATGTTTGGCAGAATGCATGAGCTCTGGTGGGGTGGGGGGATGGGGGGGACACAGGTCTAGATTTGATAAAAATAAATAAATAAATTTTAAAAAATACCAGAGACATCCTTCACAGAATTAGAAATATCAATACTAAAATTTATATGGAACCACAAAAATGCCTGAATAGTCAAAGTTATTCAAAGCATGCCTTGTCTAGTAGAAAATGGCACTGGACTACATGGGCTGGTGCAGAGACTGACCCTCAGGAATGCCAAGAAAAGAGATTCAAAAAATAAACATTAAAATAAAAATAAAATTTCCTATCTCATAAAGGAAATCAACAAAAATTATACAGACGATATCACAGTTGACAATTAAACATTAAAGGCATTCCTGCAAATTTCTGGAGTAAGGAAAGAACAATTCCCAGCCAATGTTAAACTGAAAAATGACAGAAACAAGGAATGAGTGTGGGAAGATAGCTTTAATTATTATAGATGATATGTTATCTATCATTTTAAAAATTTACAGATAAATTATTAAATTAATAATAATTGCACAAAGGTTGCTGAATATAAGAATCAACAAGCAAAGGCCTACTTCATTCATACAAACTGGCAATCACCTGTTAGAAATGACAGCACAAGCCCGGCAGAATGGTACACACCTTTAATTCCAGTACTCAGGAGGCTGAGGCATAAGGATCTTGAGTTCAAGGCTAAATGGCCCTCAGGGTGAATTCAAGACCAGCCTGGGCTATATAAGACCCTGTGTCAAAGAGAAATCGAACAACAACAACAAAAAAAATGGTAGGACTTACAAACAGAAAAAAAAAAAAACTTTGGGTGGAGCCTGGTGGTGCAAGCCTTTAATCCCAGCACTCAGGAGGCAGAGTCAGGTGGATCTCTTTGAGTTCAAAGTAGGCCTGGTCTATATAGCGAGTTCCAGGGGCTACAGGAAGACCCTCTCTCAAAAAGACAAAAAGACAAAAAAAATAAAAATAAAAAAGGTGCTAGAAGTAATTTAATACAACTAAAAAAACTATAAAACATTGCTGAAAAATTAAAAACTAAACCAATTTACCAATATAACATGTTCTTAGATACTAAGTCTAAATATTCTAGGATGTCCGTTCTTCTCAAGTTTACTTATTGGTTCAAAGCTACACCCATTAAAATCCAAAGATATTTTTCCCAAGACTCAACAAATGGTCCCAACATAAAAACAAAGTACTAAGAATACTTTAAGAGGGAATGGGAATATACTTGGGCATTAAGAGTACTTGTTTAGTAAGGCTCTAGGTTCAACAGGAAGGAACAGAAGGAGGGAACCAGGGAACTAGACTTTTGTATAATGTGTCTCAAGAAAACATTTGAAACAACAGCATTTGTCACAGAAAAGAAACAACAGAAAAGCATCAAGACTGAAATGGGAGCTGAGGGAGGGAGATAGAGCACACTATAATAATCCTGGCAGCTAAACTGTGAGCTCCTAGTCAGCCTGGCTATCTAATGAATGAGACTCTGTCTCAAAAGGGAAAGGGGGAGTGGAATGGGGAAAGGGGGAAGCAGGAAGGGAGGAAGAGGGGAAGGAAGGAGAAAGGGACAAAGGGGAAAGAGGGAAAGGGGGAGGGAGGAAATGGGGAAAGGATAAAGGAGTGAAGGGGTGAAGGGGGAGAGGCTCAGCACACAAAAAGCTGGTAGGAAAAATGAAATTCTGGGAAGGACTGCACTACAATCAGGAAGGAACACACAGGGATATTTTCATTCCTCTCCCTCCCCTTCTCTCTCTCTCTCTCTCTCTCTCTCTCTCTCTCTCTCTCTCTCTCTCTCTCTCTCTCTCTCTCTCTCTGATAATGTCTCCCTATAGGCCCAGCTTGGACCTCATTCTGTAGACCATGCTGGCCTTGAACTCACTGAGATCCACCTGCCCCCCTCTGCCTTCCAAGTGCTGGGATTAAAGGAATGTGCCACCATGCCCAGCCTTGCCTAGTTTTTTAACCTGGCCAGTGAATGCAAACCTGTTTCCCATTATTCAAAGACTGAACCCTTTTGCTCTACTTACATACATACGTGATATTTACATACACTTTTTTCCTAATGTTAGATCAGCAAGGTGATGAGTTTTACTATCTATGCTTGTATTCACGTAAATATTTAGTTTTGCCAAAGAGGCCAAGTTCAGAAAGACTGAGCTTATATTAATGAATTTCACTGTATTTGCCTTCCTTAAACATTTTCTTTGAGGTTGGTATATTATTTTTCATTTCCCCATTGACATCCTATCTATGAATAAACCATTCCTTCCTTCCCTTTTCTCCCATTCCCTCTCCAGCACCCCACCTCCCCACCCCCCCACCCCTGCCACATACACACACCTTATTCTCCTTCCTTCCTAACCCCTATCTGTGATTCTCTGCCACGAACCAGGAATCATTCAGTGTGTTTTGGCTCAGGGTGCCACCCAAGATGCTGTTGCTTTCAGCACTCTCTCTTCCTACCCTTATATGCACGCCCATGTCCATGGTACATTCATACACATGCTACAAACACAAACTGAGGTAGAAGAGAATAAAGTGAGAGAAAAAAAAATACTTGCTTTTTTCCCAATATTAGAGTGACAGGCAATAATGGAACAAAACAGTTATATATCATACTTGCATAAACACTATTACATATTCCTTCTTTTTATCCCCAGGACAAGCAACCTGAAGGAGACAGAACATGAATCATAGGAATAAAATATTTTGCAACCCCCCCCCCAAAAAATGTCAAAGAAGTATTAAGGGTGTTTTACCATAACTTTTAAATTCTTCATTTCCTGCTCCAAGGCTAGAACAGTCACTTAAATCTGATATATGATGAAAGTGAACAGGGAAACCAATGGAAATAAATGAAGAACAGAATGGATTGTAAGGTCATAGCCAATCTAAGTCAGGGATTAGAGAAAGCCTACCAAAGCAGAGTTCTGAGAAACAGTCACCCTGAACTGCATTCCTACAATCAAGAAAAGGCTGCCGCAACCACCTACAATCATGCCTCACTGGAGGCAAGAAGACAGACACCAGCTTCTCTCAGGATGCCCCTCCTGACACTTCACAGGCCACCTACGCCCTATCCCCAGGTCTTCGTCCCCACTCCCGTGTATGCTCACTTCCCTGTATGCCTGGCTTTAAAAAACCCCAGGTCTATCTAGTGCCATCTTAAAGTTGGTCTTCCTGCACCCAAATCAGGCAGGCGAGTCACACGCCCAAAATAAAACCCAAGTTATCTTTACTAGAGTCCTGTATACTTTTGCGTAGGGTCTCCCCTTGATATGAACCTAACACGAATGTGTACATATTCTGGAAAACTGCAACGTCTACTAATGATGGATTTCCACATACTTTATGACTGACAAAATAATTCACTCACAGGCATATAAAAATGAAAATGTATAAATATGTTTATCAAAAGATGTACATTGGAATGTCATGGTGACATTATTCATAAAAAAAAATGGAGAGATAGCCTAGCGGTTAAGAGCACCGACGCTCTTGCAGAGGACCCGGGTTCGATCCCCAGCACCCACATGGCGGCTAAGAACCGTCTGTAACTCCAATTCCAGGAGAACTCCAGTTCCAGGGGAATCTGAGACCCTCTTCTGACCTCCGCGGCATTGCACGACACGGGTGCACAGACCTGCATGCAAACAATACATTCATACACATACAAAAAAAAAAAAAAAATTAAAAAAAAAATAAATAAATGAATAAATAAATAAATAAATAACAAAGCTGGGCATGGTGGCACATGCCTGTAATCCCAGCACTTGTGAGGCAGAGGCAGAGGCAGGCGCATCTCTGTGAGTTCAAAGCCAGCCTGGTCTACATAGAGAGTTCCAGGACACTTGGAGCCTCAGGAAGACCCTGTCTCAAAAAGACCAAAAAGAAAGAGAGAAAGAAAGAGAGAAAGGAAGGAAGGAAGGAAGGAAGGAAGGAAGGAAGGAAGGAAGGAAGGAAGGAAGGAAGGAAGGAAGGAAGGAAGGAAGGAAGGAAGGAAGGAAGGAAGGAAGGAACCCTGCAAACCTGCTCAATGCATATCAACTGTCAGACAATGAAATACTTCTATAATGTGTACTCTACAGTAATGAGGACAAAAACTTACAAATTCAGTGCTAACCAAAAGCAGACAGAATGATTGCTACAAGAATATAACCAAACAAATCTATTTACTCAGACACCAAATATAATGGTCCCATTAGAAAAATAGGTTAATAACCAGAGGAGCTTCTTTTCTGTTAATGCTCTGATTCGACTGGGTGTAACTAGATATTCCCAGTTTGTGAAACTTCAATGAGCTAAACACTTATGCATTTGAACTACGCTTTACTCAAAAGTTTTTGAAGCAAGCTATAGGAAATAAGGTATCTTCATAATTTTTAAATTATATCCCCATATTCTTCAGTTCAGAATTTTAAAATCTCATCAAAATCCATAAATTAGGCAACAAATATACAGAAGTATTAACCTACAATAATGCAATGGCCTAGCTTTAAAATTTACTCTAGGGGCTAGAGAGATGGCCTAGTGGTTAAGAGCGCTGACCACTCTTACAGAGGACCGGGGTTCGATCCCCAGCACCCACATGGCGGCCGAGAACTGTCTGAAACTCCAATTCCAGGAGAACTCCAGTTCCAGGGGAATCCGAGACCCTCTTCTGACCTCCGCGGCATTGCACGACATGGGTGCACAAACTTGCATGCAGACAGTACATTCATACACATACGGAAATAAATAAAATTAAAAAAAATAAAATAAAATAAAATTTACTCTATACTAATATGTACACAGATGCCCTTGAGAGACATAATCAAATCTCAAGGTCTGTTTCTGGCCATTGAAATGAGAGGACTACTTGTGTCCTTCCTTCACACTGTTGCTGTGAAGAAGAGAGTAAGATTTACAAAAGTCCTATTTAAGCTATAAAGTACCCCAAAATATAGATAACAAGTAAAAAGTAATGGCCAAATACAATAGTTAATGCTCTTAAACTTTCACATGGAAGGACTTTTTCAAATGAACATTTGGACATTTAATAAAACAGATTCTGAGAACTGGAAGTGTAGCTCATTGGTAGAACACTTGCCTAGCATAGTGCAGGGCCATGGGTTTGATACTCAGAACCCTAAGAAAATGAAATAGACTTTACTGCACAGTTTGTTAAGGGACAGGGAGAGGTGGTGGTGCAGGTGTTAGGAGCTGCCTTCATAGGCCTCTCCATGCTGTCTCCCATGCTTTGTCTCTTGGAGACAAAGACACTGGAGTAAAAAAAAAAAAAATCCCTGGGTGGAGTTTCTTTCTGTTTCTCTCTCTCTCTCTAATTAATTTTCTGAGTCTTGCCTTCTTTAACTACAGGTGAAACCATGCCTTACTTTTCACGGAGTGGAGATAATATGTACATTAGAAAATCTAGATGAGTGCACAGCATGGCACTCCTGACTGTGCAAGAGTTTTACACATACAACTCTGAAGGACTGATGAATGCTAAAAAAAAAAAAAAGCACTGAAATTCAATTGTTTTCCAAGCAATTAAACTTAACATTAGCCTAAAATTTCACTGTTTGTAACAGCTTCCTGAGGAGGGTAAACTAAGCTACTCCCCTATCTATTCACTGCAGGAATCCCTTTGAGGAACACTGCAATTTGGCCAACTGGTTCACCTGGCTTTGTACCACCAACAGAGGAACAGCATTCTTTCCTGCCATAAAGGGCCCTTTATTGTTATCCTTAACACACCTGCACTCTTTTCTCTTATTGAAGCAACCTACATTTTAATTTTAACCAGATTCAATTATTAGCTAACCTTTCAATAGGACATGTACTTTTTAATAATCTTTTATTTTTCAGATATAGTCAATACATATTTTAAGAAAATGAGAAATTGGAAAATTTAGATTAAACAACAAAAAACAAAAAATGATCATCATTTTTTATTTTATTTTATTTTTTTTCTTTTTGTATTTTTGAGACAGGTTCTCCCTTTAGTACCAGCTGGCCTGGACCTCACTCTGTAGACCAAGCTAGCCTTGAACTCACAGAGATCCGCCTTGCCTCTGCCTCCCGAGTGCTGGGATTAAAGGCATGTGCCACCGTGCCTGGCAATCATCACTTTTAACAACTCAGAGAATATATCTCCGAAGATGTATGTAGATACAATATATTATCATAATGTGCATACTGCTTGAGCCTTTCCTAAATCTCCATCTTTCCCTCTTAGCAAATTTCCACCTTATCTTAAACATGAGCCTTATTCATAGTTCCCCAACTGCTGTAAGATATCCTTTACAGCAATAAGAACCCACACTCCACACAGCTGTTCCTTTCCATCTTTTTTTTTCTTTTTTTTTAAGAGCACTAACATAACTTCTAAGATAGTCCAACCTTCTGAATTTGTCTGGTCCCTTCCTTTCTTATACTGATTTTTCCTGGTTTTACAGAAAAAGTTAACTGTACAACTTTTTAAGAATACTGAGGTGGGAATTTAATCAAAGTCTAAAATAATGAACAAATTAAAAAGTCCAGGTGCTGGGCTGGAGAGATGGCCTGGCAGTTAACCCGCTCTTACAGAGGACCCGGGTTCGATCCCCAGCACCCACATGGCAGCTGAGAACCGTCTGAGACTCCAATTCCGGGAGAACTCCAGTTCCAGGGGAATCTGACACCCTCTTCTGACCTCCGTGGCATTGCACGACACGGGTGCACAAACTTGCATGCAGACAATACATTGATACACATACAGAAATAAATAAATGCTGGGCATGGTGGCGCACGCCTTTAATCCTAGCACTTGGGAGGCAGAGGCACGCAGATCTCTGTGAGTTCGAGGCCAGCCTGATCTACAGAGTGAGTTCCAGGACAGCTGGAGCTACAGGGAGACCCTGTCTCAAAAAGACAAAAAAAAAAAAAAAAGTCCAGGTGCTGCAGACTGAACCTGAGATGCCTCCCAGAGGCTAATGTTTTGAAACCTTATTCCCCATATCTTGGCATGATTTTGACAGAATCTTCAGGAGGTGTGGCCTAATTGGAAGAAGTAGGTCACAGGCTTGGGCCTCTGAAGATTACAGCCTGACTTTGGGTCTGGTCACATCTAGGATAGGAGGAGCCTCTGCACACACTCTTGCTGCCATGGACTTGCTCCTTGTCTTCCCAGTCACAATGGATTGAAAACACCTCAAATGTGTGAGCTAAAATAAACCTTTCCTGGGCTGTGGGGATATCGCAGCCATTAAAGGCTGAGGATAAGAACTGCAAAATAAATAAATTAAATAAATAAATAAATAAACAAACAAACCTTTCCTTGAGTTGCTTCAGTTACACATTTTGACCACAGTAACACAAAAATAATTCAATCATCAAGTTCCTATCTTTTATAACCAAAGATCAGAGATCTCCTGGGGTGCTGAGGGCCCACAGGCATCCATCCAACCACCATACGAGACCAGGTAGTCAGCAAACTTGGCCCATATACAGAGTCCTGAGTCAACATTTTAGCTCCTTACTCTCAAATATTAATAACTGATGAAAAAAATCATTACATATTTAAAGATTTTAAAACAAAACAAAATAAAGATAAAGAAAAAAAAAGATCCTTTTAAAAAGCAATAGTGCACAACGGACATGGTGGTGCACACCTTTAATCCAGCACTCAGGAGGCAAAAGCAGGGAGATTTCTGTGAGTTCAGGACCAGCCTGGTTTACATAGTGAGTTTTAAGCCAGCTAGGGCTACAGGGAAACCCTGACTCAAAAAGAAAAAAAGGGAAAAAAAAAAAAAAAAAAAAAAAAAAAAAAAAAAAAAAAAAAAAAAAAAAAAAAAAAAAAAAAAAAAAAAAGCAATAATGCAAAGAATCTAAGAACTCTCACTAAAACAGAACAGAAACTGACCTATATGAATAAGGAACTATACACAGTAAAGTTATTCGAAATTTAAGATGCCTACACCAAGACAAATAGTTGAACAAAAGTAGTGAGCTGGAATACAAAATTGAGGAAATATACCAAAAATGCATAACTCCTCCAAAATGATAAAAGAAATAAACAATTAAGAAAATCAATTTGTAAATTCTAGTTTCTGATTACAACAGAAAGCAGGAGAAAAAATAAATATACTAATACCTTGGGAAATTTTCATATTATTTGAATCCCCAAAGAGCCAAGTAACTGCTGAAACAATAAGGGGGGAAAAAATTACAAAAATATTCAAATTGTAAAAGCTCACAGTGAAACTGTAGAATGTCAAAAGTCTTTACATGATAGGTAAACTTTTTTAACCATGTATATGATTCATGAGGTTTTGTTGCTGCTTTAAAAATAGGGTTTCCCTTAATATAGTTTAGATACTTCCTATCCTTTCCTTTCTCTATTTTTCCTTTAAAATAAAGTTTATGACTGGAAAATCTCTCTAGACCAGCCAACTGAGAAACACTACAGAACAATGCCTATCTACTACTTACAGTTCATCTAAGCTGGAATAGAATGTCTGAATATTTCCCTTCAGGGAATCCTTGTAAGAACATTCCAGATCCAAAAAGGACCCTCTATCCTCTTTTCACCAGCCTTAGCACAGAAAAGCTTCTTTTCAAAAGGAACTCAATAGCTATACATATTCTAGAAAAATCCTGACCAGGACATAGGAGACATGTGCAGGACTAACAAACACACTCATCCACTGCTAAGAGCCTTTCTTTATCTCAGCTAGTCTTTACTGGGCAGATAGAGGAGTCTGGTTTTGATGGCCAACAGGAATTCTAAAACTTGGTCCCAGCTCATATAATGCTAAGGCATGCAATCCTGAGGAAGGTGACCCAGACAGCAAATTGAAAAAGATCAGAATATTCTTTCTCACAGTTTTAAATTTGGGTAGCAAAATAAATACAAAAATATTATTTAAAACCACATAAAGGCTATCTACATTTTAAAATTAGTATTTCATTTCTTAGTTCTCTGCTAATCCTGAATAATTATAAAATAACACATTCTTGAATCACAAACCAAGTTCTCCCAACAGCACACCTATGCCTTTGTAAAAACCGTATCATTGATACAGGTATAGACTTTCTCAAAGTAACAACAGGACTTGAAAGTATCAAACAAAAATCAATTAATTCTGTTTCCCATTAAGCAGAATAGAGTACCACATGGTACTAAATGCCTAGATTTCTGCCATTAGACAGTTCAATTAACAAATATAATTTCTAATTCTTCAAACAATCTTACAGTGTGGGTATTATAAAAATTAGGATCAGAAACAAGATAGGCTTACCAACTACCATACATTTCATACATGTTGAGTCTACATTAAGTTCTTTTTTTCCTCATACAAGAGTATTTACTATGTACGTTTTTGTTTTGTTTTACAGTGTTGGAAAATTAACTGAGGGCATGTACTACTTATAGAAAATTAGCCAAGGGCATGTACTACTTATAGGCTTTATTTCTACAGAAAACTAAGATGCTAGAAAGCCAAGTAACTTTATTTTCTTAAAAACCCACTTTAGCAGGGCATGGTGGTGCATGCCTTTAATCTCAGCACTTGGGAGGCAGAGGCAAGCGGATCTCTATGAGTTCAAGGCCAGCCCGGTCTACAGAATAAGTTCCAGGCCAGCTGGGATACCCTGTCTCAAAAAGACAAAAAAAAAAACAAAAAAAAACAAAAAAAAAACCACTTTAGAATTTAAACAATAATGGAACTGGAACCATTCATCACATACTCACCTGATGTAACAGGCGTTTCAGTTTGAGTAACTGAGTTCTGACAGCAGTGCAGTCCTGAACCATGTGCCTAAGGGTCAGCTCATCCAGTAACACTGTATTTTCTGGCACATCTATAAACGTCTTCTGAGCCTGGAAAAAGGGGGTTCCTCCGTAGCTTTCAAAATGACCCAAAGGGGATTCTCTATAAGGTGAGGATCTGGGAAGGGCAAGGAAAAGATGTACAATGTAAGAAAAATAAAGGTAAAAAAACTATTTCAGTGACTTCACAAATCACTTATCATAATGCTTTTGATTGTACTTACCTGTTACGGAATGTCTCCACTGAAAAGTACATCAGTTCCACCTGTCATAAGAATGATTATCTTCTGTGATTCCACCACCCGGCCCATTTTGTGCATTTTACATAATGGCTCAATAAACCTTCCTTAAGAACCAGAATAAAAAAAAAAAATTCTGAGAAAGCTTTAGTTAGACAAATTATACTTATTCACCTGTTCCTTTTTTTTTTTTCTTTTCCTTTGGAGACAGGGTCTCCTTGTAGCCCCAGCTAGCCTGGAACTCACTCTGTAGACCAGGCTGGCCTTGAACTCACAAAAGATCTGCCTGCCTCTGCCTCCCGAGTGCTAGGATTAAAGGTGTGCGCCACCATGTCCTGGCTTAAAGACAGTTCTTAGCTGCCTTGTGGGTGCTGGGAATTGAACCCGGGTCCTCAGCAAGATCAGTCGGTGTGCTTAACCAATCTTGATTGGTTAAGATTGCTTGAGCAATCTCTCCAGCCCGACTTATTCATCCTTTTCTGCATGAACTGCTTGCTCTTCAGCTTTTGGCTTTGTACATACCTTCCTTTAGAGCTACAACTAATTAATTATAACCACATTAATTCCCAATTTGGACAGACCTTTAGTCTAGCATTCTTGAAAGCCTCAGCAAGTAGTTAAGACTGTTATTTATAACCAACTAATACTAACTAAAAAACACCAATACTTCTCAAATCATTCCATAAAACAGAAAAAATGAGTATTTCCAGATTCTTTTTACAAAGTCAGCATTATCTTTGTACTAAAACAAAACAAAAATCCAAAACCAAAATCTCAAAGCATTTCCACTATGATCCAACAACAAAAAAGAAAATTATGTGCCAATCACCCTGATGAACATAGATGAAAAATGCCCACAAACAGTATTCATTCAAGAACACGTCCAAAAGACCATTCGCCATGATCAAGTTGGCTTTGTTCCAGGGATACAGGGATTGGATGGTTCAATATATGTAAATCAGTAAATGCAAGTCACCACATAAATGAACTCGAGGATTTTAACTGAGGTAGAAATGCTTTTGACAAAATTCAATATCCATTCATAGGGGAGGGAGGGAGGGAAAAAGAGAGGGAGGGAGGGAAAAAGAAAGGAAGGAAAAGGAAAGGAAGGAAAGGAAAAGGGAAGGAGCAAGGAAGGAAGGAAGGAAGGAAGGAAGGAAGGAAGGAAGGAAGGAAGGAAGGAAGGAAGGAAGGAAGGAAGGAAGGAAGGAAAGGAAGGAAGGAAGCCCTAGAGCGACTAGGGATGGAAGGACTTTACCACAATATAATAAAAGCTATCTATGTCAGATAGCCACCATCATGTTAAATGGAGAAAAATCACAAAGCACTTTCACCAAGATCAGGAACAAAACAAAGATACTTACTTTTACTAGTTCTATTCAATATTAACTTAAAGCCCTAACTAGAGCACTAAGAGAAGGAAATAGAAGGGCTACAAAGAGGAAAGAAAGATGTCAGCATATCCCCTAACTGCAGATGACCTGATTCCATGAGAAACCCCAAAGATTCCACCAGGAAACTTCTAGAACTGATTAAAACACGTTCAACAAAGTGGCAGGTTAGAAAATTAACATACCCAAATCTGTAGCCTTCCCATAAAGCAAAGATTAGCCAAGAAAGAAATCAGAGAAACAATTCCAATCACAATAGCCACAAACACATAGTCCTTGGAATAAACCTAACCAAGACATATACAATGAAAACTTAAAGTAATTGGAGAAAACACTAGATGTACAGACTCCCACGCAGATGGATTGGTAGGATTAATACTGTAAAAAAACAGATATCCTGGGGCTGGAGAGATAGCCTAGCAGTTAAGAGCACCGACTGCTCTTGCAGAGGACCCAGGTTCGATCCCCAGCACCCACATGGCGGCTAAGAACTGTCTGTAACTCCAATTCCAGGTGAACTCCAGTTCCAGGGGAATCCGAGACCCTCTTCTGACCTCCGCAGCATTGCACGACACGGTGCACAGACCTACATGCAGACAGTACACTAATACACATACAAAAATAAATTAAATAAAAAAAAAAACAGATATCCTACCAAAAACAATTTGGAAATTCAATGAAATCCAAATCACAGAAATGGCAAAAAAAAAATCCTAAAATTCATAGGAAAGCACAAAACAGTCCTGGCCAATAAAAACACTGCATCATCATTCCTGATTTAAAGTTACACTACAGAACCAGAGTAGTAAAAATAGTATGGTACCGGCACTACACCAGACATCTATCTAGTCAGTGGAAGAGTACTAAGGACTCAGGTAAAAGTCCACAAATCTATAGCACTTGATGATATTTTTACAAATAGACACTGGAGAAAATACAGCTTTTTTGTCCTGGAACTCATTATGTAGACCAGGCTGGCCTTGAACTCACAGAGATCTGCCTTTTTCTGCCTCCCAGAGTGCTGGGATTAAAGGTGTGCACCACTATGCCCAGCTGGAAGATAACATCTTTTAACAAATGGTTTTAGGACAACTGGATATCTACTGCAGAAAAATAAAATTTGATCCTTCTCTATCACCCTGCACACAAATCAATTCCAAAGGGATGAAAGATCTCAATATTATACCTGAAACTGAAACATCTAGGAGAAAAAGTAGCCAAGTACACTTCCAGATACAGGCTCAGGTAAGGACTTTCTCAGTAGGTCTGCAGTCACCCAGAATATAAAACTATCAGTCAACAAGTGGGACTTCATGAAATTCAAAAGCTTCTGTACTGAAAGAAACTGTTCATTGATTGAAAGTAGCCTATAGAAGAAAAAGTTTTGGGAAACACAAATCTGATAGAGAATTGGTGTCTACAATATAGGGGGAATCGAAAAAACTAAGTTTCAAGAAAACAACTCAATTAAAAAATGGGACCAAACAGTTCCCAGAAGAAGAAATACAAATGGTTAAGAAATAGTTGGTGCACACCTTTATTCACAGCACTCCAGAGGCAGATGGATCTCTGTGAGTTCAAGACCAGCCTGGTATACATCATGAGTTCCCAGCCAGCTGTGGCTACGGGGAGACCCTGTCTCAAAAAGAATACACACACACACACACACACACACACACACAGAGAGAGAGAACAACAAAAATTTTTGAAAAGTGACCATCATCCTTAATTATCAGGGAAATACAAATTAAAACTACTTTGGGATTTCATTTTACCTCAGTCAGAATGACTAAGATTAGGAAAACAAATGCTGATGAAGACATAGGCAATGAGGAACTTTCATTCAGTATAAGTGAGCACAAACTGGTTTAGCTACTGTGTAAATTAGGATGGCAGCCCCCCCCCACACACACACACAAAATAGAACCAGAAGTGTCATATGACCTTTGGGCATATACTCAAAGGATTCTGTATCCTACTGCAGAGACATGTGCTCCTCCATGTTTACAGCTGCTCTATTCCAACAGCCAGAATGTGGAAATACCCTAGATGACCATCAACTGATGAATGGACAATGAAAATGTGGGACCTATATATACTGGAATTATATTCAGTTGTAAAGAAAAATGAAATTATGAAATCTCTGGGTAAATGAATGGAACTAGAAAACGTGATATAGTAAAATAATCCAGACCCAGAAAGATGAACACATCCTTGTCATTCATATGTGGAGTTTGTGTTGAATTTAGAGTACTTATCAAATCCAGAGAACTAGAAAGGGAGCATTGGTGGTGGGAGAGGCGAGAACGATCTTAAGGGAGGGCTGCCAAGCTGGTACTGCCCAGGAAGCTTCCTCCCTGCTTTCTTAGTCCTAGAAAGTCACAGGCTGTTGGGGACAAAGACACCAACAATCTTACCCAGCTATGAACCCTGTGAACTACAATAGTCACTGGCAAGCCAAGTCATGACAACAGGTGCAATCGTGGCAGGAACCTTATGAGTAACTAATCACTTTCTGATTGAATTTAAGGCCCACTGAACAGAGGAAACACATGTCTGATACTATAAATCTGGCCAACAACCCATGTTTCTGAAGCTCACAGGCCCCAGGCGTGAACCTTCTACTATTATTCTGCTAAATGGAAATAGTATCAAATTGTCCTCTAAATTCATCTCTAGAGCCATAGATTAGTGTAGCTCTCAGACTTCATCAGAGAGTAGTGGACAGTAATAATGCAAAAACTCACAACTGCTCAAAGTGGTGAGAAAATGTTTCAGTAGCATGCTCAGCCATAAATGAGACATGTGTATCACACTTCTTCACCAAGGCTTAAGGACCACTGCAAAAAGGGAATGGAAAGATTCTAAGAACCAGCGGTCAAGGAGGACTTGAGCAAATCAGTGTTCTGAACATGACAGGACAGCTACACTCAGGAACTCACAGATGCTGTGGATGCTACACAAGAACAGGACAAGATCAAGCCTGTCAACATTCCAGCAGGGAGTAGGAAGGGGTTCATGAGTTCCCATCCCTAACTGAAGAACTATGGCAGTTGATGGCTTCTGAGGGAAGGAAAGTCAGTTTTCCCTTAAAGGTGTGGCCCCTAGTAAGTGAACTACACTCCAGTAGATACCTGGACCCAGGAATATAAGGGTGGTGGCACTCTGAAGGACATGTGGGAACACAAAATAGACTTTATAGGTCTTATTATATAATAGACTACATCAAGCCAGGCGTGGTGGCGCATGCCTTTAATCCTAGCACTTGGGAGGCAGAGGCAGGCGGATCTTTGTGAGTTCAAGGACAGCCTGGTCTACAGAGTGAGTTCCAGGACAACTGGAGCTACAGGGAGACCCTGTCTCGAAAAGACAAAAAAAAAAAAAAAGAATACATCAAATTCAGCAGGGAGTAGTAACAGGAGGTATGGATAGGGGAGGGAATCTAATGATCAAAATATATTGTATGAAAATGACAAAAATTCAGTTAAAAAAAGGTTCTTTTTACATGAAATCGGGAGTGAGGCAAGGAGGTCAGGGTACATCTGGGAAGGGTCAGGAAAGGAGTGGGACAAAAAATGATGAAAATACACTGTATGATAGTCTCAAAAAATAAAGTATTATATTTTAAAAGACTGATGAAGCCAGGTAATGGTGGTACATACCTTTAATCCCAGCACTCTGGAGGCAGGGGCAGTCAGATCTCTGTAAACTCAAGGCCAGGCTGGTCTGCGTAGCAAGTTCTAAGCCCACTGGGAATCCATAGGGATTTACTGCTAATTGATGACTTTAGAGAGGGCATTTTATTTCAGGGGTGCAGCTCTTGGTAAGTTGCCTAAGTTCTGGTGGATGGCCCCACACCCATATACATGCAGTAATAACTGGATTCGGTGATTATATAGAATACGAACATGAAAGTGGCAAGGGGAAGTGGTAAGGATCTAGGGGTGGTCTAAGGGAGAAATCAGTGTGGAGATAGATGATCAAGAAACTAATTGTCAAAGAATTAAATAAAAAGTATTCTTAAAAAAATCATAGTTAATAAGCAAACCAGCCTTTACTTAATTTTGTCACATGAGTAAAAGATTACAGAGGGAAGTCACTAATGGAGACTAGTTAGCTCTCTACAGCATGAGAATCAGGTAAGAATCAGAGGCTTTCATCAGGTTTTCATCAGGTTGACATAACTGAGAGTCAAATGCATGGAACTAAGGAATTAAAGCTTCAAGAGAAGAGCCAATTAGTATTCATCACCAAACAAATATAAGAACTAACATCTGGCTGGGTGTGGTGGTACATACTTTTTAAAAAATATTTTATTTATCTTTTTTGTATGAGTGTATTGTATGCATGTGTGTTAGTGCACCCATGTCGTGCAATGCCCATGGAGTCAGAAAAAGGCATCATATTCCTTTGGAACTGGAATTACAGTTGTTGGCTGCCATGTGGGTGCTGTAAGAACAGCTAGTGCTCTTTCTTTTATTGTTATTAAACTTTTTTCATAGGTCTTACATCATTTCTCAGTTGAATCTAGAGTCACTTCCTTTCCATGCCCCCCACCCCACCTGAGTCCCTGCACTCTGCCATACATGCCCTGCATCTTTTTCTGAGTCTTTCCAGAGGTTTTTTTTTTTTTTTTGGCGGGGGTGGGGTTGGGGGGGAAGGGGGGTACAGCCAAGGAGGAACCTTTGATCCTTCCTTAAGGAAAACATGACATCTTTTAGGGAAAAAAAAATCCTCCAATTAAGTGATATGTGTATGTATGTATGTATATATATATATAACTATGTAGCGATACATAGTTATACATATGGCAATACATATATAACAACTGTAGCAATACAAGTTGGAGAGAACAACAAAAGAACTGAAAAAAAAA
>VZQC01007669.1:395147-410393 GCA_009823505.1 Rhizomys pruinosus | reverse complement strand
ACAGGGAGACCCTGTCTCGAAAAGACAAAAAAAAAAAAAAAAAGAATACATCAAATTCAGCAGGGAGTAGTAACAGGAGGTATGGATAGGGGAGGGAATCTAATGATCAAAATATATTGTATGAAAATGACAAAAATTCAGTTAAAAAAAGGTTCTTTTTAAAAAGAGCACATGAAATCGGGAGTGAGGCAAGGAGGTCAGGGTACATCTGGGAAGGGTCAGGAAAGGAGTGGGACAAAAAATGATGAAAATACACTGTATGATAGTCTCAAAAAATAAAGTATTATATTTTAAAAGACTGATGAAGCCAGGTAATGGCGGTACATACCTTTAATCCCAGCACTCTGGAGGCAGGGGCAGTCAGATCTCTGTAAACTCAAGGCCAGGCTGGTCTGCGTAGCAAGTTCTAAGCCCACTGGGAATCCATAGGGATTTACTGCCAATTGATGACTTTAGAGAGGGCATTTTATTTCAGGGGTGCAGCTCTTGGTAAGTTGCCTAAGTTCTGGTGGATGGCCCCACACCCATATACATGCAGTAATAACTGGATTCGGTGATTATATAGAATACGAACATGAAAGTGGCAAGGGGAAGTGGTAAGGATCTAGGGGTGGTCTAAGGGAGAAATCAGTGTGGAGATAGATGATCAAGAAACTAATTGTCAAAGAATTAAATAAAAAGTATTCTTAAAAAAATCATAGTTAATAAGCAAACCAGCCTTTACTTAATTTTGTCACATGAGTAAAAGATTACAGAGGGAAGTCACTAATGGAGACTAGTTAGCTCTCTACAGCATGAGAATCAGGTAAGAATCAGAGGCTTTCATCAGGTTTTCATCAGGTTGACATAACTGAGAGTCAAATGCATGGAACTAAGGAATTAAAGCTTCAAGAGAAGAGCCAATTAGTATTCATCACCAAACAAATATAAGAACTAACATCTGGCTGGGTGTGGTGGTACATACTTTTTAAAAAATATTTTATTTATCTTTTTTGTATGAGTGTATTGTATGCATGTGTGTTAGTGCACCCATGTCGTGCAATGCCCATGGAGTCAGAAAAAGGCATCATATTCCTTTGGAACTGGAATTACAGTTGTTGGCTGCCATGTGGGTGCTGTAAGAACAGCTAGTGCTCTTTCTTTTATTGTTATTAAACTTTTTTCATAGGTCTTACATCATTTCTCAGTTGAATCTAGAGTCACTTCCTTTCCATGCCCCCCACCCCACCTGAGTCCCTGCACTCTGCCATACATGTCCTGCATCTTTTTCTGAGTCTTTCCAGAGGTTTATTTTTTTTTTTTGGCGGGGGTGGGGTTGGGGGGGAAGGGGGGTACAGCCAAGGAGGAACCTTTGATCCTTCCTTAAGGAAAACATGACATCTTTTAGGGAAAAAAAAATCCTCCAATTAAGTGATATGTGTATGTATGTATGTATATATATATATAACTATGTAGCGATACATAGTTATACATATGGCAATACATATATAACAACTGTAGCAATACAAGTTGGAGAGAACAACAAAAGAACTGAAAAAAAAAAGAACAGCTAGTACTCTTAACCGCTGATCCATCTCTCCAGCCCCAGTTGTGCACACTTTTAATCCCAGGACTTAGGAGGCAGAAGCAGGTAGATCTCTCTGAGATCAAGGCTAACCTGTTTTAAGTAGCAAGTTCCAGGCCAAGCTGGGGCTACAAAGAGACCCTGTCTGAAAAAGAAAAACAAAAACTTGAGATCTGGCATCTAGGACAGAGTATATTTTAAAAAGCCAGTTCAGTAGTGGTACTTTTATCTTGGGGGTAATCATGAGCTACCTAATTGAACTTAAAGCCCACTCAATGGGAAGAAACTCGTATGTGATACTACTGTAAACATACCCCAAATACACATGGCTGGAGAGGTCATAGATCTTAGAGAAAACGTCACATCCCTAGTCAAATGTAATTTCTTACTATGCATAAAATATGGATCCTTATATTTACAGACAAGTACCCCAGTCACAACTCATCAAAGAAACTTCATTTGCAGCAGAGATTACAAAGTTCCACAACTGGTCAAACACAGAGGTTATCTGTGAATTGCCCAAGCATAAGTAGCGAATGTACAATGCAAACTCTTCACCTAAGGCTCAAGGAACATAGTAGAACAAGGGGTAGAGAGAATATTAATCCATCTCTCAATTCTCATCAATGAAGCTCTCCCATGGAACTTCTTAGACCAGACTCCTATATTAAACCCACCCACCTTAGGAATGGCTTAGGAACCATTGCAGAAGAGGGGGCAGAAAATTTTAAGAGCCATAGAGGGGGTACATGACCATATGGAAACAGGGTATTCGCCTGGGACCTTGCTCATATGAACCTACAGCAACGGTGACCACATGCACAAGACCCAAGCAAACTCAAGCAGACAAAAGTCCAGCACAGAACCGGGGAAATGGGCAGCAGGCTCCAATCTTAGCCAAAGAACTACCGGCAGCTGATTACTGCTGGGTGAGGAAGAGCGGATCTTTTTTTTAAACATTTTTATTGAAGTTATGTGTATCTCATACATCAATTCTCAGTCCAATCTAGACTTACCTTGTCTTCCATGCCTCCCACCCCACACAAATTCATGCACCCTGCTATCCCTGCCCTGTATCTTTTTCTGATTCTTTTCGAAGTTTTTTTAAAGCAGAGGATTATTGTCCTTTGGGGAACTTTACTGTTTTAGTAAGTTCCCTGTCTCTGTTCCTCTGCTGTAGTTCCCTCCAATCTGATCTTCTTAAAGGGTGGGGCTCTAGATATGCTGACTACACCTAGGTGGATGAACGTGCACTGAGATCTGGAGACACTAACTTGACTTGACAGGCCTTAACACAAATGACAGAGTACATGAATTCTGGGGGCAGGGGGATACTATGGAAGGGTGCTAGTGGGGAAAGGGTTATAAAGACAACTAGGATGTTCTGTGTGAAATACACAAAAATTCAATTAAAAATTTACCAAAAAAAAAAAAAAAAAACTCCAGCTCTGGCTTGGCCTTACTCAGGTTTAAATCCTGCCTTATAGTAACTAGCAACTGAAATTACTGATAAAATTATACTTCCTTTGAAAACAGCCACATTTGCTTTGTTTTTAAACTATCTGCACAGATCATGAGCTGAGTCTCAGCTGTCATTTATAAGCTATATAATGCAGAGCAAGTCACAATGTTTCTGTACACTTCATTTTCCTTGACTATAAACTAATGAAGGTAGTAACAGTACTTACCTCCCTATGCTGGTATAATGATTACAATGAGTAATATATGTGAAAGTGTTTAGAACACTATATAATATATGGTAAATATTTAAAGTAAAAACCAAATTATCATTGTACTGTTAAAAATGTCCAACTTCCTTGCACTAAAACATATTCTTGACCAGAATTGGCAAGAACCGCTGCATCCTTCATCTGCATTACCACTGTTAAATGCTGACTGCTACACATCTGACAATGAAGTAAATGAATATAGAATCTCACTGAAGAAGGATCTGAGGACTGCTGGGAAAAATAATCTGAGATGCAGGAGGCAGAAAGAAACCAAGATGGAAGGGAAAGAAAGCAGTATGTAAGAAAGATGTCTTCACAAAATCAAGACACTTTCAGAAACAGCAAGACAATGAAAATCTTGAGTTTTAGATTCTGAGAAGAGGACACAATTCTCATATGACAAGCTGAATCTTAGAAGCAGAAAGGGCAGTAAAAATCACTTTCTAAATCTAACAGAGCTGGAGGTATGGCTCAGTGGTTAAGAGCACCGGCTGCTCTTCAGAGAGGACCGGGGTTCAATTCTCCGGTCCTACATTACAACTAACAAGAGTCTGTAACTCCAGTTCTAGGGAAATCCAACATCATATTCTGACCTCCTCGATCACTGCATGACATGGGTGCATTTACACACATGCAGGCAATATACTCATACACTAAAATAAAAAAAATAGAATGTAAAAAAGAATATTAAATACTCAAACTCAGGGCCAAAAGCATTAAGAAGAAAAAAAAAAAACAGGAAAAAAGAGAAAAGTAAATCTAGAAGATTTGAGGTTGGTGATGTGTTTTTAGACATAAAACCAAAATTATATACTAAGAAAAAATGGATACTGAACGTCTTATTTATTTATTTATTTATTTATTTATTTTTGAACATCATTTTTAAAAAATCATCTTAAAGCCGGGTGCTTTAATGGTAGGCCACACCTTTAATCTGGTACTCGGGAGGCAGAGGCAGGTGGATCTCTGTGAGTTCACAGCCAGCCTGGTCTACATGGTGAGTTCCAGGCCAGCTAGGGCTACAGGGAGACCCTGTTTCAAAAAGACCAAAAAAGAAAAAAGTGACTTAGGATGTGGAAGAAAGGTTCAATAAGATTAAGAGCTAAGGGGCTAGAGAGATGGCTCAGCAGTTAAGAGCACAGACTGCTCTTGCTTAGGACCTAGGTTCAATTCCCAGCACCCACATGGCGGCTAAGAACTGTCTTTAACTCCAGTTCCAGGGGAATTCGACACCCTCTTTTGACCTCCGAGCCATTGTACAACACGGATACACAAACCTACATGCAGATAATACACTCATACACATAAAAAATTTAAAAATTAAAAATAAAAAAGATTAAGAGCTAATTATCTTCATCAGAAAGCAATGAACCCAAAATGTTACAAGGAAGACTATCAACGCAGCATGTCACATCTAGCAAAACAATTCTTTACAATCAAGTGAAGAGGCTGGAGCAATGGCTCAGCAGTTAAGAGCACTGGCTGCTCTTGCAGAGGACCGGGGTTTGATTCTCAGCATCCACATGGTGGCTAAAAATAATTGTTCATTAACTCCAGTTTCAGGGACTCCAACACCCTCTTCTGATCTCCATGGGCAATGTGTAACACAGGCACACTTACATACATGCAGGTGTATGTAATACTCTTATACACATAAAATAAAAATAATAAATAAAATATTTAAAATCAAAGTGAATAAAAACCATTAGAGCTGTTGCTAGCAGATCTTTCCTACAAGACACCGTGATGAAGGAGAACTCAGTACTTCTAATACTTGACTTTCAGTAATAAATAGATTGAACTGGCAGGAAACAGAGAACAACAAGAAATCAGAAGACTTGAACAACATTCATCAAAGCCTAAAAGACATCTATAGACTATCCATAGAAATTAGTAATCCAGGGGCTGGAGGGATGGCCTAGCGGTTAAGAGCGACGACCTTTCTTGCAGAGGACCCGGGTTCGATCCCCAGCACCCACATGGCGGCTAAGAACCGTCTGTGACTCCGGTTCCAGGAGAACTCCAGTTCCAGGGGAATCTGAGACCCTCTTCTGACCTCCACAGCATTGCACCACACGGGTGCACAAACCTACATGCAGACAGTACACTCATACGCATACAAAAATAAATAAAAATTAAAAAAAAAGAAATTAGTAATCCAAAACTTTGCCACTAAGAAAAGCTCAGATCCAATAAAAAAATTAGTAAGTGTTCTTTAAAAACACTCCCCAAAGTAGTGGAGTCCTGACACAAAAACCAAGTACATCTCAAGAAAATGACATTACTATTTCTTTAGATATATTAAAATATTCAACAAATATCAAAAATAAAATCAAGTAACATATTAAGCTTACATACCATAAGCAACTGAGTTATCTAAGAAATGAAGGGTTGGCTCAATATCTGAAAGTCAATGTGATATACCACATTAATAGACTGAAAGGAGGGGAGCAGGAAAGCAATGGACAAAACTCAACACAAAAACTATGAACAGAAGAGGTCTTCCTGCTAATAAGAAGAATCTATTTAGAAGAAAAAATTTAAAAACTAATACTATTCTTAATGGTAAAAGATGAAGGGTTTTCCCCTAACATCAGAAACAAGACACTACTGGCTTTCACTACTGCAGATGAACATCATGTCAGCAGATCTCTCCCTAGCGATTGTATAAGGAATAAAAGTACCCGGATTGAAAATGGAAAAGTAAAACAATCTGTTCTGAGATGACATAAAGCACATATAGAGAATCTTAAGATCTAAGGAAGAAGTTAAGGGAACTATTTAGGTAACAAAGGAGTTAGTCTGGACTGTAGCAAAGCTTGTAATAAAGGAGAAAAGCCAGCCAAGCAGCCACAATTTTATAAAGTATACACAGAGGGATCAGGAACATGAGCTGATTTAGCCAAGTGGCCTACGTTTCAAAACAGGGACCTGGAAGCACTTCATTTAGAAGTGACAATGAAAATCGAGGACAAGACCCCCAATTCCCAAACAGAGAATACTAGGATTATTTGAAAATAAGTATCCTACTTATAAAAATGACTGACAAAGAAATGCATTCAGGAAAAAACTACATTTTAGTTAGACTATACACAAAGAAGATAGAGTAAGTTTGCTACGGTCTGAGGGAAATTCCACACAGCATAGAAATTTGGGAGGAAGGGAGCTCTCTGAAGAAAAGAGGAGTTGAAAATTAGGCCAGGGTCAAAAATGAAGCCGTATTATGAGAATACCAGAGAGAACACAGATGAATAGTTCTGAACCTGGAGTCCTCCCAACATACCTGAGTTAAGGAGAAGGCACCATCCAGAACTACTATAACACTGGCAGCTGACGGTAAGAGAATGGACCAGAACTCAGAAGTTACAGAACAGGACTTGTGCACATATAGTACTTTAAAAGCCCTGTGATTTGTACATCCAAGCTCTCTAATACTAAGATGCAGAAAGAAAATGACAGTTTTAAGGCTTGCTTGGAAGTTTTTGTATCATTCATCTTTGTAACTGGCTCTGTGACATCTAGAAAACCCAGCACTGAAAGAAAATGACAGTTTTAAGGCTTGCTTGGAAGAAGTTTTTGTATCACTCATCTTTGTAACTGGCTCTGTGACATCTAGAAAACCCAGCACTGACAATAGGAAGATTAATGGTTAAATGAACTGCTCAATTAATAACTCCCAACATATCCATGACCTTAGCCCACTTTCTAAAAAACTCTGCACTGAGTAAGTTAGATTAGTGACCTCCAAGAATGCTGCCCATTTCACCCTCTGCCCTAAGAGTTACAGGGAGACAGTAAGGCGATTCACAAATAAAAACAATGTTTGCAGGGAATGCCATATACTATCTTTCACCAACTTTTGCTAAATCCTGGCACTGTATTTATATATAGGCATAATGGAGTCACCTTTTTTTTTTTTATTATTTTGAGACAGGATCTCCCTGTAGCACCAGCTGTCCTGGAATTCAGTATGTATACCAGACTGACCTTGAACTCACAGAGATCCACCTGCCTCTGCCTCTAGGGTGCTGGGATTAAAGGTGTGCACTATCACACTAGGAAATGAAGTCACTATTTAAACAACTTAATCTAACAAAAGAACTCTTCTTTGTACCTGTTAATATCAAAAATTAAGAGTTTAGGATTGTGGGTCTTTTTCTTTTTTGAGGTGTGGAAATTCTTCTGATACATGATTGTACTCAGCCTCAATATGATCATGGCCAAGGACAGAGATAATTACCTCTATGTCACTCACTCCATTTGGAAGAGTCTGATTAGTGTCGCCTTTAAGCTGAAATCTGCTACCCTTTATCTTAAGCATCAGGTACAATAAGAAATCCAGCTGTGGTAGATTTGAAAAGAAATTCTCTGAAAATGTCAGACACCACCAGACAAGTTTCTGAACTTATGACTATGCCAGGTAGAATGCCCACTCTTCTCTAGACACCACTCCTCTGCAGTCTCCACTCAGACCTACAGAACTAGTTCCAAAGTAATATGCTTATTCTGTGCTATCCTAGACCAAGCAAACAAACAAAAACAGCTGCTGCATGCACTTGGTGTCCTTACCTATCACCTTACTGAGGCGCTCACCATTACTGCATTAACACAACTATAAGCATGCCTGTCTCTCTACAGACTCTTATATACTACTCATATAAGGAATGGCAAAAACATGAATCTTACCCTAACTTAAAAGCACAAAGATGCTACTATTAAGCTGTATTGCTGCAGAATTCTTGCTATCATCCTCAGTAGTCCAAGAGGTCACTGCCAATCCACACCTTTCAGCTCTCACACTAGCTCCAAATTCCTAACTTGAGAATTTGGGGGAACCCAACTTTTCTGCATTAAATTTACCCAAGCTGTTTATCATTGACCTGTATGTTGTTAATTTGGGAAGCATACTTAATTCCTTTAGTTAAATTATCCTACAGGTAGAAAAAAATGTTACAAGTTGATACTGTACAATACAAATATTGTAGAGAATATTTTTATCCATTAACCCCAAAGTTGTTGTTATACAAATTATAAGTAAAGCAGATTTGACTACAAAAAAAAAAAAAAAAAGAATTTGGGGACACCATCCAATATATTGGTTATCAATGAGTATTAGTTTTGAGAATATACAATTGTTATGGTTTGACTATGAAATGTCTCCCAAAGGAGACAGTTTGAATGTTTGTTCCCCAGGAAGTAGTACTATTCTAGCAGGCTAAAAAACTTTTAGGAGGTAGAATCTGTGCTCCTGTAGGTTATACCCATCCTTTAATTCTGGCCTCACTCTCTGCTTCCTGGTCTGGAGTAATCTGTCACATGCTTTCACCACCAAAAGCGACTATATTTTATATCTTCCTTGCCATGATGAATTAAGACTCGCTTTGAAACTGAGTCAAAATAAACTTTTCCTTTCTCAAGATGTTTCTGTCAGGTGTTATAGTCACAGTGAGCAAAAGTAAATGATACAGCAAAGTTATTACTTAGTTAAGCTTCATACAAGTGCCTTAAATTTACCTTCTTATAAACATACTGTCAAAGATTAGGGAAGCATCACCATGATAATTAGTAATGAAGACTATCTTTACATCACATTCTTGCCTGATAATATCAACTCTCTGAAGCCCTTTCTTATCAAAAGCTGTAGTGTTTGGAATGGTAAGTGTTCAGTGGAGACTTCCAGATCACATTAGTTATGTGCTTCTACTTAGCTTATAGCAACCAGTTTTTAGTTGGAGCCCATTCTTTCATAATCCACCAAAGAAATACTTTTCTTTAACTCGACTAAAATTTTTAAGCTTAAACTGAAGAACATTACTAAGAAACAGAATTAAAAGCTTACTATGTCACTCAGGACCTGTTCAATATTAGTTCCAAAGTAGTCTTCTTCTAAGAATTCATACAAGAAAGTTCTCGGGATTTTGCTTTATAAATCCAGGAGAAACAAATCCTCCATCTTATGCACACTGTGTATCAACCGGTCAAGTTCTGTTCTTGCTTTTGCTACAAAGAACCAGCCATAAGTTTGTGTCCCACTTTAGGGAGTACAGAACACTATCTGCTTTCCTTTCACTGTTTCTTAATTTCAGTTTTATTATTTGCATTGCAATATGCTTCAGAAGGACTTCAAGCCATGTGCAGAGTAAGATAATAAAAATTAAATAATATTAATAACTGGCACTGAGTGTCTACTATAAGCCAGGCACTGCATCATACCTTTCATCCCTGATACTTGAACACTCACAGAAAGGTGCTGTGAAGTCTGCTTTACAGGTAATAAACACAAGTGGGCAGCACAGATAATCTGTGCAGATGAGACTCTGCTCTCAAGTCTGAATGGCTACAGAGTCCCTGACACTGAATGGTCTGACCCAATTAAAGGCTAGTTTACATTTCAAAAAGGAAAAGACCTCTAGTATTCTATGATATTTTCTTCTAAAATTACTTGTGGAGTTAAAATTTTTAACTCAATCACATGGTAGTAATTTTGTACAAAACATTTTTAAAATAATATAGTTAACAAAGTCAACATGCATTAACTGCCAAGTGAGAACCCCTTCCCCAAACATCTTATCACAATTCCACATCATAGAGGTAAATGTTTTATGTATATCTATGATAAAGCTACTGAAGAAAGATTTAGGCCAAAAGGAAAGATTATGTAGTATTCGAATTTGTACCATACATAACTTGAAGTGGTTTTTTGGCCTCTCAAAACAAAAACGAAAACAGACAAATCAGTTTGGAGATAGAATATTTAATCAAATTAGCCAGAGGACAGAAAGTGAAATGCAGGCAGAAAGAGTACTCACCTGCTCAAGTCACTTTTCCCATGGTGATGGTAGTGATCGGGATGGCTAAGGTGGTAATGCTCCTGTCCACTCCACCTCTGAGATGGCCTCTTCCAAAATCCTTCCTGAGACTGCCGCACATTTCTGTCTGTTCGGTCAAACCGGTTCATATTGTCACACTCCACTGGACAGATTAAAAAGTAAGGCTATAAATATGTGCACTCTATAAAGTTGGCTTGATAATGGCTTGATAATGAAATTATGCTAAAAAATACTTTTAAAAAATGCTAAAAGTGCCAGTCATGTATGTTAGCTAGTTACAAAATTGTTTTTCAAAAGAAAACCAGTTCTAAAGAAATGTGAGCTTTCTATTATTTGAATTAAAGTATATTATAATACTTTTATGTCACAGTCACCTTTAAGTGCTCAATTAACTGTTGGATTTAAAATGATCAAGAACTTCCTTGAAATCAACATTACAACCTTTCAAATAAAAGCAACGTTTTAAGAGATGTTTACCACTACAAACAGATTCAGATTCAGAGTGAAAGTCTAGGAAAAAGTAAATCTTAAAACTAGGAAAGAGCTCATTCCTAAAGATGAATGCCATAATTTCCCAGACCTCAGAAAACACAAGTTAACTTTTAATAATAGATGATGCTTTCTTAAAAATAAAGCTCAGGTTTTTAAGAAATAAGCTGCTTTAATCTGCCTTCAATCCAGCTTGCTCAAAAATACAGAAATGCTACTGAAAACAAAACCAGTACTTTATAACAACAAATAGTTCACTCCCTAAAATCCAAATACCACAAAAACACAAAAAGAATCTGCAACACTCAAGCTTCTGCACTTACCCAAATCTTCTGCTTGCACATATTTGGGCCCTTTCTGAGAAAGCTACTCTGTACAAGGGAAACATTGTGTTGCCGGCTGCCTACTTGGACATAGCTACACACAAGGCACTGCTAAGCAGGCCTTCCTTCCTGCTCCACTCCCAGCCCTCCCTGTGGGAAGCAAGCCCAGTCTGCCCTGTGACTCCATCTTCACTCAGTGCTTACATAGCTACTGAGTTAGGACTGTTACTAAAAATACTGCTGAACACTGACCCAAGCCATGGAACAGGAAGGGATTCTCTTGGACAAGAATGACATGAGAAAGTTCAAATCTTGATTCAGAATGCCTTCTGATTAAAAAAAAAAAACCCTATAGATATCAATATAACTCTTGATTTTTAAAATTCTAATTGTCTTAAATGATTGTTATCCTTAAAATCTTAGTTTAAAATATGCTAATTATCTCATTTCCTAGAAGTTGAAAATAAGCTTCTCATTAAAAAAGGGAATATGTGATAAAAGTATGTAACAACTTAAACATACTATTATAGGGGCAGTGAAGTACTGTTTGAATTCATAAGGTGAGTATGGATATACAGAGTTTTCTTTTATTATAGAAATTTTTTAAAAAGAAGTCTAACATTTTAAATTACTTCCAATAATTTTTGTCAATTTACTGGAATGATTTTAAGTTGATTTATGAATAACCCAACATAATAAAATATAGTGACCATGATGTTGAAGACACTCAGTAGAAAATGATGTAGCAAAAGAAAAATTTAAAGCTAACTTTATTTTCGTCTCTTTAGTGACATCACTTACAAACTCACATCTGCATTACACTCATGGAGTCACTGAGTTTCACATTTCCACTTAGCATTAAGATGTAAGCAACTCTATTCAGCTGGTGAACAATACACAACTATTTTTAGTATTTGAATTTGTAGTTTTTCCTTAATTTTTTTAAATTTTATTTATTTTATTATGTGTACGAATGTACTGTCTGCATGTAGGTCTGTGCACCCGTGTCGTGCAATGCCAAGGAGGTCAGAAGAGGGTGTTGGATTCCCCTGGAACTGGAGTTAAAGACGGTTCTCAGCTGCCACGTGGGTGCAGGGGATCGAACCCGTGTCCTCTGCAAGAGCAGTCGGTGCTCTTAACCACTAGGCCATCTCTCCAGCCCCAGTTTTCCTTAATTTAGGCAGAATAATCTCCCCTCCCAAAGCAAGAAATTTTGATATCAGAATCTCTTGATATATCCTTAGAATGGTATCAACAGAGTAACAGGAAGCAAGCAAACCAGGAAATGGAGCAGCTACAATACAGAAGTTACTATGCTACACTGGTATCTGCTGAAAGGTTGTTAGTGCCACATATAGACTCAAAATTGCCATCTTTACTGAAACTTGAACAGAATCATTAATGGCAAGTCCTAGGAGCAGAAACAAACATTTGCCACTAGTACTTCTAAAGACTGCTTTGACTTCTGGAGGGAGTGCTGGCCTCTACTCCTTCCAGAGGCATCCATCCATCCATCCATCCATCCATCCATCCACATTTTCTTACTTCAAAATCTGGCTAAGACGGTCATGACCCTGTCTCGAAAAGACCAAAAAAAATAAAAATAAAAATAAGAATAGTGGTAGTTTCTTAGAAAGGATTAAGAATAAAAGTAGTGGGGCTGGAGAGATGGCTCAGCGGTTAAGAGCACCGACTGCTCTTGCAGAAGACCCGGGTTTGATTCCCAGCATTCAAGTGGCAGCTAAGAACCATCTTTAACTCCAGTTCCAGGGAAATCCTACACCCTCTTCTGACCTCCACAGCATTACACAACATGGGTGCACCTACCTACATGCAGGCAGTACACTCATACACATTAAGTAGTAATATAGGAAAGAAAATGGAAAACAAAATCATAAGGTGTAAGTAAGTAAAAATTAGCTTCTACGGCCTTACAAAAAAAAAACAGCACAAGCTGGAGTGGCGGCGCACACCTTTAGTCCCAGCACTCGGGAGGCAGAGGCAGGCAGATTTCTGTGAGTTCAAGGCAGTCTAATATACATAGTAAGTTCCAGGCCAGCTGGGGCTACAGGGAGACCCTGTCTCAAAAAGACTCCCCCCACACACACACAAAAAAAAAACCCAAAAACCGTACAATAAGACTAATGAAGAAATTAGACTATGAGAGAAGAAATCAACTATGAGAGACAGGTAATATCAGGTGTTTTGCCGTCTGGCGAAGAAAAGGGATCTAGGGCATCTAACTGAGAAATGTGATATGATGTCTGTGTCTAATACTCTTAATACCCCTTCTTCCTGATTTGATAAAAGAATAAAATGAAACACAAAGTATCCCAGATTATTTTTCTTACAACTTTCAAGTCATAAGAAAGATAAAGGATGACATAGATATATATAAATAAATAAATAACTGGCTGAGAGAGAGGGCAATCCTGACTCACAGAGCCTGGGGAGATTTATTTTCTGCAGGAGGCTTTAAAACCTTATCAAGAGGGGCTGGAGAGATGGCCTAGCGGTTAAGAGCACCGACTGCTCTTGCAGATGACCTGGGTTCAGTCCCCAGCACCCACATGGCGGCTGAGAACCGTCTTTAACTCCAGTTCCAAGGGAATCCAACGCCTCTTCTGACCTCCACGGCACTGCACGACACGAGTGCGCAAACCTATATGCAGACAGTACACTCATACACATACAAGAATAAATTTAAAAAATTTAAAAAAAATTAAAACCTTATCAAGAAAGTTTTCAAGTAAGAATAAGCTGAGCATTATGGCACATGCCTTTAATACTGGTAGGAGGCGGAGGAAGGCAGATCTCTGTGAGTCCAGCTTAGTCTACATAGTGAGTTCTACCAGAGCTAAGGGCTACACAGTTACACCATGTCTCAAAAAGACAACGGGGGGGAGGTTCAGATGCAATCTTATTTTTTAAAAAAGAAAAAAATCATGTAAACAAGAAAAATCATAAACATCATTACTTCACACTATGTTAAGACTGACACAGAAAAATAAATTTCCAAAAGAAAAAAGACAAATACTTGGAAGTAGTCAAGAACAAAGTGTAACAAAAATGTGGCTATATGGATTTCCACATGAAATAAGTATAATTTTTATTGGCAATGAAATTTATTGTGACACCCAAGCAGTGCTTAGAAAAACATCTTTTTCAACAAAGTCTAAACAGAATGGATAAAACAATTAACAGTACACACAGAAGGCATCACAAGGAGAATTTATGAACCTAAGGAATATACTCTGATATGCTAAATGTCAAGCATTTCTCTGTAGGTAATGAGCTAGCCATTAGAATTTCCTAAAACAGAAAAAAAAAAAAATACAGCTGGGTTCTGACATAAAAATACTGAATAAAAAGAGTAAATTCAAACATCTAATAGCCTTCCAAAAGAAATTCAGATTGTAAAACTGTTTCCTTATGAAATTCCTTGGTCCAGTAATTCAGGTCAAGCCTAAAAAAAAAAAAGGAACAGCTTGAAAACCTAAAGCAAACTCTCAGTCAGTAAGGTCATTCCAAATAACTCAAACACTAACGTTTTATGATTCCTCTTATCTAAGTCTACACTCCCCGATTTCCCTCTAAGGCATCTCTCCCTCTGACCTACTTTTTTTTATTATTATTAAACTTTTTCCATACATCAAACATCATTTCTCAATGGAACCTAGAGTCACTTCCCTTTCCATTCCCCCTTTCCCTCCCCCCCAACCCGAGTTCCTGCATTCTGCCGCATCTCTTTCTGAGTCCTTCCAGAGGTTTTGTTTGTTTTTCCAGTTCTTTTGTTGTTGTTCTCCCCAACTTGTATTGCTTCACTATATATATATATATATACACACACACACACACATAATTATATAATCATATATATATATACATACATAAATATATTCATACACATATCACCTGAATTAGAGGATTTTCTTTTTTTTTGTGCTAAAGGATGTCATGTTTTCCTTAAGGAAGTGTTTGAAGTTCCTCCTTGGCAAGCCCAAACGACCATCAATCTTGCCCTTGTGCTCCACACTGGGGTCTTTTTCTCCCATGGTCATCCAAATAAAGTCAAATAAACACTCGTCCTGTCTTGATCTTCCTGTACTGGCCTCCATGGTACAGCCTGGGTAGCCCAACAATGGCAGTCTATACTCTGACGAGGCTGAAATCTCAGTAGCTGTTCAATCCATAGCTGGATATCTCAGTAGTCCCCATTTCCCATCTGGCATTGAAGATTTGGAGGATTCTTGGAGAGACATGAGTCTTCAGTCTATATTAGACAGTTAAAAAGCTGTGATTCATGTCTT